>JBAMNC010000411.1:0-330365 GCA_037902135.1 Cetoscarus ocellatus
AAATTTTGCCCAAACCTTACTCTCTCAGACAACTCAAAAATTACCTTTATTCAAAGTTTTAATCAATGAATTTTCAGTATATTTTACAACAAATACCGTACACGATTTTCCTTTGCCTCACACATGCACAATTGCTCGATTTCTACCTGAGCATGTTCAGTCGTGGTGTACCGACCAATCAGAGAGCAGCTATCAACATGTCGATGTCTCTGACCAATCACAGCTCAGCTATTTTGCTTTCCTTGCTCACAAGATGGCAGCGCCCTGTGTTTGCATGTGCTTTTGCAGAGAAAGGCAATATTTTGGCTTTTTGTATCAGATGTGTTGCAATCGTGATGTATTTTGCTTGTACTCGTGTATAATACGCACCCCAAAAATTAGAGCTTTTTTAAGAGCAAAAAAATGTGTGTTATAGTCGAGAAATTACGGTAAATAAAAAAAAAGGGATTGCATAAATACAATTATAAAGTTAAAATAATTAAAAGACACCAATCAGATGGGAACAGCAGACTAAAAGAGGCCAAAATAAAATAAGCCCATTACCAAATATTAAGACAAAATGCACGCAGGTCAAAAGAGGATTTCCCAGAGCAAACCACAGCATTTTCTTAGTGGCAGGAATTAATCTCTGTGCACATAGAATAAAGTTTTGATTACACTATTAGTTCTTTTCACAAAGGGATTTTTGCACCAGTTTTGTGAAGATGGTGTATTTTTTTCTATTCACAGTGTAATAAGAGTTTGGGAAGCATGAGAGAAGTGACACTGTGCATGTTTCAGAGTGCTGTGCTCCATTCTCAATTTCTAAACACATTTATTTATTAGTATATTTGCACTTGTGATAAAGATGTCATCTCATTATGTAATTATAGGTCTTTACTATAGGAAACTATATTTCATTGCTCCTTAAGATCTTTTTGTACTGCTTTCTTGAGCATTCAACAAGCATTCACCCAGTTGTTAAAACAAAATATGAAACATGATTGGTATCAGCCTGATCTGGGCACCCCTAGATTGAACCATTAGTGACCTCTTTATGGAAGATTATTGAGATATTCAGTATTTTGCCCTAAAACATAAAATATCAAGATATAATTTGGTCCATATCACAAAAGAAAATAAATAAATTGCAACTAGACACTAGGTCAAAATAAATGAGCAAAAAAATATAGATAATACACAAAAATGCTGTAAGTAAATGAGCATTTAAATGAACATGTTAAAGTTTGTTCTTTCAGGTTGTTGTAAAGTGCTCTTGTGTTGAAAATAGCCTCATATGGCAAAAGCAGTAACCATAAAGCACAAAACAGCATTCTGCACATTTCTTGTTTAATCTAAGTTTATTTGTTGTCACGAATCCAAACCAATGAATAAAGTGGTGATTTGATTTAAGCCCTGTACTTTATTTTACCTCTTTATATAAAAATTGCTCACAAGTCACAGGTTATTATTTTGTAAATTTTTCTTGCACAAGTTAACATTTTAAGCGCCCTTTGCCTGGAGACATTTTCAGCTTTTGATCATATTATTAAAGATCTTTCTCAGCTGCAGTATTCACATGTCAGAGTCTGTAAAGACTCAAAGCTTTGCCCTGCTTACAAATAACCTTAACATGTTCAACTGTAGAGAGCAAAACGGACAGGTTTATTGGCTCAATAGTAGAAGTAAATCACCCACAATCACTTTTGTCACCCAAAGGTGGTGCCTGTACATTCTCAGGGTATCAAAAGTATTTATGAGAGACAATGATAGTGCTTGATATGGAAATGGTGCAAGATTGCATTGCTTTATTAGCTTTGTTAATGGAAACTTGATAAATGTTCATTTTGTTTTAACTTAATTTTCATTACATGGCAGGGCAGCTCGCTGCTTTAATTCTAATTTTTACTCAAATAAGATAGGATATGATCAAGTATTCCAAAACAGTCACATGTGGAAACCGTTTATTTATGCTTAAAAACTAAATACATTAACTTGTGACAGAATTGTCTGAGCTCTGGCAGTAATGACAATAGAATTTTATCTTTGTCTCTCTTCGAAATCCATAATTTATGCAAACATTTCTTTAAAGTTTTCCTCTGTCTGAGGGTTTCTTTTTCTTGTTTACCACTAAGTTCCAAACTGCTCCCTGCATCCTCCCACTCCTGAGTCTCGTCCTACAAATGCAGAAATTGGTCTTTCAGAAGCTGCCAGATGGTGCAGCAGATTTTAGAGGGGATGTCGTCTATCACTGTTTGACCCAGCTTGTCTCTCAAAGCAAGAGTCCTCAAGTGACAGCCAATGGCTCAGCCCGGCCCACCAGAGCAAGGGGAAAGTTTTGCACCAACAAGTCAGATTTGTTTTTCTGCAACCAGGATTATTTTTAGGCATCTATTTATTCCACCCAAAACATCCTTCGAGTTTCTTATATTACAGCCCTCATTTTGTTTCCGTTTATTGGTGCCAAAAGGGGAAAGTACTGAAAATAAGTTTAAGTATGTAAAGAAGGCTAAAGGCAACGGATCATGTAGCTGAGGACTTCAAACAGAAAATGTTATACTAATATCCATGTGCATTAACCATCCTATCAAACAGAAACGTTTCCCTCAGGCTCCTATTTTACATTTTCTCATTTATTCATTATGTCCAGTAATACATGGCTGCATTCAATCTTATTCATTTTCTGGCAAACTATGCTGAAATCTGCAAAAATTAAGTAATGCATCAGCATGAGCTCAAAAATGTACAAAGTTTATTGTCCAGTGTCTTAAAATCAATTTCAGTGCTGCATTTTTCCAACAGATGTTTTGTGATTGTAAAACTATTAAAGGTAGTCATTGTTGTTTAACCAGCTGTTTTAACCAGCTGGTTAAATTTTATCCACATGGCATTCACTCTGCCTTTGACTCTGTGTTTTGCATCTGAATTTTCTTAATGCATCTTCATTCACAAAAGTTGTGTCCCAGTTCAGAAGTCCCATTCTTCAAAATGGTTTTTAAAGTAACCTAAAAAGAATCCACCTTGAGGCCTAGACCAATGAGGCCAATCTGAAATGAGATGATTTAGTCCATGGGGGATTTCTTGTTTGTGTTGGCAGCTGTCCCCACCCTAACGTTTATGAACTCCCCCACACTCTGCCTTCCAAACTTGACAGCTGCACTATAGCATAGCTAACATCACCGTACCGAGCTTTGTACTCGCAGATGATCTGAAGTTTTAAGGTGCCTTTGTATTTTATATTTGTATTTTATTGTATTGGTATGTACTTTTTTGAGTCCAAACCACAAGAATGCATTTCAAACTACATGATTCATCTACATAAGAGTCCATCAGTTAGTTTGAATTTGTGTTCAGCCGATCTTGAGGTGTTGGCTCTCACTAGCCCTTTTCACACTACTTTTGCACAAATGTACAGAGATGATGTCCCACCATCATTGAGCATTGAGAGATTTACATTAGTCCCGCCACAGCGTGACATAGGAGTCCTCAGTCTCAGAAATCACAGTGGTTAAAGGCTTTGGAACCAAAGTGCGTGGGTACCTGTGGGATGTGCACCAGGGGAGCTTTATCGCTGCAGCTCTGCCAAAATAAACAAGATGTGGTTTGCTCAGCTCATCTCTTATTTGGAAGAAGTCGGTTGCATAAGTAATGCATCATCAAACATCACACACTGCATCACATCTTTCCTGCCTCTGGAGACGGAGCAAAAAGAGGACTGACTCGCCCCCCCATTTTGTCCATGACATTCAGAATAGAGGCGAAGCGTCACAGGGTCGTAAATATTACAGCTTGAAACAGATGTGGGCATTGGTTTCATAACAACAGGAGGATTGGACCCTAACTTAGGGCCCTATAAAATCTGTTATTTTTTCCAATATTCCGTTTTTTCCGTTTTAATTTTTTGAGAATTTGGTTTTTAGTATTCTCTGTACTTTGGAGTTAGCCATGAGTTTCGTAGCATCTATGCCAACTTACACGCCACTTGAGGTCGCTCGTGTCGCTCGCATCACGCCACTCGTTGCCCCACGACGCCAGCAATCATTGAAAATGAATGGCAGCTGAACGCCGAGGATGCTCAGATCGTTTTTGGTGTGAACACAGGGTCAGCCGGTGTCTCAGACGGCTGCTGTGGCATGTTGATATCGTTATTGAGGTGAGGAGGAGGGGGAGAGGAAGTGAAGCCTGCAACTTTAGTCCCCCTTGGGGCATTTTCCCAAGAGATATGTCCCTTTTTAGTCAGAAAAAAACGCTTTTACATAAAATGTCGGCCATTTCCGTGATATTCCGTGTTTATATTAAATTCCACATTTAATGTCTAATTCCATGATTTTGTCCACAATTCTGTGATCACAGATTTTATAGGGCTCTACTAACTGACAGAACAGGCAGCACAGTTTCTGGTACAGTCTCTTGTAATTTTACACATGGACTACTGCAACTCCCTGTTAGCAGGCCTCCCTACATGCCCATTTAAACCTCTGCAGATGATCCAGAATGCAGCAGCATGTCTAGTCTTCAGCCAGCCCAGAACATCACGTCACTCTGCTGTTAAACTCTCTCAAATTCAAAGCTCTGCTTCTGGTTTGCAAAACCGAAAGAAGAACGCTTTCTGTTTACTTGGATCCCTCATCCAGGTCTACACTCCCTCTCACCCGCTACGCTCTGCTAGTGAAAAAGACCTGGTGCTCTCATCGCAACATGGCTCAAAACCACCCACTAGACTTTTTCCCTTGTTATTCCCAAATGGGAAAATGAACTACCCAACTCCATACGATCCTCAAAAAAGGTTGAAGGCAAAAAAGTTGAAGACTCAGCTGTTTAGGGAAAACTTATGAACTTAGTCTGAATCTTTTCCTCTGTAGTTCTCAGTGGCAGAACAAGTTAGAAGGTTTCAGAGTATGTTGATACTTAATATGATGTCAATGTCAATGGCAAGAGAGCATAATGATGATGATGATATTGAGGTGACTTGACAAGGTTTTCTGTGAACTGCTTGGTTGGGGGAAAAATGGCTCTGCCTCTAGCTCTACATGACAGCACCTGTGTCCAGTCAGACTTGAAGCAGTTTGTTGCTCTTATTAAAGTTTTTCCCTCCAGTCTAGATTTGCACCTGTGTTGTACTTACTCTCAGATGTACATCACTTTGGACAAAAACATCTGCTAAATGAAACTGTAACACTGTAACATTGAAATATTTTTGGCAGCAAAGGATGGGCAAGAAGAATGAATCACTTGGCTGCATTACAGTCAGTCTCTAAAGTGGGAGAGCCATTTCAATTTGGTGTTCCTCCAGTAGATGCCACCACTCAATTAAGACATCTGTGGGTATTTTAGCAGGAGAAACATTGTGACAAAAGTCACAATGTTGCGTCCAAAAAATTTATGCCTCATTACTGCTGATGTCTGGGTTGTCTCATAGTTTTATGGGATACTATTAAAAGTGTCATTTTTTTAACCTTATCTGTCCATAAACCATCTTCCACTTGCCTCCTGTAAATCCCTTTGATAAACCAAGCTTCTGTTGAGCTCCCGTAGACCTCCGTAGCTTCTTTTCAACACTGATACTTAGTTTCTGAAAGTGGTAAGCCTCAGGCGGATTAACAGCCTTTGCACAATCTCACTGCATTTGGGACATAGCTTAAATGTATACATGCATGAACACCTACACTCACAATTATATGTATAGTAATATGCTCCTTTTGACAGAGTGCTAAAGACCTCTTATATCTACACCCTCTACTATATTATAAATTATGGTATTATAATTTTTGCCGCCTCATTTAACGAGAGGAAATTACTGCAGTCAAGTCAAAATTCTCCTTCTTCATCAGGAGACCGTGAGCTCATAATGTTACAGAAAGGAAAAAAGAGGTGTTTGTAAGTGGGTGATGTTTACATTACCCGTGATCTTTTACTCTGACCTTTTCCTAACACTGTAAGCTTTACTCGTGTTTGTCTGGATGAATAAAAACAAAGCAGTCTTTTATTCCCGTGCAGTTGATCAATCTTTGTTTCTGAATATAATAAGACTGTTGAATGTACATGACTTTATCACTCACTCATCATTGTACCGTCACGCTCTGTTTGAGAAGTACAGTCTCTCACAGACTTGTTATTTAAGCCAAGTTGACACTGATATGTGTGATTTTGGAAAAGTTTGCACATGAGAGAGACATGTACCTTCAAACCAGCACTATTCAAGGTTTTTAAGAAGGTTGCCATCAATAATAAAACGCCACAAAGGAATCATTTTTTTTTTTTACTTCTCTACTTTTTGCTTCTTGCTTTGTGTGGTGGAGAGATTTCACCTGAAGATTGTGTATTTTTTAAAATATGGTTGGTTTTTCTGCTTGTTTTTTTTCTCAACATTAGTCTTTGTTCTGTGTCCTCCAACTGTATGATTGTCTCTTCTATGTTTGAGTATCAGGGATTCCAAATTACAGGCCTTGTCATTCACATTGCCTTTCGCTTTTTAAGAGGGTTTTTTTTATTATTGAAGCTCAAGTAGAAGTTGTGTTTTCGAAATGTCAAAACTTTGGCCATTAAAATTTCAGGTTTGTCCTTTGACAATAGGAACAGGTGACAAAAGCTGCACTGAGGTTTATGTTTTTGTCAGCTTTGTAACTAAAGCTGGCAGCCATGTTGGGAAAAGGCTGACAACTGTGCTCAAGCCTTTAACTAATCATTCATCCTGAAATGCTTCTATTGAAATTAACTGGTAAAAGAAATCCCTTGCAGGTCCTTGAAGGACAGGACTAAAAACTGCTTTTAACACCACCTGAATGTCTCACTTCAGCTGACCTCACTTAGCCTCAATTATGTCGAAGTAAGCTCAAGATCACATCAGTGCACTGCTGAATGGATTTGGATAAGATCACATAAGCTCTTTCTTCAGAGGTAAAACATGAGAAACAGACAGCCTGAGGGAGCAGTAAGACACTTACTTTGTTAAACATGGGTAGTAAAGCTATGGTTATAGATCAGTTAGGCTGTTAATTGGTCCAACATCCTTGTTCCACTATATAAGCCCTGGGCAAAATCCTTTTATTGACTGAAGTATGTCTGACTCTGGTTAAGCTGAAGAAACTCAGCCACCCCCCTTTTTAGCTAGTTTATTCTGGACCTTCATCAAGCTGACCTTGCTAACAAGTTAAGCTGCAGAAAGCTGTCAAACAATTTTAATGGCGCTTTCTTTACATACTGAATACATACTTTTTTGGAGCAAATTAGGCATTACTTGCTTAAATGTATTCATTTATGTACTTATTTAATCTATACTTGAGTACTTATTTAATGACTTAGTCTGTTTATTTACATACTTAAGTACTTTGTTGCTTACTTACTCGCCTATGTACATATTTAACAATTACTTAATCGTGTTGCTTGATTTGTTGTAGATTGGAGCTTGGCAAGACAGGTCTGTCTGATTACAGACGTTGATCCGTCTGCCCTGCTAGGTTAGGAAGAGGTGGAAGCTCAAACTTCAGATCTGGACTGCATTACACTAAATTTCTTCATTAAATGAAAAACAAATAACAACAGTGAAAGCATTTCTCAAAAGAAATGGATATACCACTCCACCTCCGACATGTTTTGTGATAGTTTGTCCTATGAAGTGGCTAATGTTTTGTATTTTACACTGCAGCAGTAGTGCCCACCTACTTCATTATCTGATTGCCCGTAATGAATGTGATTGACGGAACTGTCGTCCAGTCACCTGCCGGGTATGCTTTTAAAGGTTCTGCCCACTCCCAAACAATTTCTTTAGGCTGTTGCCCAGATTGACTAGCGAAATATATTGAACAGTCCATGTGGTGTGTCAGGTTAGGGAAGAACAGGCCAGTTTTCCATGCAGAGGAAAATCGACCCTCCAACCACATTCTCTTGGTGTATTGGTCTGACTTTGAGAAATTTGACACAGGATGACTCAGTTGGATTAACGTAAGATGTTTAAAAAAAAGTTTTGTCAGACCAGCGCAATAAACAGGTACTTTCTAACTGCATGTAAAAGTTCAGACTGTTTTTTATGGTTGTATACGGTACAAATATTCAAAACAGGGTAACTCCTGTAAGAGAACTATATGACATGATATGATACATGGCCTGCAGTAGTGATAGTACTGTGATTCAGGGTTAAGTGTAGGATTAATGTACTAACCAAATGTAGCTTGGTATCAGTCTCATCTGTGCTCCTACTTAAACTTCGATTTCCCATTTTCCAATACCTCCCTGCAGTAGTGAACAGGCATAAGATTTTCTCTTATGCGTTTTTACTCCCATTTGTGTTACTCTCATTCATGTCATGAGTATCACTGTGAGGAGTCATAGTGGCAGAGAAATCTGAGTGTGCCACTATCAGCATAAGAAATGGGGGGAAAAAAGCTGAGCCCTCGATTGTTCCACTTCATCATCAGAGATCCCAACAGCACTGATCGAATTGATTGTTGGCATGAGCAAAAGTATCGCAGATTGCTTATAAATACTGCTTTCATTGTCTACTCATATTTTTAAAGAAACCCTTTCTCTCCAGACAGTCTAAGTTAATCACACACACTTGGTCACACACACTAATCTTACTCTCATGAAGGGCCTCTGTGTCTAAATTAGTTTAAATCTCCCCTCATTAATATGATCATGGCCTAAGTGATGTTAATCTGATTTATAGCGTGGGCAATTTAGAAGCTTTTAAATGTAGTCATGAGACTAATGGTGCTTATTGTAATTCAGATTAATTATTATGGAGACCTCCATCAATCGGCAGAATAAGATCAGCTAACCAATCAAGGGAAGAATTAGTCACTTTGAAAACATTTTGTTGAATATCCTCAGTGGAAAAATGTTAACATCGACAAACAGCTGAGTTTTCTTCATCCAGCCCTGTTTTAAAATTTCCTCAAGAAGTCCAGGTGAGATGATATGCAAGCAGAGCAGGTGTCTCTCTAAAACATCAACCAAGTTAAACAGACAAGGGTGATGATGTTTGTAGTCGACAACCAGCAGATTCTAATGCACGTAATGAAGCAACCTCATCACCTTGCTTGCTTGTACCATACTGATACCGAACTATGTGTTTCATGTACTAACTAATAGAATGATTGTTGCTCGCCGGACCAGAATAATTAGCTTGTTAATTCAGGGTTTGTACATATCCTTGCCAGTGATGGAGTATAAATGTTGCATTTTAAAGGTTTGAGAAGTGCTTGAATTTGTAATGAGGTGCTTATAGTGCTTACATTTTTAAGCGTGTTTGGTGCTATCAGACTTAAGCACATACAGCTGGATAGAGAAATGAAATAAGCCATAACTCCAAAACACAGTGAGGAAAATGAAAGAACATGTCGGAGATAGTTTGTATGTGTTGGATGGACTCAAATAATGCCTAACTCTATTTTAAGTTTTTTCCTGTTGATTATTTCTACAAACATGATAGTGGTGCATAGCAGGCCAACTTCTGCTCTCTGAAATGGCTAATAGCATCAAAGGGATCACCAAACTCATTGTGGGTCTGACTAATTCCTGGAAGAATCATAACCAGGCGTACCAGGTCCTAATGCAACTAATCATGTTTCAGAAACTGCTGATCTATTTGGATTTTCACACCACAACCATCTCTAGGGTTTAAAAATGGTCTAAAATGGATAAAATATCCAGTGAGCAGCAGTTCAGTGGTGAAAATGTTAAAAGTTCAGGGGAGAATGGCCAGAGTGGTTTGAAATGATAGAAAAGCAACGATGACTCAAATGATAGCTCACTACTACCGAGATGTGCAGGAGGCCATTTCTAAATGCTCAACGTGTTGAATCTTGAAGCACATGGGTTACAGTACTCGAAACCCACACCAGTTACTAGTCTTAATAGCGAAACATAGGAAACTGAAGCCACAGCTCCCCTGGGATCACCAAAATGGGAGGATTGAAAAATGTTGACACATGATAGCAGTTCTGAGGGCAAAAGAGGATCCAACCCAGTGTTAACAAGGTGAACCTAATAAATAAGCCAGTGAGTGTACAGTTCTCAGAGTTTGGTCTGTTGGATCTATTTTTACTCTAAATTAAAAAAAGATCTGTGTGTAGGTGTCCTCTATTTAGGGCAGAGTGTGTAGGGACAGCAGTAGACAGCAGATATTTGCAGAAGTTGGACTGAAGGAGAGCCCTGAGGAAACGGGATTAGTGTCAGACGTGGATATTGTGTAGATCCATTTTCCATAAGATGAGTGCAGCTCTGCCAACAGATGCTTACATATAAAGATGTTCCCTCTTATGCGTAATATCCATTAGCCACACTCCAACACGTGTCTATAAATACAAATGCTCTGTTGAACTTTCAGTCAATGACATTTTGAGATTCAGTTTCAGTCTAATATGCTGCCTTAGATGTGTAACTTTTGTTATTAGAAACCTTCAAAAAGTATTTATGAGGCTTAAAATTAGCATTTTAGTCTGAATAAGTGGATTTTTCCTCCCTGAAACACCTGTAAGAAGTGGAGCCATTTTATAATTGGGGCCTAGGTGTTAAAATGCAAATATGCATTCTTATCAAAAGACTGCAGCTACTAATCTGTACAGCAAATGAAGTGTTCACAACAGAAGCTTTCACTCCCAGATGTTGTGTCAGGGAGAGACATGGGGCCTGTCAGGAACAAAATGGCTCACAAGTCAAATTTACTGAAAGCTGAAGCACTTTGGGCTCCACCCATTTATGACAAAGCTCTACACACGTACAGTACAGAGAACATATCAAATTATGTCAGTAGAGATAGTTTAGAGAGAATGAAAAATCAATCTACCATGTGGATACAATCAGACATGTTTTGGTGAGAGTTTGTTCTTCGATGTAGACCCACCCTCGACATTATCTGCAAAGTTATCTGATTGGCCCGTAATAAATGTGATTGACACAACAATCATCCAGTCGCCTGCTGGATTCTGGGTTCTGCCCATTCCCAAACACTCTTAATGGGCTGTTGCCCAGATGGACTAGGTCTGGCTGGTGTGTCAGGTTTGATTTGTTGAAAGAGTCATGGGAATAAAGCACCTTAATTTGATAGATAGACCTACTTAACATGAATAGCTGCTCATCCATGTAGGTTTTGTGACCATCATTCCATGGGAATACAGAAATGTATCACTGATTAATATGACAATCTACCTTTTTTTTTTTTTTACTAGTGTGTATATTAAAAAATGTTTGTAATTACATTTCTTCAAAAGTTAGCAGAGGAATTCATCTCAAGTGCTTTGAATTAAACAGGTGGTAATTTAAAAAGCTGCCCCGTTTCACTTTCCTTCATCAGCTCTGCTTTGCCGTATTAAGCGATCATTTACTCCAACAGGAGTAAATAAAGCCATCAAACTTTAAACTGCCAAGGGCGTGAGTCATTGTCTTTATCATCGTTGTCATGATGACTTTTTTACCTCCCTTTCTTTTCTTCTCTATTTCTCTGCTTTTTTCTCTCTTCATCTGCTCACCAGGCATCAACCAAACCCCCTCGACTTTCCTTACATCTCGTCTCTCTCCCTCCTCCTTTCATGCTGCCTCTCATTTATCTCCCACTCTCATGCATGAAGGCATGAAGACTTGTGCTTTTTTATCAGTGAGCCACAGCAGGGGGCATGTCATTCTCCCTCTATACTTTCCTCTCATCATCGCTCTTTTACTCTCCTCATCACTCCTCTTCTTCTAGTCTTTATCCCCTCTCTCTCCTGCACAGGTTTATTTGGACTGTGCAGCATCAAGTTAGCTATGATCTTTATCTTCTTGCAGATTGCGTTTGTCCTTCAGTGAGCACTCAGTTGTTGTTGTTTTTGTCTCTAGCTTAGTGTGTTGTTGTAGATATACCTTGCCACAGGGTGAAATTCTGTTTTTCTCTTTGCCCATCAAACTTCATCTCCTCCCCTCGTCTTTTTAGTTCGCCTCTAACTCTCGTTCTTTTTTTCTTCACATCCAAACTTTAAAATTTAAAACAGATACTTATCTTTCGAAAACTTGCCTCAAATAACCCAAGCCAATCTGTTTTCCACAATCCAACTCCTAAGGAGCACTCCCTCCTGAAAGTTGTGATGTCTCTTTATCTCATTGTCATTAATTTAACCGTCCATCCATCTAATCATCCATCCATCAATCAGTCCTCTGCTTATGTGGGGTCGAGTAGGCGCTAAACACAGCAACCCTGACGTTCCTCACCCCAGCAACACTTTCCAGGTACTTGGGGAGCTGGGGATTCTGAGGAGTTCCCAGGACATATAGGATTTACTCTTCTTCCCACAAGGCCTGGGTCTTCACCAGGGTCTCCTCCCAGCTGGACATGCCCAGAGGACATCCATTGGGAGGTTACTGGGAGGCGTCCTGATCAGATGCCCTGCCACATCAACTTGCTTCTTTCAATCCAGAGGAGCACTGGCTCTCATCTCAAGCCCCCTGCAAATTGCTGAGCTTCTCATCCTATCCCTAAGGCCAAGCCCAGCCAGCCTCCTTTCAACCATATGTATCTCTAATCTCATTCAGTTTTATTTCAGCATCCTCCTCACCGTGAACACGCAGTACCAATCCTTCCCGAAAACACAATGAAAACGAAGAGTTTTCATTGTGTTTTCGCCTACCATTCACACGAGAATGGTGCCTGGAGTGCCAGAATCCGCAAACTTTTGAAACCAGGGTCCATAGTGGAAAGTTTTGAGAACGTTTTCGTATCCGTATCTGTGTAAACGGGAATCAGCATTTCCCCTGGAAACACTGACACTGGAAACACTGACACGCAGCACATGGGCAGTACTCTTTCAGATGAAGGTTGCGTGTGTATCCCAGGTTTGGTATCCAGACAAAAATATCCAGACACATTTGTTGTCCTGACAAGAAACTCCTGCATCTTCGTGTGTCCACTTGCCATTGTTGTTTATGAAAAGTTTGTCTTCACCGGCGTGTTCTAACACGTGTTCACTACCTACATCGCTAACTACTGGCCTGGCATGCATGCTACAGTGCTTTCAGTCATTCTCATGTCTCTGTGTAAACGTGGAGCGCTTTAGATAACACAAAGGAAAAACCTTTCTGTTTCTGGTGACAACGTTGTCGTGTAAACTGGCCCTTAGTTAGAGAACCAGACCTTAGTCTTGGAGGGGCTGACCCTCCTCCCTGCAGTTTCACAATAAGCTGAAAACTGACCCTATGTCTGCTTGAGGTTCCTCAGCAGTAGAAGCCTACTGTACTACTCAGCCCACCTGCACCAAAAAACATAGTTGTTCCTCCTGTTTCTGAGGTTTGACAATCAGGATAAGAATGTGCATCAAAAATCCATAGCTTAGTGAGATATCAAAAAAACTATAATGTTAACTTATCGTGATACTTTGAACAGGGTCATACGTCATGATCCTTTTCACTAAAAAGTTTATATGTAATTGCTTTTTATAGAATTAAGAAGCTAAGAACCATCATATCGATGACATTTATTTAAAGCATTGACCAGTACCATTCATAAACATCATGTTCTGTCCCAGTGACAGAAATATCAATAAATGTAACAGAGAGAGTAGAGTAAAATGGCCGACTGTCTATTGCCAAATAGTAACAGGGGGTTGCATTAACATACAAAAGAAATGTCTAGAATGTCTGTAAATTACTGAATAAGATATCACAATACTGCACAAAATATTGATACAGAAATATGTTGGTGTATCAATATTTTCTTTTACCCCTAATAAAAACTTAGAGGTCTCTCCTGTGTTCATTTGTGAGAAGTATGACAAACAATTAAAAAAAACTAGCATTCAAGGACCTAAAAATGACGTCACAGGATTGTCAATATATCACAGCCTCATCTGCATCGTTCTCCCGGGACTTAAGGCCCTACTGAAAACATGGATTGCAACAGTCCACAAGAGTTAATACGTTTCCTGAAGGGAAGTCCCTGAAACTAAAAGTCCCAGGAACTTTCAGTTCACAAAGGGCCTATAGTTTCCAGTGTCTTGTGTCTTATGGTGTCTCCTTGCATGAGTTGCTACACACTCCAACACTGTCAGCTGATGACAAGTGAAGCTAAAAAAGCTTGTGAGTTCAAACACCAGGACTCCAATATGTATATATCCCAATAGGTCTGTATGCATGTCTGAAAGACATAACCCTAAATACATCTCATTTAATCATATCAAGACAGACAAGTAAACCAAAATATGATATGATCATGATATAATATAATGAAACTTCATATGTACTAATAAAGCAAAGTATTTGTTGCACGTGTCGCCTGAAAAGGACCTGATAACACTAAATAACTCTCAAAGGCAAAGATAAAACTAATGCCATTAATAATCAGAGAAGGTTTCACACTCTACCCTTTCCACAACTTCTTCAAAGCATCTCAACAGCTCTTGAGCTTTTAATAGTCTCCACACATGAGAAATCAAATAAGTGCCCTTTGAAGTGATTGCCTTGCATCCTCTCAACCTTTAAAATATGACTTCTCAGAGTGGGTAGTACAAAGTAAAGCATTTGCATTGTATGTGTGATCACCATCTTATGCACCATATTAACCTTGCATTGGCTCTGCGAGAGGTAATTAGTAATATCCACCACATGCCTTGAGAAATAGAGGGAGATGCACAGCTAAGCACTTGTCGGTTTGCATTGGGTTACACTGGAAAAATAGCTGTGTGGCTTCCATTTGTTACAAGAGCTGACGTCTTAAGCCACAGTGTCATTTAATAAGAACATTGATTCAGTGGTGTGTATGTTTGAGAGATGACTGGATTTACAGAGCATGAATAGAAAACCTGGATACATCTTTTCATTGACTCTAAACTATCACTGCTGACACCATTTGATATGTGCTTCGTACTGTATGTGTAGAGCCTTGTTATGAAAGTATTTGTCAACCAGGTATAATGACATTAACTCTTAACACCCGTTTCACACTCAAAGCATTTTGTTTGTGTACTTTTGCTGGACATAAGAGCTTTCACCTGGGGTACGTAAATGTCCTACGGCTTTGGAGCATCTCCCTGCTGTGAGCTTCTATTGAAAGATTAGGAAGAGCCTCAGTAAATCTCCCCAGAAGGAACCTGATTCAATGCATAACTGACCAGGGAAACCTTTAGAATGAAAGCATTCTGACAAACAAGGGGAGTTTCTCCACGGAGGAGGCAAAGTGAGCTGTAACTCTGAGAGGCACAGACAGGAAGAGTCATTGGATGGTTTTAAATCTTTTCTGTGACATATTCTACAGCTGTGGACATGGATACCAGCAGGATTAAGGTAAATGTGGCTCTCTATTTTCAGTTTCGGTTGAGAAAAGCGTGCAGCTGGTGGAAAAAAATAGGCTAGCCTCCTATTCTGGAGATGCCGGCACGCTTCCAGTGTGAAACGGGCCAAAGTTTTTAACCTCAAAATGTTTAACTGTGCAAAGAACTGGGGGTGGGTTGGACCTTGTTACAATCCATTGTAGTGTTAGGGATAAGGGAAGCAAATAGGGATGGGTATTGATAAGATTGTATCCATACCAATGCTATTATCAATTCTGCCTATCAGTTCAGTTCTATATCGATCCCCTTATTGATTTCTGTGGATTTTCTGTGTGGATAAAACTTGCCTGTATGGGTTTTCAGGTACAACATTGTCAAACCAAGGTACTTCTAACATGTAATGCTCTTCTGGGCATACATATGCTTCAGCAAGTTTCTAGTGTTTCCACCATGGTTGAGATCACACAGACGCAAAAACTGGATATTGTGCAGTTGGTGTCATACTTTTGACTTCCTCTGCCTCCTGTGTGCCATGATTACTTCTTTGACTTCTTTGTTGCTGTTTGTGCCTCTGAACTGAGCTTGTACTTCTTGATTTGCAAGTCATCCAGAAGTTAGTGTCCGGAGTTGACAAGGGAATTCTCAAGAAAAAGTACTACCGATATCGGTTCCTTTAACTTTAATATTTTTGATTCCCATCTCTAGAAGCAACCAAAGTCTAGAGTGCTTCCTGTGTTAGTAGCATTATACTATATACTCGACTCAGCACGACACGAATCACTGGAGGGTATCCCAAGAGAGCAGAGTAGACTTCAGGCTAAGTATAACTGCTTGATGTGCAGTATCTGAATTGCAACATTATTGACTCTCGGGGAGGTTATGACAATTATAGTTCTGAGATTAGAATAATTAAATCAATTAATAGGCAATCTGGTGATGCTGCTTAGAGATGGAGCTCCATTGAGTCACTTTGTCATGTCACAAGATGAAGGGACAGTTCACACAGATCTAACTGACTGTAAAAAGAGTGCACATAAGGCTGGGCATTGACTGAGTTCAATCAATTCATTTGAATATTTAAAAAATGTTTTAGAAATAAAATTTAGATTTGTTAATGTGATTTACTCAGCTGTTCAGTTTGATCCCCATGGACTCCAGAAGGAAACACACTCCCTCACATTCCCTCAACAGGGATGCAAAAGCTAAAAATTATTACTGCTTTCACAATGGCATTTTTGCACAGGCACATTTCTAACCATGTATTTTAAAGAGAGGCCTATGTTAATGTGACAATAGTGGTACTTTCAGTGTCAACATAGACATGCATCTCTACAACTATACAAGGTACCTGACCTGTACACCTTAAAGGTTTAATGTCCTGGTCTGTTTGTTAACATCATGTCTTGGTGTCTATCAAGCAAGGATTTAAGTTGAATTAAAAAAACTAAGAATTTCTTCTCCGTAGAGAATCAGATGCAGCTCTTTATCCCTCCCCTTTTGAAACACTCAGATCAAAAAGTCTAGGAAGGGTTTGATCATGAGATTTTTGCTGTTAAGCTGCCCAAACGGTGTGTGATGTGAGGGGAAGGAGAGGTCAAAGGTCATAGACTTTCAAAACAGTTATGGTTATTTTCTTAAAAGTGGCATAGCACATTTTTTCATGAACTGAGTTGTCATGTTCCTCAGCTAATCAAGCCTCTTCTAACAACATTAAATAAGAGAAAAATGATTTTGCAGGACATGGGGCCCTTAACATACAATTAGAGCATGCACCGTAGAGTGAAAAAAAGCTTTACTTTTGTGACACACAGTATTTTGGACACAATAAAGTCAAACTTTTTTGTGTCATTTGTTGGGGTTTTCTTTGAAAGGTAAAAAATGATTTAATTTTGAGCCATTTTGCCCAGCCCTAAATGCACTACATTGTAGCAAAACACTAGCCAAAATCCTGAGTGTCATATAAATCTGAAGAAGTTTTTCCCCATCCTTAACCAAAATACTTACTTTAAAAAACATTAAGGACATGGCTCAATATAAGTGAGGTAAATCCACCATCAGAAAGGTGCATAAACTGTAAAAACATAACACAAGACGTGCATGTTCTGTCAATCAAAGAAACTGACATCCAACAAATAGGGTTTCAATGCTTATTTACATAGCAAGATGGAGGGGAAATTGTGATAATATGGTAGGTGGAGAAATCAGGGTGGAGCTGGAGGTGAACGACACTTCAGTGGATCCTAAAATAATTGCTACTGTCACTCAGAGCAGACATGTAGGCCTCATTTGTTTCATTTTAATGTTCTCTTCATTTTCCCTGATGCCTTACGTTACTGTAATTATAGAAAAGGGTTCAAAATGACCATAATGAGAGTGACAGGCAGGGACTGCAGGACTCCTTCCACACAATCTTCATCTTCTGTCATCAGAACCTTGACATGGATCACCTGGCATTAGGTAGAATTGTCAACTCTATGAATTTCATTTCCTGGGAGAGTCTTTAACTGGAGATTTGACAGTTTAAAATGAACTCTGATGTCTCTATGTAAATTGGTTAGTACCATCGAATCGTTCCATATGTCTGTCTTAACTACAGCCAGGTAGCTGTCAGCAAGTGATTAGAGGCATTAACAACCAGAGTAGAAGAGGATGTAATTTATGGCTCTTTTGTCCACAGGGGATGCCAGAACCAACAAAACAACAGAAATCTCCTCAGTGGGCCTTTAAGTAATAAGCTGGTTTTGAATATACAAAGGGAGTAGCCTTACTGTGCATCATACGTTGGCCACTTTTCCAAAAGTCAGACTTGATCGAATTTCGAGCATGTATTCTTATAACCAAATATATTCAAACAACACCCCCACAACCCCCCTGCCTGGCTGCAACACAAACACAAGGCATTTCAAGTAGATCATTTTACTATTTACCTCTCTCGGGGCCACACCAGTGGGCTGCATGTCCTTGCATATAAATCTTGCAATCTTGTCCGTGTTGGCCTTTTTCTGTTCCTCTGGCAGGGAACCTGACAAGGAGGATGGGACTTGTATTGCTCTTGGCTTAGCGCTTGGCCAGGTGCCACTGGACACTTGTGGGGGGAGGCCAACAAATGGGCCCGCGGGTTTGTCATGGGTGAGGAGTAGGCCAGCTGCTTTCCACATAATTAACACACAGCCCAGTGTTTGTTTATTTTGCCATCATCGGTGTGACGCTCCTCCAGTGTTTTTAATATCTGCTCAGAGTGGCTTTGTCTGCCCTCCATTTCCTCAAGGTGAACATCCTCCTGTTGTTGTTGTTGTTGTTGTTGTTGTTGTTGTTGTTGTTGTTGTTGTTGTTGTTGTTGTTGTTGTTGTTGATGATGAGAGAGCGAGGGGTGGTCAGGTTACACTGGGACGCCCTCTGTTGTATCAAAGACTTCACTTCTCCAGGCGCCCTAATGTGCCTCTGAGCTATAGAGAAGGTGACAGCCCTAATGCATCATTCTGAACATAAGTAAATAAATATGTTTTTTGTGCATTCATGTTGAGGGAGGAGAGTTCAACAGCAAAATGTTCAGCCATTCCCTAAAGCTCAATGAACTTTTAAATTAGGTGTCGGTAGAAGGACCTGATGTGGAGCTGAGTGATGACAGAGGTGTTTCCAAAGAAAGCACCTGTTTTTGTTTAAAAAAATCTGCCCTGAAAGTGTCAGTCTTTGCTTATAAGTAAGTCGAGTATTTTTAGATCAGGTTGAGTGGTATTTAGTAGATATGTCTTTTGTGTTAAACGGGGACATCCTTTCTTAACCACTCGCCATCATCAGCTCATTCTTGGTAGCAACACACAGCTTAAAAACTCTTGCAAAAGCCTGGCAATTGCGTTAATTCTGCCCATGGTGCTGATTTTCTCATCATTAACCCCCTGCTGCGCTCGTTGTCGACTGTTCATGTGACACTCTCAGATAAATCAGTCACTTTGTTGGAGTGGGAGGGTAGATTAATCCCAATCCAGGCTTAGTTTGGTACCCACTCGGCGAATTACAAATCTGGAACAATATAATGCCTTGACCACTCGAGAGCTGTTCATGAGTCTAGTCAGTGTTGCAGAGGGCGACTGGCTGGCGAGGGCCTGCAGATAAATGTGTCATAAATTAGCTGATGTAATTAACATCTGCCTGCAGTGTAATCCTCTGAACCCCTCCCTGTTAGCAGCCCCACACACAATACAGTTCTGGGTTTACACTTCAGCGCAGCACACAGGCCTGCAGCTGATTACATCACACTGAAGTCAGCGTATGCTCACACTCACTCATGTACAGTATGTGTGTGTTTGTACTGAGGAGTGAGGCACCCTGGCTTATGAGATAAATCCTGGGAAAGTGCAGGTCATTGCATCATTAACTCCAGTTAGCCATTCCCTGCTTCCTTTAACCTCCTCTGGTTCTTTGACACGATTCGAGCGGCCTGTTGTGATGAGAAAATGAGGAATGAATGTTCAAAGGATTAAAACATGAATTCATGATAAGCCCACTTTTGTTTATTCTGTAAATTGATAATTGGAATATACATAGCTGGTTAATTTGAGATATCCCAGTGCAACAGTGGGGATTTTGAGCTACTTTAAAATAAATCTTTTATGTGGATATGTTAGTCAGAAAGTTTTGAAAATAAACATATTTCTTTGGAAAGAACATAAAGAGGCCATTACGAGTCATCTGTATTTATTTGGTTGTGCTCTTTTACATTTTACAAGATCGTTAATGAATACAACAAACAGTTCCTGATTTTGTATACAGCATTTCCCAACTGGTTAAACCTTCCATGAAGCCCCTCTTTATAATGCTTTATTAAAGTATCATAAGCATGTTTAAAAGGCACTGTCATGCTGTCATGAGCACTGAATACGTTGTAATGCTTTATAATAAAATGATTATAATGTGAATGTCTAAAAGATGTACCGGTAGATCAAGAGCTACAGGTTGGTGCCTCTGATATTCATAAACATGCTTATGATGTTATAATGTAATATAAAGAGGGGCTTCAAAAGGGTCTGTGTGGCACCCTCTCACCAATATTACACCTCCGATTCTACTTCTGCAGATGAAGCTAATGGGGGTCATTTTGATCCCCACTCACTGTCTCTGCAAATTTCTCACTGGGGGGGCCAAACGCCTCAGGCTGAAATGTTACAGCTTGAAACAGCAGCGTGAACATGGCTGTTGATTGTTTCGTCAGTTTTCTGTCCTGCTTAGTCTGTTTTGAATTTAAATTCAGTGGACTCTGAATGTTTTTACTGTGGAAAATCTGATATTTGCCCCCAAAACCAATTTTTTGATTCTGTTGTTTATGGAGACTTCAAAACTCCACTGTGAGAATAATTTCAAGCAAACATGATGTCTCTCGACTTTGTTTGCTTTAGAAAAGGGCAGCAGCAGCAATACTCTTAGGGGGGTTATTTTAGAGATAAGGGCTTTCATTTTAACTGTCCCTCTTCATTTTATACCTGCTCTCCTCTCACGCTGCCCACTTTTCTGTTTTCCTCCTCCTCCCTGTCCTCAACGGGAGCCGCAGCTGTGACTGCGGACTCTTTTCCTCCTACGTCACTTTGTTGTCCTCGTGGTGTCCTCCACTCCATCTCTGGCATCATTGTGCAAGTTCCTGCTAGCGTCTTTTTCTCTCCTGTCAGTTCACCTTTTTCTTCTCTGCTCCATCTTTAATGATTTACCTTTTCACAGTCCTTCTCTGCCTGCCGATCACATCCTCACCTCCGAGTGCCCCTGCCTCCTTTGTTCCTTTAACTCTTTGTCTCTGGTTGTCCACTGGGATCACGGCAGTTCATGGTTATTGTTCTTATTCATAGCTTCCACTCTTCCTATTGGTTTTTCTATGTATGATGATTTATGTGCAGAGTCCCAGCACAGCGGGGGGCCTCAGCACACTGCTCTTTATCTCTGTACTCTGAAACATGCTGCCTTTGAGCCCATGACTACTTTTCATGCTGTTTACGATGTGCTGTAGCTGTTACCTTAATGTTTCATTTTGTGGGGGTTTTCGGGGACTCCCATTGCCGAAGATCATATTCATGGTAGGGCTGAACGATTTAAAAAAAAAGATCCAGTTGCGATTTTTCTGGCAGATATTGCGATTTCAATTCGATTCACGATTTTCTTCAAATCAAGCTTCAGTGAAATATTCTGTGTTTACAGTATTGACAAAAGTAAGGAAATCAATGATCAAAAGTACGTAACACATTATTCATCATCTAATATTGATGATAAATAATCTGTTTTCATTCTTTAAAGGATACTCCAACTTCTACTCCTAAACAGAGGAGATCCTAAACACAACAGATCCTGGGTCAATCAGGAGCGCTGCAAAAGACTGCAGCTTTGGCGATCACATGATTGCATTGTCTGAAATTTGCTATTTTGATCCAAAAACGATCACTTTTTCAGCCCTAATTCATGGTCATATTTCTTAATTTGTCCCTGTAAATTTGTTGTGTAACCAGCGATAGACAAGCAGATGCAAAATCAGACATTATTCCCGCACACACAATAGTTTTAAAATGCTGTAAAACTAATTCTGCTTTATTTTAGGTACCAAATCTGTCCAATATCATAACTATGTATGCTCTGGGATATGCCATCACCTAAAAGACACAAGTCATCCTATACAACTGATCAGCCCTAGCGTTAGAGCTCAGTGAGGGCTTTCACACTGACACGGTTCTGGTTCCAGATCTGGTTTTGTACTGGATTATCAGAACCTTGTTGCTCTGTTAAGAACCAGCCCGCGTTCATACCAGTTTAAGCAGAACAAAAGTAGGAGGGCGTTATTCCACGTTACTCAGGCTCAAGTAAACAATGCACCGGCAAAATGGTGGGTTGCATCAGTATTCTAAAAGCATCTGTTGCTTTACTTAATGTTTTTGTTTTCATTAAGCAGTCAGATGCACAACAACTGTTGATAATGAGGAGACATAGAAGACGTGCATTGAAGGCATGTGGTATGTAAAAAGTGTGTGGGTGTTCCTCTTCGCCCTCGACTTCCTGCTCATTTTATCAACACAGAATACGATATGCCCACTGATGATGTCACGGTTTACAAGCTGGAACCAACATTTTTGGTTCCAAACCATTTTTTTTTTTTTTTTTTTTTTTTTTTTTTCAGTCTGAAAATGGCGGCCGGTTCAAAATTAGGTTCGAGAACAGGAACCAGCACAGAGCCTTGCAGGTGTGGAAGCCCTCATAGAGGGATCTGCAGCGGTGCATTAGAGCCCGTGTTAAAAAGAAAAATAATCATTAATTGACAAGAAAAAAAGTGATTTTCTCCGCACTAAAATGTCAGAAACTTACGAGAAATCAAACTTAATATGTTTTAGTTTAGGGAGTATATATTCACCAGAAACAAGCTTGAACTGTCAATAAATTACTGTCACAAAGTTTACCAGAATTATCTTAAACACAGGCATAAGTGAATACACTCACTTGCCACTCTATTAGGTACTCCTGTTCACCTGCTCTACAACGCAAATAGCCTGTTACCCATTCATATGGCAGCAACTCAGTGCATTTCAACATGTCCAAGACTGACTGCTTAAGTTCAGACCGAGCACCAGAACGGGGAAGAAAGGTAATTTGATTGACTTTGACGTGGCATGGTTGAAGGTGCCAGATGGACTGCTGAGTATTCAGTGGGATTTTCATGCACAACCATGGGGCCTCTCCGTTTAAAGGCATTTAACTATGAAGCAGCTGTACTGCGTACATACACACCAATTTCACCAGTTGCAGTAAATTACCACCACCAGCTCACCTGACTTTAAAATTTTCCTGAATGTATCCTGCTGCACTCCTCTGGAAAGTCAGGATAAGAAAAGTCGGCCATTTGTGTTCACAAAAGCAACTGAACCAGAAACTTGAGAACGTTTGTTTCACTGCCGTGCATGTCTGAACACCCCACGGTACACATGACTTATGCAATCATCTCTAATTGGACCAAGAACTGTAATTGTGTTTAACTGTAACTACCTAAATGTCATTATTCCTCATTTAATTTCTGATTTATAATTGGAATGTATGCAAATTTGTATGATGACTGTTCTCTTCTATTACCAACATGTTAGAGAGGATCAGCATGATTAAGAAATGCTCACAAAGGTCTAGATATTTAGCTCCAAACACACTTAAATGGTTTGATCGTGCCGTGATTCTACACACACTCAGATTCCTGCAGGTCCTCGTTGCGTAGGTAATTATGCAGGTTTGATGACAGCTTTTCCATTAAGCTTCTCTCCAACAGCCACTCTTCACTAGTTTGATTGCACTGTAATGACAAAGAGCTAATTAGCATGACAAGTATTCTTTCCAGTGATTGGCTACAGACCAAGAGTCATCATTACAACACTCAGCTTCTCTAAGGACCCACAGATTTTTCAGCAGGGTTTTTAGGGCTCTGATGGGACTGCGTTCCTAAAGAAACAATTTCCCAAATGATGTTTGTGTGTTTTACCTGAAAAAAAAGAGATTTGTCAGCGAGGTTGTTTCAATTTTCATTAACCTGGCTGCTTTTAGTCTGAGAAGTAGGGGTGAGCAGCCTAGCATGATAGCTGTAATTAATCTGTAGGGGAATCTCAGCCACACAAGCTCAGAATTAACTTACAGGCATGAAGGTATATTCACTTTTACATGTACAGAAACACTCATAACACAAACTTAACATAGTGAGGCTGCTAATAGGCTAATGGTTATATTTACATGCCTCCTATACAGAGGCTGTTATCATTAAAGCAGGTAGTCTGGGCTCAGACCTTACCTGTGGCTCCTTTAAGGTCGTTTTTACGCCTAAAAGTTGGTGGCCTGGGATCAGTTCTGGGTGAAATTCTAACATTCTTTAAGTTTCTCTTGTTTAGCTTGCTTCACATAGCATCTAGTGAGGCGGACCAAAGCCTGACAAATGTTGTGCAATCTAGCCACTGACCAATAGTTGGGACTATTGCTGTGGTCTTTGTTCCTGCCATCTGGCCCATTGTTGCGCTGTGAACCAGAAATACACAACCGGCTTTGAGTGATAACTTTGTTTAGCATGAAAAAGTCCAGTAGTAATCTGTGCCATAAAATAAACATAAAGTTGCATTTAGGCTGCATCAGGTGGGACTTGCATATTGACTGGAGTGATTTGTAGTCATATTTTGCACAGATTTGTAGATTTTAATCTGTTAAGAGACCCGGAGGCTGGTGGTGCTAGAAATGCTAATGTTAGCCTCACTCTGCTTTATATTGTCAGTGAATGCTGTGTTAGCTCTTCTGTTATATTTGGCCAGATTCAATCCACAATTCAGTCCCTTTTGGTTTGCTTGCCTTGTTTGGTTCAGATTACTTTAACACCAAACTGAAATCTGGTTCACATGGAGGCCATCAGAGATCCCCAATTTTTCCCAGTGAGTGAGAGCTTTCACACCAGCCCCAACAAACTGAAATTTCCAAAAGAAGCAATCTAGAGTCCCATTGGTCCTGACCAAATGTGTTTGGAGTGAAAGCACCCTTACACACCATTCTCCAGAACTGGGAATGATGTCAGATCCCAGTTGAAGCACATTCCAGTTTCAGCAGAAGTCACAAAGCACTTTCTCACATATAAAACCTTACATTAGAAAACAACAACAATTTCTGTAATTTTAGCACTAAAACACTTTCTCCTAAGATCATATCCAAGTGGGTCTGAAATGAGGTTATCACATTTTGTGGTACTTTTAATAGATCAACACCAACTCATCGGAGCTCCAGCTGCAGTTAGCATTGTTAACTCATAACTGATATAAACAGCAGGCAAGAAGTCAATTTCACACAAAAGTCAACATCCCATTATGTCCACATGTAGATGGTGTATAATTCTATCTATGTGACTGATTTCAATGAATAAGAACAACCCTAAGTTGTTATTTTGGGTGATAATGTACTGCTTTTACTTCCTGTTTACTCACAGAGCAGCCATGTTTGTTAAAGAACTCACAGGTTCGTGAGGGTTGTCCAAGTTGCTGGTGGGACCTTTGACTTTAAAGGGACGCTCCAGAGGCTTTTTTTCGACCGGAACGTCAAATTTCCAAATTCCACTGTAAAAGCGAACACACCAATAGTGCTAACAGCAACCCCACAGTGGTCCTCTGTGGAAATAAGGCTGTTGCCACTGCTATTTCAAGATGAAAAATATGAATTTTGTTGCTGCGAAACCAAAACCACAAAAGTGCTTTATAGAACATCTGGGCCAGCCAATAAAACACAATGAAGGACATGAACGAGGATTCAAAATTGAAGACATGCCCAAAAGAAACAGCACTGCTTTAAAAACTGACAGAATAAAATCAGAACCATGCTTAATAATGATTAAGTAAGAGAACTAAAGATTAATAAACAGATGTGTCACCATGGATGTAATTGACTTTAGGAGGCCCTCGTTAAGGAAATGTTCCAAGAAGTGATTTAAAAATGAGACAAAAGTAATTTTGTTCCACCTCCAATAATAATTTTACATTATTTAAACAAAACAACAACAAAAATTCCATCTGGAAAATATAGATTCAATCAGAAGCAAGTTCAGCTGTGCTTCTTGAAGAAGTCGGTTACTGTAGGTGTGTGCACGTCTGATTTATTTAGAAAACAGCCTTCAAACTTCTGAGCAGTCGCAATTGTCTTTGCTTCACTTCACAAAAAATAAATGACAGTGTGCTCACCCAAGGAAATGTGTCAGCTCGACTCAGCCACCCAACTTTCTCTCTTCTTCTTTTTTTTCCTCTTTAGTAAAAACATATTTTCCAGTGCTGTCTTCTGTGTACTGTAGATAATTGGCAGCGGCTGCATACACTCCATCATTTTCCTCTGCTGCAGGTTTTAGTGTTTGTTGTGAACAATACCTTAAAGTTAGATACAGTAACAGGTCTGAGTCACCTTTTCTCCACTTTTCAGATCAAAGAGAATCTTAAACAGTGATATGGAGTCTCTACTCAAGTATGCTCTTTTCAGTGCTTTTCAAGAACTTCATATTGAGGTCTGAATTTTAAAATATTAAGATAGAAGATATCCAAGGTGCTGATTTTACCAGTGTGGCACTAACTTTAGCTGTAACTGATACAGCATTGCCAGTTTTAATTTGAAGTCACTGTAATCTCCTTCCCAAAGTAACTGTGGGAAAAAGTCAATCAAGTACACTCCTTTCAAGCATCCACACAAGTATGGCTAAGAGTATGAAGGGATGTGGTGATAAAATTGTTCGCTGAAAGGTTGCTGTGACCTCACATTGGTGGCATTTTGAGTGAATCCAGTGCCTCTCAACCTTGAGGGTTGGTATGAGGCGGAAAAAAGACATCTATTTTCAACCTTTGAATAGTCTCCACATAGTGAGAGATGTCTATTTGTTATCAAAATATGAGCCATGTTATGATTTCTGTCCTCCAGATTCCTCTGTTCATTATAAATGAAGCAACAGCATAGTTTGTTTCATAATTGTAATTTTCTTCAGTACATTTAAAGTCTACATAAATGCATCATTTTGTCATCAAGAGTGCCGAATAACAAACAGGTTTACCCTAAGATGTATGTTTTAAATACTTTAAATGTACCTTTATTTACCTCAATAACAAACTGTTTTACATTTCAATGTGTGATGTCTTTTTTACAAGGCTATTTTAACATTACGACCTCACTCGTTTTTTTTTTTTTTGGTTTTTGTTTCACTTTATCATAATGATTAATATAACCTGACACAGCAAAAGAACTGTTCAGTACATTGAACTAGTCCATCTGGGCAACAGGCCATAGAAAGAGTTTGTGAAGGGCAGAACCTTTCAGTAGCATGTCCGAAAGGGGATTGGACCATCAATCACATTAATTAGGGGCCAATCAGATAATGTAGTAGGCGGGCACCACTGCCACAGCCTAAAATACAAAACGTGAGCCACTTCGCAGAGCATAACATGACAGAGGTGGAGCAAAAGTATCCTTTCCTTGTTCTTTTTTTTTTCGTTTAATAAATAAATGTGGTCCAGATCTGATAAACTGTGTCTGAAGCTGTTAGCATCTATGCTAATCTCTTACGGGCACTCACTTCCTGCTGTCGTCACCCTCGTAGCTCCCACCTTTGCAGGACACTGACTGGACCGTGCCACTTTGGGCTGCTCACAGCTGTTGTTGGCAAAATGGATCTGTCTGATTACAGACGCTGAATCTGGCTGATCAAGCTGCACAGTACTGTTACGATTACTCAGTATTTTGAAAACACACAAAATTCATGAAGTCAGAATTATAAAAAAATTAGTTGAAAGAAAAACAAAATTATACAAGTATTTGTCAAGATGCCTATTTATCTGTTTTTTAATTTGCTACTTGTCATCCTTGAGTGATGAGCTGCAGAGTATGTCACCCTTTCCTGAGTGCAGGGGTTTTGCGTGGACATTTTGTGGACATGCATATATGTGGACAAATGGACTGCCCAGAGGGAAATGTGCCTGCATTGACACCTAACATTTTGTATGTTATTATGTTTTACTGAATAAAAAAAAGTAAAAAAAAAAAAAAAAGAAATACACTCAATCAAGCATTTTGAGGATTTAAAAAAATGTAGGTGTGAACAAAGAATTGAGAAAAACATTCATCGTCATATCATCATGATTCAGCAGGTATTGTTGCTGGATCCAATTATGAATGAATGAATGAATGAATGAATACCTTTATTTTGGTTATAAATGTTAAGAACAAACATAAAATACAAGCATTCAACACAAACTTATCAATAACTGATCAAGGTGTAGGCTGAAGCATGTGGCTTATTTTTGCCTCTCCTGTACAATCCAATATAAATTTGACATGTAAGGAAAAAAAACATAAAAGACATCCTTCTTTAAATCCTAATACTGTACGATCATTATCCCTTGGAAACATTAATTAATTTATGCTTTTAGGCTTTTCTGAACTTTAAGAGAGTTTAACATCATTTTAATTCATCACTGAGCTCATTGCAAAATTTTATCCTCAAAACCGAAACAGATCCTTCAGTTCTCCTCATGCGTGTGTGGGTTTTCTTAAAGTACTCCAGTTTTTTTCCTCAGATCAAAAACACTCTTGCTAGTTTTACTGGTGACCCCAAATTGCCCTTAGCTATGAATGTTTGTCTCTATATGCCAGGCCTGTGATTGGCTGTCGACCAATCCAGGGTGTACCAGCCTATCACCTGGAAAGATAAGATAAATGGATATGAGGCAAGTTGAGTAGCTTATAGTTAGTTTTAGCAACAAAATATATCTAAAAATCAGTCTTTTTTATTATTATTGTGCTGAAGTCCCACAGTTTAACAACCTGTGTGCATGTTTAAATGACAAGAAAGATACAACGTGGGATAACAATGTTTAATATTGTGATGACAATAATTCTTGTGATTATTTAATGTTTGTGTAAATTTTAGCTATTAAGTTTGTTTAACTTTCTATTAAATTGCAGATGCTCACTCATGTGACTTGATTTATTACTGAGCATTGTGCTGGATCACGGTCTTATTTTTTCTGTTTTTGGGTCTTAAAAGATCTTTAAACATCTTGAATTTGATCGTCTAAGTGTAAGAGCGAAGGAATACTGAATTTTTACATGCCTTGTATTTTCTTGAGTATGACAGATGACAAAATAGTGCAGATTCTACACTGAAGGATTTTTTTTAAAGCCATGTAACATTTTATACAAATAAATAAAAAAATAAAGCGGGGGTGGCTTTGAAAGAGACTTTGTGGTGTGGTAGTAAAAGATTGGACTGGACAGTGAGCCCAGAGTGGTTTCAATCAAAAAACCTCTAAACCTGTTTATATTATCTGGTTCAAAGGTGGCCAATTTGTATTTCTTTCTGTCTTGTTTTTTTGCATATTTGTGTTCGTGCAGCTGGTTCGAGTCGTGTCAAAGGGTAGAAATAATTTTTAAAAAGTCAGAGGGGGAACATTGGCATTGCAAGTAAATTTGGGGTCTCAGATGCCTCTGTGGCATGAATGCCGCTCTCAGGTGTGATGTCAGGTTCATTCCCAGCTTCCCTGGCTTCTGAGTTTTTGCATGGTTGTGTAAGCGTAAAGGCTTTTGGAGAACTAGACCTTGTTTACCATAGATTTGTTTTTATTTTGATCTTTTTCTTTTACCTTGGACAGTTAAAAACATAATTTGAGCGTGTTTTTGAGCATGTTTGCATGTGTGAACCACAGGTACAGTTTCTGCTTTGGTAGTTGGATGTTGAAATCCAAATGTACAAAACTCGCATGCATACACTGTAAACTGCAAATTCTTTTTAGAGGCTGCAGATAAATCAAGTTAGAAACAAGAATAATGTTTCACTCAGTTTAATCGAATTGTGTCTTTATTGCTGCTCGGATGGAGCTCCTCTACGTGGATTTGGATTTATGTGTTCATATCTTGCACAGCCTGGGCTGAAGGCCTTCGTTTGTGTTTCAGCTGTTTTTATATCTCCCATTTTATGCATGTTAGGACTATGTCTCATTCATAGACTTGAAACAAACAGGTAGTATATAATTTGTAATATGTGCTTCTATACCATTAAAGGACAAAGAGAGAAGAGTTTACAAGAGTAAAGATTGATGGCATGTGGTAACATATTCTGCGGTCTGCTGTGAGCAGCTTCTCAGCTCAAATATGAAGTTCTGACTGTGGGAAAATCTTGGGTTTGCATCCTGACTGAATTATGGGAGAGGGAGCACGAAAGCACACTATTATCTTCTACAAAATCAAAACCCAGTTTCCAGCAGAGCATTCTGAAAGCCCATACCAAAAAGGCAAAAACCAGGTTTGAATACATTTATAAGATTTACCAAGTTGAAGGGGTAAAAATATGCGAGAGACAATGAGAGAAACAAAAATCCTTTAACTCCAGATTCGCTACAACAAGGCGTAGATATCTGAGAAGAATCAAATCTTTCATTCCTGCAAGAATCTTTTTAAAGAAAGAAATGAGGCTTGTATGAAACAGCAGGACTTCTTCATTTGTTTGATTAGAAAATTCATTTTCCAACATCACCAATGAGAGGAAATGCCCCTTTGGTTGGATATTTTGTGAAGGTATTAAAAGTCTAACAGTGCGTGAGAAAGAAGTCGAGCAGCTCATCTTCTGTTTGTGAATTTAATATCTTTGTGACCGATGTTCTGTCTTCCAGACACTTCCTCAGGCGGCGTCCTAATTGCAATTTTCCTTTTTCTTTTGTGCCTCATGACAGTTGGCCCTGGAGGATCCGGTGCACAGCGTCTCCCTGCAGCAGTACGTCTATGAGAAGCTGAAGGCGCAGCAGGCCCTGTTGGGGGACCAGGGCTTCGGGGCCCTGATGGAGACCGTGGACACAGAGCTCGTCAGGCAGCTCCAAGAGTTCCTGCAAGGCCTCTGAATCGTGTCTACCTTACCTTTTTACTGACGTCAGATGCCACCCCACATTTGTCAAACTGTACTGGAGGGGATCTGCCTATTGTGTGGAGCCCGTATCCAAACCCCCTCAACCTCTACCCATGCTATGCCTTATCTATATTCTAGCCTTGTTGACTGTCCCTTAGCTAACTCCACTCACCCATTTCTCTATGACCCTGACTCCTTTACAGTTTTAGGTAACACTTTGTAATAGCTTCATTTAGCGTTAAGAAAGCAGGGGTTAAAACTTAACTCATCATCTATAAGCATTATTGATTGATCATTTATAAATACAAACAAATGTTTCTTCTATGTTCATCTGTTTGACGTGGTGGTTTGGTGCCAGATAATTCTTTGTGTGTATGCCACCCCTGAATCAGGACCTTGTCCAACCCTTATATCAAAAGCCTGGCTAAGGCCCATGTTGTTAAAGTAGCCCTCTTGCAGTAGTGTGACAATACTTTGCTCTGCAGCAGACAGAGGACTCTGCTGATAGTCAGAAAGAGCAATATGAGGACAGGGACTCAACTTTTACCCAGGTTGGCTTAAATAACTGTCATCTCCATCATCAATCTGCCAAAGAGGGTCACTTTATTCTGTCATAGCTCCCAGAAACAAACATAAAAAGACAGAAGTTGGCACTCTAAAATTCCTCCTGCTCTCATTATTTTAAAGCTAGATTCTAGCCAAGCTAGATTACCCATTTATAACCCGTCAACCTCCTTTAGTACGAACTCAAACCAAAAGACACAAGCAGAAAGAAAAAAGAGGAGTTTCTCAGACAGAATAAAAATTACTGTGCTGCCAAAGATAGATTTTTTTGGTCTATTCAAACTTTTTTTGCAACAGCCAAAACAAAGATCAAAATCCAAAGAGATGCCATCTCAAAACTTTTTGTACAATAGCCTCCTTGATAATGGCCACCAACCAACAATTGTGAGCAGCCCAAAGCGGCACTGCCCAATCATCATCCTTTAGGGCTGGAAGAGGTGGGAGCTACAAGAGAGACGATTTTGGTGGATTAGCAGAAGCTGTCATAGTATAGCAAAGGTCTCAGAGAAGTATTTTTTTATAAAGGAGCCAATAGGTTATGGGATGAGAAAAAAGGAAGCAGTCTTTCAGTGGGAGGCTTTACCAAGACCTCCACTTTGACATCGTCTGTCAGTGTGATGGTGTCAAAAATAGAAACTTGTGCTTGCTATAGGAACATGCAAGCAGAGCGTTGTTCTGAACAGTAAAACACATAAAGATGCTCAAGATCTGCTGAAATGAAACAAGCATACGCATATTTCGTCAGTTCTATAAATAATGGACTTGATGTCATTCTGGGGGCAGGGAGTCACACTGAGCTGGCAGGCTGTCACTCCAAATGAATGGTAGGGGAAACACTAAGACTATAAATGCTTTATCAATGCATTATTAACTTGTCATCTTTAAAGCATTGTCAAATATTCATGTGCTATTCATAAACACAGCTATAAATACTTTTATTGATGCATCTGTAAATCAATAGACCTAAAGGTTAGAGGTGGGCAGAATCTTATGTGTACATGATGCAGAAACATACATCCAAACCTCTAAAAGCTACTTAATAACTGGTTTATAGATGATTGAATAGTTAATTTATAAGGACCTTTTGGGTTGCAAGAGTTGACTTGTGCTTCTCCTACGCTTAAGTCCAACTGCAGGATTTTGCGATGGTTACGTGTTAGATTGGATGATCATGGAGCAACAAAATCTTGCTGAAAAGTACAACAGACTTCACAGTGACAATAAAAACAGCAAACAGTCATACTATATTTGCAATACTAAATGATAGTAGTTCCTCACTGAGGTTGTATTCTCTAAAGCACATCAAAGAGGCAGACATGTTGTTTTTAGAGCTTTGCAGACTTATGCTGTGTCTCATTGTTCTATGTCGCTGCAGCAGCTTTGGTTTGTTTGCATCTGTAATTGTGGCACATGCAGAGCGCTCTCGGCTCTCGTTGGTTAATGTCTCTGATGGGACAGGAAAAATTGTAGAGGGCAAGGCATGAATCAAACATGCTAGCCTTCTTGTCGGGTCATAATTACGCATCCCAGACAGGATCTTTATCGTTGGTCACTATGATACATTAAATGAGAAGAAATGACCAAAACCTGAATGTTTGGTCCGGCAAAAATCATGCTTAAATTGTGTGGGCTGTCCACAGTATTAGGTGTATTCATTAGACCTTTTGTAAATAGTTCTATATTCTTGATATTTCCCTTTATTAATTGAAGTATCAACAGAAAACATGTAAAAAAAAATGTAAAGGATTTTTTTCCTGGTATAACCAGGTGATGTCGACTGATGTTGTACCCTTACAAAGATAAGTCTGATCAGTTTCACCTCCGCTGTTGTTTTTGGCAAAAATTATATCAGCCAGTCAGTCAAGATTTTAGCCTTTTTCACAATGAATTTGTGCAAAAAAGCACCACAACCATATTCCATCATCACTTACACGTTAAACTTTCACATCAACTGACCCTTTGTCAAGCCCAGCCCATTAGAGGAAGAGATTCTCTATCAAGTCCTGCCCTGCTTTATTACCATTTCTGGTTTGGCAAAAATCAGTTATTGCTGGCCTCTCTCCAATCGGAAACAATTGAAAATAACTTGCATTTGTCAAACTTTTAGTCATGTTTAATTTGATTCTTTTAAAAACTGGCCTGAGTAAAAGGTTAAAGATAAAACTAAAGAGAAGTGTATGATATAATTATATTTACAAATATAACTGGTGTATGGCCTCAGTGATGTCACCTAACACTGAATGTTCACATCGACAAAATATTTTTTTTAACTCATGTCAATGTTTCCAAGGACACCAAATTTTATCAGTATTAAAACGTTTCCTCTTACCTTAGAGTGTAGGTAGGTTTTCTTAGTGATTTTCTAAGTTTTAACAAATGTATGATAATAATTTCACCACAATGCAGTAAATTAGACTCTGCCAGCACAGGATGTATTAGACTGGGAAACACTGCAAGAGCTGCTTCGAGAGTGAATTCTCTGCTTCTCACTGGTTGGTGTAACAATCAGAGAGCCAATAAAGGGTAAATTCTGCGAGGATGTGATGTTTGTGTTAAATTACTGCGCAATACATGGCTTGAAAATGGCGGAGTGAATTGGGCTTTTGAATGGCTAAAGAGGCAAGAGTGACACTGACATGTAAGGCGCTGTTCTTAAAGTTTGACTTTATTCCAACTGAGATTTCATTGCAGAAAGTAGTCAGTGCTAGGGGCATTTTTGCACCCAGCTTGGTCATCGCTGAAAATGCTGAGTTACATTCATTCTGCGTTGAAAAGGAAAATAAAATGGGAATAGTGTGGGGGGAAAATGGCGAAGATTAACTTATTAGATATGATTAAAACATCTATAACTGTCAGTAAACAAATGTAAATCTTTGATAATTCATCATAGATGATCACGTAAGTATTTCCTGTTTTCTAATGCCTAATGGTGTGTTCATTACAAAGTGTTACCCATTTTTTCTTTACATGTGGTCTTTGTGGGTCCTTAAAATGTCAAACACCCCCCTAAAACATCCCCTCACCAGAGCTTCCACTTAATTCCTCTAGTTTCTTCTCTTTCCGTGGTTTCAAGAGCGGGACAGATGTTATCAAAAGTTGACACGGGGGTTGAAGAGGGTACCAGAAGATTCAGCCGGGGTAGAAGCCGAGGACTTTTTTCTACAGAAACACGGACGGATTGTAGCAGAAATGTGGACAAACCTAAAGGACCTAAAGCAGTGTTTACAGAATCTATTCTTAAAAGAGGAAAAACTGAAATGTAATTTTGTATGTATGTAAAGTACGGATGATGTTCTGCATGTTTTACTTTATAGTTTGTTTTTATTTTGTTTTCATTTCCATTGAGAAACACTTGTCTTGTCGTACCTAGAGGTCAAGCTGAAGAAACTACTGAGGCGACGTTTCATGATTTTGGTTTTGAGGGATTTTTTTTTCAAAGGCTGATTTTTATTATGAGAGTGCTGAACCACATTTCTATGTAAATACATACTGCTGCTAATTGATGGTGTGTCCGAGCACTTTAATAACCAAAAACTGTTCACATCTTTTCTCAGTGGTACATTTTTCTTACATCTTTAAACTTTCACACGATGGTAGAAAGCCTCTGCAGCAGTGTGGTAGGATGAATACATTGAGACCCTCGTCTTTTATTTCTCTGTATTTCAGGTCTTAATGCTAATTTCTACAACGTACAACAGACTGCAAATGTTACATGCCATTACGTTGTGTCCACACAGGGACTTTTATTTGAAAGAGTTTGATGACTTCAAGCCTTTTTGCTGGTTCAGAGGTGACATTATGAGCTTGTATGACAAAACCTGTCAAAGGTCATAGTATTTGTGTAGCTCTCATGCCTGTTTACCCCTTACCACTCGTCTTTGACTGCCCCCTAGAGGTCACCATAGAGTGAATACCTGTTTGATGGAAGAGAAGAACAGATGCACTGCAAAAATGTACATTTTAGCAAGTGTTTTTGTCTATTTCTTGTCAAATATATGAATGTATGATGAGCAACAACCTTACAAATTTAAACATGAAGCCGGTAAAGAGCAAAAAACTGCAATTCCCCAAACATCCACTTGAGGCTTGCTGCAGAAACACAAGTCTCATACACTCTTCATGTTAAAATGCCAGCTCTTACTGTAGAATAAGCATTTCTACAGCAGGGCTTTAAAATGATTCTGGCAGGAATAATTCCCATCCAGGGATAAGAATCAAAAAACAATTCCAGTTGAGAGTTGATAACAACTGAAGGACTAGATATCATTTGTCTTTCTGCTTAACAAGGCCCTCTCCATTTCCTTCAGCTTTTTCTGCAGACCTTTCAAATCAATATGCCATGCCCTCATTAGAGGCAGTCAGCAGAAACAACAATGAAGAGGTCAGAAATGAGATTATGACAGACGGTGAACAGAAAGGATCCAAGTTCTGGCATCATTTTTGACAAAATTTATACAACAGGCACAGCATCCAGTGTCTATGTCTGTGATTTCAAGCAAGGGCTGAAACACAGGGATGAAAGTTCTCCATGTCAACAATAGTTGTCCCATCATTTTCATTATTTATAATGGTATATTTGGTCATTTTTTAACAGTGCATGGGAAAGAAAATTGAATAGTTGTGCTTTACAGTCATGACAGACTCCATGAGTCCTCTCCTCCCCCTGCCATTGGACATCCTTTGGGCAGCAAATCAGTGCAGAGCTCATTATCATAGCCTCCCCACCCTCTCAGATCAGAGCGTTTCCTAAGGGGAGGGAGAAAGAGCTGCATGGGACATAGGTGATAATTAGACTGCAGTTAAACTACTTTGGTCATGCCTCATTCAAATTTTCAGAGTAACTTTTTTATTGTAATTTTTAATTGTATAATTAAAAAGTATAATATTTTCATTTCTCATTGTCAAATCTCAGTATGCTTTCAAATATGATTAATTTGTGCTCTGCCTTAACCAAAATTTTCCCTTGTGGGGGACAGGACAGGACAGTGGGTAGACTGCCAGTAAACTGACCCGGGCTTGTTTCAGTACATTATTTGTCCAAATAATTCTCAAGACTGGGTGTTTGTCTGATTATTTTAGTGGTGTTATTTGGCTCTGCACCTCGCTGATTTGGAGTCATAAATATCAAACATGTTTCATGGCCACCTTCAGTACTACAAACACAGGAGCCAATGAGAGCAAGCAGACTAGAAAGCATCACCGACCTCATGCTGTGTCCTCGTACTCCTCACAATCATGGGAGAGGGCATAAGAGTCTCTCCTGAGAGGATTTGACCCACATTCAGGACAGCTGTTTTAGGACACTGGTTGTCCTCCATGTTTTTTTTTTCTTCTAAAATCACACTCAGTCACGCAGGCTTTTTTTTTTCTTAAATGCTTGTTTTTATAAAATCAGGAACATAAAGCTGTTTGAGTCTGTCCCCAGATTTTGTGAAGACCTGAAATCTTTTAGTGTGTTGCCGGCCTTAGTTGTCTTGCAATGTAATAATAATGAGATACTCAGTCAATATCACAAACCAAGTACAAGAAAAATCAACATACTCTTTAAACCCTCATAACGATGGCATCGCCAGCACTCACAAGCAGTACATTGTTATGTCTCTGGAATTATATTGCAGATCTTTATGGGGAGAATCGTGTTTGGAAGATCACACTTATGTCAATTAAAATTGGCTCTTGACAGCGGTGTTGGACGCAGAGTGTTATTAATGGGTAGGCCTGAAAATATTTACGTGAGACATTTCTTTTTTTGTCTCTCCACTTTATTGAACTCTTTTTCATAATCATTACAATTTTCATTATGATGCTCTTCAGACGTACTTTTACTATCAAGATGTAATAAGAGTTTAGTTTATTCACTCCCTGAATAATCTGCTGCATTAATATCAAGTTAACTTTTCTTTTAATTTGCAAAATAACAGAAAATCTCTTTTTACATAAGAGAGGATTTTCTGAATATTAATCAGTTAAGTGGGTGCCCTGCATTTTCAAAATCTGTAAATTATTTGTAAAAAAATATATATAGATAATGATTAATTGTTTTATTTATTTTTTTCGTTTATTCATTATTATTTTCATGACTGACTCGGTGTGCTTGTGCACATCTAGGCCCACCCATAGATCCACCCCTGCTTGACCGAGTTGAGGCTTTTCTTGCATTATTACAAAAATAGTGCCAATTGACAAAAACAATAGTTTGGAGTTGCAGGAGTTAACCAGTATTTTAACTTTTTGAAATTACTAATTGTAGTCTTCAGGTGAATGTGTCATGTTGTTCTCATATAACATTATAATGGGACTTTATGACTGAAAATAAGACAAATACACTTGCTAATATTCAAGTTTTTCTTTGTGTTTACTTTTCCCGACAGAATTGATTCCTAAGACAATGGAGAGGAGCCTAAATGATGAAGACAGTTTTTTTCCCCAGGTTTATTTTTGGTATTTTGAAGCTTTTACATGAATATGATAATGAATACATTTTGGAAGTGTGGATGGAAAAAGACGAGCAGTCTTGAACGTGTTCTGCCAAGTTAAAGAACCACAACCTCTGTACATGGGCAGGACCTGGCTGTAAGGTCATGTGTATCTGAAGAAGAGTAGCTTTAAAACAATGTTGTGGATTAGCTCCACTGATTAACTACAAATATTTATTGTTTTATTAATGCAGCTCAAACTGAGAAATATATATGACTAACTCTAGGGATGGGAATTGAAAACCAATTCCAGCTGAGGACCGATATCAGTAGTGTTTTTGCTTATCAATTCCTTCTACTTGGTTCTGCATGCCTCGCAAATCAAGGATGTCACACTCAAAGTCAAAATCATTGCAGATACGGGACAAAATTGTGGCTTAATTTTCCACAAAAAGATTCAACATTTAGTGAGGGGTAACAAAAAAAATGTGAAGAGGCATTCATGTATGCAGCACAGAATTGAATATCAGTGATATATTTGGAATTGTTGCCACTTTAAAGCTGCGCAGGCCAACTTTTTTCTACACAGAAAATCAGCAGGAATCGGTAAGGGGGTTGTAAAAGAATTCTATCAATAAGCAGAATCGTTAATGCCATTGTTATCAATAAAATCGTATCAATTCCCATCCCTAATTAACTCCTGAATCTGCCAGGCCTTTTTAATCAGTTCCTCTCTAACTTACTGTGAATGTTTGTTTCATTCTTCACTGTCGTCCTCCCTCCCTGTGAGGAGATAATCCTGACACGAGCTCCTTTGACACTGTGATCGAGTTGAGTAGCAGTCAGAATTACAGCCTTATGCTTTCAGCCTTACCTTTCCTTAATCTCAAGACCTTTCTTACACTCTTGTCCATTTCTTAGATAGTTTGACAGTAGATGATTTCTGTACTTGTTTTCTGTTCATGATGGTAAAAATGAAGTTAAGAACACATCAAACAGCAGAGGGATGTTTTGAGGTCAAGTTTGTTTGTGTTTTAATGGGAAATAATCTTGGTCTCGTTTTCCAAAGCCTTCAATAAAATGCAGTAATCAGCCAAAATAATCATCTGTGTGTTTCTGCTGCTCGGTATAATGTAACATTTTCAGGTTTTCACACCTGGACCATTTATAAGAGTTGTTCTAAAACAAGTGGGCGCTCCCTGTTTGGCACGGTTTGTTTGAGTATAAATGAAAACAACAGCTGGTCCCTGTTTTGATATCAACATCCACACCGAGCTCACCTGAAAGAGGTGGTCTCCACTCGCTTCCAATTCACCCCTGGTGCAGGTTGTTTGCAACGGCACAATCAACCTATCAGTGTTAATTTTGTCGACCAATTGTTTTCGTCAACAACCTTTTTTTCCCCTGACGAAAAACTAGACTATATCTAAAAAAAACAAGTGTACATTGACAAAAACTAAAACTAAATTAACTGACATTTTCGTCAACAAATAGAAACTAGACCAAAATGTTTGACAGACACTAAATTCAATCAGACTTAATTTCGTCATGTAGAAAGTAGAGACAAGTTAGGAATCACAGCTACTTTGGTTGTGTGGAAAGTTTGGATGAGTTAAGAGGGACATCCAATCACAACTGCCTTAGCTTTATGGTGGCGGGATCCAAGTGTAAAACATGACTTCAGAAATTTGAGGAAACATAAAAAAATGCCTTACACTTTACACTTCATATTTTAGTCGGCTAAATCTACAGTAGATTTTGTCGACTAAAATGTTGTGAAATTTCATCAACTAAAACTAAAATTAAAACAATTTAGATGACTAAATTATGACTAAAACTGAAAGATATTTTAGGCAAAAGACTAAAACTAAATTAAAATGTGCAACCTATCAGCCCCCACAAACAGTGTGATGAGTTAACTATCAAACTGTTGTAGTTGTAATAATAATTGCATCACAGCTATCAGGCAACCAGGCTGATGGCGAAGTGTGACTAGATAATGATATTTTCAATCCAATGTAATAAAATGCTATTTTAATGCATCATTTCTGTTGTACTGTTCTCTGAATCCACGTTATGAGACCACTATGACATGTTTTTTATCGACATCTGTAGCAGGTAGTGATGGTGCCTCACAGCAAGAAGGTTGCGGGTTTGAGTCCTCGAGGCGGTATAGGCTGTGTGTGGAGTTTGAATGCTCTTCCTGTGCATGCGCGGGTTTTCTTCAAGTACACTGGTATATGAGGAAAACCCTTTTCTTAAATGAATATAATTGATGTCAGCCATTTTAACAAACATTGGCATATTAATGTGGGGTGAGCCAGCATCGCATGTTTATGTGTTGAGTCATGCCAATTTAATGACATATGGCACGCCTGTCTGCTGATTTAAAGAACATTCCTTACTTAGTGATGTGTTTTCATGATCAGAAATGTGAAAGATATTGGCACAGTTGGAGAATAACATCTGAAGTAACTAGAAAAATATTGGTATTGGCGGTAGTATTGACTAAAATGAAAGTGTTAATGTATTTTTTAGCTATTTGCAGACTGTCATGTCTTATGACATTTATGTGTGTGCGGGCTCAGACAAATATTAGTTTGAATTTACATGACTGAAAACACCGTCAGCAGGATTCTCTTTCTGAAAGCACTGATACATGCCGAAGCAAAAGTTGGAGCGCAGAGTTGTAGGATTTAACTTTTTCTCATGGAGTTTTCACAGATTTTCATGAAGGTGCTTGTAGAAAAGAGGGAGGACGTAAGGGTTTGACCTCCAGCGGCTTTTATTAAACCCTCTGTGCTCGATCCACAGAGTTAGCGGTCATACATCATGTGCTGTTACAGGCAAGGCAAACAAATCTGGAGCAGTTTCCTGAAGAGTGACAACTTCTCATTGAAGTTTTGTTTTTTTTGGTCAAGGAAAAGAAAACAAAGTGCAGTGGTCAGCATCAACCCCATTTGTCTTTAAGCGTTGGAGAATTAATGTACTTCTACAGACTGGTCACCTGACTGGATTATTAAGTACAAAAAACAAAGATTTAGGATGCTGCACCCTTTCTCACATCCCTCCCTGCCTTTTCTATACCAGCAGCACTATTAATTCAGTGAACTCAGTCATTCATCTTTTCTTTTCTCCCTCTCTTTTATCCTCTCTCCCATTACACTACTTACCCGTGTAGTCCTGTGGAGAGAGATAAGGCCTGTAGGTGGACCAGCGGAGAGGCTTTGTGTTAATTATCCTATAGAGTACATGAGAGCTCCAGAATCAGCTTTACAAATGTATATCCTTCATCAAAGATTGTTGCATCACTGCATATCAACCTTGTTAACTTTATAAAACTGTAAATTTTCTTATTTCAAATCTGTATTAATGGACATTTTCAGATAATTTTCACGGGGGATCTAGGTGTGACACAAGGAACAGTAAAAAATAGGGATGCATTATATTATAGGAACAATATCAATATTGGCAGATAATTGCCTAAAAAGTTGATCATTGGTAACAACAGATATGAACATGCATATTTACAACCAGTATTTTAGCAATAAATAACCCATATAATGGCTGTAAAATTGGCAGAACATACAAATGTGCCATGATGTTTTACCTTAATATCACTGAATGTCCACTTTCATAAATCAACAGTGTAACCATCCACAATGTGTCTTTACAAGAGTGACGAGCTAAAACAAACAACAAATACCTGAGCTTTATATCTTGAATATCTTGTTTATGTCAAATTATATTACCCTGTCTTTAGAGCACTGCAGGTAGAAGATGATCCTGACATAAACACGTTTTTAACAAATAAACGTGTCCTGAATTGGATTTAAATCAGAGATCAATTTTGAATTGGAATTGTAGGTTGCTGTTTCGTTTCAGTCAGGCCCTTTCTGTGTTGTGTTTGCATGCTCTCCCCGTGCATGCATGGGTTCTCTCCGTGCACTCTAGCTTCCTTCCACTGACCAGAAATATGCTCATTATGTTAACTGGTGGCTCCAAATATCCCTTAGGTACGAGTGTGAGAGTGAATGGTTGTCTATCTCTCTATGTGGCCCTGTGATTGGCAGGTGACCTCTTGCTCAATGTCAGCTGGGATAGGCTCCAGCCCCTTTTGACCCCAAAGGGATAAGCAGAGTAGAAAATAGATGGATGGATGATTTGTCATATTTCAACAATCAAAATTTATATGCATAGCACTTTTCATATAAGGTCTTGTAGCACAAAATACTTTACATAAAAACAAAGAAATAAAATAAAATAAATAAAAAGCAGAAAATTGAATACAATGAAAAATACAAACCCTTCCCCACCCTCGCAATCCACATACAGCACACACACTCACTTACACACACACACACACACACACACACACACAAAACAGAATTAGAGGACTGAGGAAATGCTATCTTGAATTAAAAATGAGGAAACACAGAAGCTAAGACAAAAATAACACTAAAAAATAATGATAAGAAATTAGATTAAAAAAAAAATACTATAGGAAAAAAAATAAGTAAATAAAATAAAATTTTAAATAATAATATTGTAAAATGAGATAGCCAAACACCAAATGCGTAATAAAATCTACTAAAATTGATTAACAGAGAATAAAATTCCAAACAATTAATCTGAGCTGAAATTAGCAAATAAAACAAGAGGGTTAAAATAAATAAACAAATAAGATTCAACAATAATAATAATAGTAAATGTATAATCAGCTAAAAGCCAGACTAAAAGGGTAGGTCTTGAGTTTGCTTTTGAAAGTATGAACAGTAGGTGGTGCTCTCAGGTCGTCAGGCAGACTGTTCCACAGACGGGGCCCAAAATGACGAAAAGAAGCTTCACCGTATGTTTTAGATCTGACTTTGGGAACTATTTTAAGACCACTACCTGAAGACCTGAGGGCTCTGCTGGGTTCATAGGGTAAAGGCAAATTGGATAATTAAGAAGGACCAGGACCATTAAGAGATTCAAAAACTAATAAAAGAACCTTAAAATCTGTTCTAAAAGATACAGGAATCCAATGCAGAGACTTTAAAACTGGTATAATGTGGGCTTTCTTTCTGGGCTTTGCCAGCATGCATGCAGCTGAGTGTTGCAGCAGCTGAAGCTGTGAACAGGTTGAACTCCCGTCAACAGCGTGCTCTTTCACTTGACTTTGCAGAGATCTGTTCTCTGTTCTGTTCTTTGGCTTCAGATTTGTCCTTTTATATTACACATACAATATGTAGGCATGCACACAGATGTCTGTATCCTTCCCTGGACGTCTAGGGCATAATGTCTCTTTCCTACGGTGGCTATCAAGGGCATAAGCGTTGCAAACGAACAAAGGCATCGCAAACGCTGCAAACACAGGAATGATGCAAAACCAAAAACACACAAACACATAAAAAATGCAACAGAAAAATGCTGGCCAAAAAAAACTGATACAATCACAGAAACGCCGCAGAAACAAAAACATACAAACCAACAAAACAAATGCGAAAGAGAAATGCTGCATACAAAACCCCCAAACAACTGCAAGAGATGTAAGAAATTACGGCCAAGTGTTTATAAAAGACATAAAGGAAAACAAACCTTTTTATTCTCCTCTCCAAACCTTTGTCAACTTTCTTCTGAGTATCCTGCTTTCTTCTTAGCCAACTTTCTCCTGGGTATCTCCTGTCTGTAAGAGGGTCTGGTCCATCCCTCTGGTCGGCCCCCCCTAGTGGCCTGGCAAGCTTACATTTTGTGGAGTGAATTTGCAGCATTTTTTTTTTGCATTTGTTTTGTCGGTTTGTATGTTTTTGCTTCTGTGGCGTTTCTGTGCTTCTGTCATATTTTTTGTGTAGCATTTTTCTGTTGCATTTGTTTTATGTGTTTGTGTGTTTTGGGTTTTGCATCATTCCTGTGTTTGCAGCGTTTGGCTGTTTGCGGCGTGTTTGCCCTTGTCGGCCACCGTACTTTCCTCCTTCACTGTTCAATTTTCAATATCAGCTGATAAACCTTGTTGATCGCTCAAGCTTCGAGTGAGTAAGCCACCAAACTCCATCAAAGTAAACCAAAGTCTTTTTACTCTTTTTAATCTAAATCTTTTTTTATTCAAGCATGAAAAGAGCTGTCTGATGAGAAGATGTCCAAAAAGATGACACCTGTGTTAAGGATTACTTAAACAGTGTCCGCCCTCGTCTCTTCCTCAACACTTACCTGTCAGTCTGATTGGGTTTGTGCTTTTGTATCTGCAGAGCATCAGTGACAGGGAGTGGGTGGGCTCCTGTTCATTTGTTGATTCTGATGGAAAGTGGCAGCTCCAGTCTGCTTTTAGAGGCCCGTAATTAAAACTTACATGTGGGATCATTAGTGGCCTTTAGCGTTGGTGTAAACCCACGAGGGATTCAAGCCTCGGTGGTCCTGAGAGCACCTGTTAATGTGAGACATGGAGCCCATGCTCATCAGTGGAGGCTGCTGTAGACACGTGGAGAGGGTCCTGGTTAAAGCGTCAGGCTGTGGGCCTCTGATTCATGAATTTCATTGAGTTAGTGAAACAGATGTATGGAGGGTAACATATGATAGTTTTTAAATTCTTTACCTGCCCTGACTTTGTTGAGCTGGCTCTGAAATGAGACTGATCAGCACACGTGTGTTTAGTTGTACAGTGTGGAGTGTGTTAGCGGGTTTAATGCTCATGAGCAAAGCCAGCTGTTACTTCAGCCATGTTTACGTCAGAGGCTTTGAAAGCATTTTTACAGCCTGATTTTTTTTCTGCTATTTTTAAAAGAGTCTGTGTCTTCAGATTTCCGTCCACGCCAATTCACTCCAACTGGCATCCAGCACAGGGTTCATTTCTGAAGTGCAGCTCAATGCAGCACATTGCAACGCAACACAGAGCAACTCAAGGCACTGCAATGCAATACAGTGCAATGCAACACAACATGACAAAATGCAACACAACGCAATGCAGTGCAAAGTAGCCAACAAACACAACACTATTGCAGTGTAACACAATTTAATGGACCACAGCACGATGCAATGCTTCCCAATAAATCCAGCCCAATACAACACAAAGCAGCGCAGCTCGAAGCAACGCAGCTCGAAGCAACGCAGCTCGAAGCAACGCAGCTCGAAGCAATGAGAGCAAAACAATGCAGCGCAATGCAGCATAAATCAACACAGTGCAGCGCAATGCAGCACAAAGCAACGTAGTACAAAGCAACGTAGCACAAAGCAACGCAGCGCAAAGCAACACAGCGCAGTGCAGAGCAGCGCAGTGCAGAGCAGAGCAGCGCAACGCAGCGCAACGCAAAGCAACACAAAGCAACGCAGTGTAAAGCAGCTTAAATTAATGCAAAGCAGCATAACAGCAGCCCAACAGAATGCAGCACAACTTTATGCAGCGCAGCAGAATACAGCAAAATCCAACGCAACCCAATGCAGTGTAACACAGATGGACTGCAATACAATACAACACAATTCAATGGAAGGCAGCCAGATCACAAGGTCGTGGAGACAGACTGACCCCTACCTCCCATCTGCCACATGTTTGTACACGCTAAAACCTCTAGCTCCAGTGGTAGGAACACATCTAAGCATGTCTGTGTGGCTATCATAAACATTAGAGCACAGTGCTGGAAAACCAAAGGTATATCTTCTTTAGAGAGAAACATGGTCATACACAGCTCATGAGCATTTATGGTTACAAACATCAAAACTGCCTGTTCTAAACAGGACTGAAAAGGAAGGTCTATAAGCATGCCAGTATCTACTATATCTGGACATTTTTTTTAGGCATGATACTTTAAAAATAAATATGTCCTTGGGACATCTGGGATGTTTTTTAACTTTTTGATTCGGAGTAAAATATGGGACCTTTAAATTTAAATCCATGGGGAAAATATTTAACTGATTAGTCATAACCAAAATTAATCATTAGTGCAGCCTCACTCTGATGTAAGCAGGGCTGTAAAATTCAGTCCTTGAGAGCTCTCTGTCTGGTAATAAACACTCAAACCAAATGCCAAATAATGTTTTATTTATCAGCATTGTTACAAGAGGGAAGTGTTTTTACACAACTTTGTCCTTGCTGGAACTATAATTGTATGTGATAAAAAGTAAAGCCACTAGATGATGAGAGAGTATAATAAAATATTCAGCTTGTGCTCTGTGAAAGAAGAGAGACAGGAACATAGAAATCTGAGACGCTGTGATTTTACCCTCATCTCTCAGTATTACAGTATTTATACTGCTGCAGGCTGCAGGGAGTGCAGCCAATACTAATCAGACAGGTGGGCACAAGATGTTCCTTTGGTAATAATGTATCTGTTTCGCTCTAGTCTCCCTGCTCATATAATGTTGACTGTGCTGCAACAACCAATCAGATTACTGCCACTATTTCTCCGTTTTATCACCACAGTGTCTCTGAATATGACTCGACACTTCTTGAAGTGATGCCTCACACTGATATAGAGCCCTCTGTACATTCTCAAATAGAAATTATGTTCGTGGCATCAACTTTTCAAAGGATGAATATTAAATGGAGCTTTAGATCTCTGTTGAGTCTTAGTCTTTCCTTCAGTCATCTTTTATCACACTTTACTGATCAGGACATTATTGATTTTAGACATCACTGTGGGCAAATTACTTTTCTTATGTTTGTGTCTAGAAATCATCACCTCTGCCAAAGGCTGCATAATTCTGGAGTTTTCAAACTTTGGAACTATCCATGGGAATTTATGGGAATAAACTGGAATAAACATGAAATTTACAAAACTGAAGGTTAACACTTAAACAAGGATTTTAAATATAGTTGGAGAAATATATTTTAGTATAATTTTGACTAAAACAACCAGATTTCATGCAAGTATACTTGAGAATATCTGCGGTATTCTTCAATCACATGCCCATAGCACACTGCTTACTGCAGGGGTCTTCCTGTGAGGTGCCAACATTACCACCACCATGCAGCCTCAAATATTTAACATTTACTCTAAATTCTCCTCACCACCTCTTAGATTAAAAGTATTCTCTGCTAAAACTAATGTGCTTTTGGGCTATAAAATCACTGGACATTTGTAATGTAATGAATTGAATATTGTATTGATTTCTGTATGGATCAAGAGACCGTATTACCTCTGGGATTCCTGATTTCATTTAGAGCTTATTCCTTAAAGCTGTTGATCTTTTGCTGAACACAAACCAATCATTCAGCCATTGTTTTTCGGAACAAAAGTCTTTGTTTCTTGTAAATCAAGTCGCTTTTATGTTTATTTTAAGCTGTAGTCTCTGCTTTGAGCACAACAATCCTCCTCTTTTGTCCGGATGTCAAACTCCTTGATGTTCTGTATTTAGTCCTGTAACACAGCTTTCACTGGACTGAATTGGATATTGACAAAGCAGACAGCCTTCATCAGCTGAGTTAACATGTTTAATAAGTTACCAAAGCTCATGTGCTGCAGGTGAAAGAAAAAAACGGTGCTTGTCAAACTGTGGTTAATGTATCACTGATTTTACATGGGCTTCATATGGTGGCACGAAAGAGCCCTTAATGAGAGATGAAACATTTGCACTGTCAGAGCGCAATCACATGTGTCTTTCTTATCCTGTGCCATCCCAAATTACATCGTCCTCTTTCCCCCGTCCCCTAATGCCCTCCACTGCTATTCCTCAAGTCACAACTACACCCAAGCATCGATACCTCTTTAACATAAACCATCATTGTCCAACAAAAACATGCATGGCTTTGCATCATCGTAAAACATCCTTTAGTATACAAGAAGCAAGGTCCGAAGTTAGCACAGTGAAAACAACAAAGGGAAGATGACAGTTGCGTTACTGACTTGATGCCCATATTTTGGATCCTGTGGGTCAGATCCCACCCTCTAACAGACCAAATTTAACACACTCCATCTGCAAAGCATTCCATTTGCACAATAGTTCTGGTTTACGTGTTTGTGTATGCCTTCATCCACTGGGTCAGTTTCAGGGAGTGCAACACAAAGCAGAGAAGCTGTTTGCTGAGAAGTTTGCTTCTCCGTTTGGTGTAATATTAAAAAGTTGACGGGATAAAAGATTGGCTGTCTCTATGTGTTTTTTAATTTGAAATTTGCTTTAGGCTCTGTGCCCTTGGTGTCAAACTTCCTGTTCGGATCAATTTGCTCTGTGTAAATCAATGCGTGCTCCCACTGAAAATATAGTTGCCATAGATCTTCAGCAAACCAGCTTGGGATGGCACTGAAGGCATACAGTGGAGACAGAGCGTGGCACAGGAAGTAGAATTTGACTGACTGATTGGAATGGGAGCATTTCGCTCCAGTGTCCAGCCGTCTAATTTGTGCCTTTGCATGAATGTCAAAGCACTTTTAAATCTGTTTTTAAAGGTGCTATAAAAAATAAATCACAAGTATTATTATTGGTACCATATTATTATTATACAGAATGGGAGGTGACACTAGGGAGAGTTTTCTAATAAGTCAAGAAGATGAGTTGGGTTGATTTTTGTGACATTATGATCAGTTAAATTTTTCTGTCTGTAACAGTGTTTATGCATTTCTTTTGGAATTAGCATCTTAGTAACAGTGGCCTTGATCTTTGACCCCCAACAGTTTGACCTTAGTCAGAGTAAACATTTTTGGAAAGTTCCTGTTATACCACAAAGCATTCTGAGGTGTCACCTTTACAAACCCAAAATTCCAATGAAGTTGGGACATTGTGTAAAGTGTAAATATACAGAATACAATGATTTACAAATCCTTTTCGACCTATATTCAGTTTAATACACTACAATGAGAAGATCTATAAAGGGATACATCAACTTTTTTTTTAGTTTTGATGTCTCGCCTCACTCCTGAGTCCATGATAAGCAGATAGACACTATTCTTTCAACTGTGTGCAGTAACAAGGGAGAGACAGCGAAGCTCACTCGCTGCTTATTGGCTTGGCTCAAACACTGGGAGTCAATGGGTAGTGTTAGCCTGCCTCTGCCTACAGTGATCAGATGAACTCTTCTAAGTTCAGCACTTTATGTAATTTTTAAAAGAAATACATACGAAAATTAACCCCTGAAGAAATTATCCTCATCCTCTCTGAAAAAGACAGCCATAATCCTTAGTACCAATCTTCTTCTACCCTTAAACAGAGACTTTGTTTTGTTGACTTATTTACAAGCACTTCCAAGGTGGTAAGTGCTAATCTTAGTCTAAAAACAGGTAACATAACCTAACCCGGTAAAAAAAAAAAGAGTCGCAACAAGCACACAGGACTTTTTAGAGTTGCTGAAGAGTTTGTCTGATCACTGTAGGCAGAGGCAGGCTAACGCTACCCACTGACTCCCAGTGTTTGAGCTAAGCTAAATAGCAGCGGGCACACTCTGCCTGTCTCTTTCTTGTTAGTGCATGCACAGTTGAAAGAATGGTGTCTATCTGCTTGTCATGGACTTGGGAGTGAGGCAAGACATGAAAACAATACAAATGTTGGCATATCCCTTTAATGTTCAAGCTGATAAAAAATTAATGCAGTGCATAAATATGAGGCTGCATGACAGTCACATAGATCTTTGACTTCCAAAATCCTATCACTGCATGCTGGGGTCAGAATGGGGATCTCCCAAAATAATCTTGAGGCTTTGTACTGTCAAAATATCAAATATAGACAGACAACTTTAAAACATTTTACCTTTGGCTGTGAAGACAAAAGTGAAAATGGATTAAGATTAATTTTCCTGGAGCAGATCTTTAATTAACTGGGAAAGTAACAACATTTTTGTCTGTTTGTTATGATGCTGTTGAGTGTTTTACATTCATCTTTAATCAGAGAGAATTTAAAGAAGGATTTATTTCAACAGATGTGGTTAAATCTTTTAAACGTTTTTGGGCACCAAGACCCTAAAGTGTGATTTAGTAGTCAAAGGGTGTTTGCCCAGAACCACAGCAGGATATATAACCCTGTGGAGTCCAGACACAGGGGGTGGAGGTGTTGGCTGATGATTTCTGCTGTGACTGATGAAACTATGAAACTGAGGAAGTGGATGAAATGTTAAAAGAGTGCCTGACGTAGAGGTAGGAAAAAACACACACACACTTTTTATTTGAAAGACAGAAGCAATAATGACTAAGCGCTAACAATGAGGTGTGTTGCAGTGCATTGAATAAATGTGACCAGGTGATGGGGGGGACCTGATATCTCTACTGACAGCGCCAGACAATAACAGCAGGAAATTATGAAGGAATATCCGTGAGGAGAGTCAGTGCAGAATAGCATGAGGAGTAAATGAGAGGACTGGAATGCAGAATAAAATGTCCCTGCATCATTCAGACCTGTTTCACCACGCTTGCTAAACTTGCTGAATATCTTAACTCACCTTGTCACTTGACCTTTGAAGGCCAGCCCTGTCATGTTTACGAAGGAGTTAACAGTTTATCAACAAATAAAGAGGTCATATTATGCTTTTTATATGCCCTTTTTTTGTTTGTTTTTTTACACATTTTTCAGTGTGATAGAGTTCTACTCTGTAAGACAACAAACTCTGCAGCATCAGGATCTCCCCCTCTCCTCCTGTGAACAACTGATTCCCCCAGCCCCCTGAAAGGACCTACCACTGTGATGCTGTACCATTACTGGCTCAGGTTGGCAAGTCCAGTACAGAGCATGGACTGTAGGATGAATGCAGAGCCACTGAGCAGTGATGAACTGATCATTTACCTCAGAGTAGACCATTCAACCAATCAGAACAGATTGGTCCATGCTGGGAAGGGGGCCTTAAAGGGACAGAAGCTCCAACAGAGCCTTTAAGTTAGTGGTAATAAAGGTGGTTTAGGAGTACTCAGTGTGTGAAAACTGATGCACTTGTGGTCTGGGCACCCATGAGTTCGTCACTACCATAAATTCTTATTTTCAGTAAGACTTTCATTGATTATACTTCTATGAAATTATCACTGCAACCATACAGACATGAGGACCCTCCTGAAAACAAGATGTAGCATCTCAAGAGGCTAACCTCTAATAAATTTGTTTCCAGCAGAAACAAATTTGACGACGACAGGTCTATGACTGGTCCATTGATCTGTCACTAGCTTTAGTTCTTACTTTAGTCCACTTGTCTCCACTTACCTCCCTTCCTTCGCCCACACACCCAACACAGCATCGTGTGGATTTGCTGTTCATCATGAGACTGGGGTCCACATTCAAGATTTCCTACTGCTTAACAGAAGGTTTTTTCTTGCCGCCATGATGGAGGGATTCATGATTGGCTATATGGATTCATGTTGGGTGTTGGATGTATATATATGTATATATGTATCTATGCATATATGTGCGTCCATAATATGAAGAGCTTTGTGCTCTATTGTAAAGTGTCTTGAGATAACACTTGTTATGAATTGGCGCTATACAAATAAAGATTGACTGATTGATTGATATAATGCATGGTCCATCTGGTGTTTCAGGTTAAGGTGAGGCATAGGGAGATCACATTCAACCAAACAACTTTACAAGACCCATGTGCTGCCTGTCAGGATGAAATGAGCACCGGGCTGCTCTAGACTTTGAGGATAAAGAAGAGAAAACCTTGTCCCAGAGCCCCATGGTTCGTTGTCAACCAGGCTCTCAGCACCTCCTTCGTATAAAAGCTGCTCCTGAGGAGACTAAAACAAAGACAATTAATGCTGCTTAAGCTTCTTTCATAACATCTTTGAAAGGTAAGGATGGATTTGCAGAGGGATTCTTACCAGTGGGACAACTTTGGAAATCAACAGGAATAAATAAGACATAATCCTTCTGACCTCTTTTATTTCTGCCCCTGTAGACAGAGTTCTGTCTCTGTGAATCTGCTCTGTTTGTTAACGCAGCTCTTTTATTGTCCACGCAGAAACAGGATCAGGATCGAGAAAGGCTTAAACAGCTGGCTTAAAGACTTGTCATATATATAGCCTCTTTCTCTAAACCCCCCTCTTTCTCCCCAGTTTCCTTTTTTTCACTCTGTGCCTCACATCTTGAAACTCCTAACCAGTCTTTCCCCACAATCGTCTTTCTTCTCTCTCCATTTCCACCTTCTTCTCCTGTTTCCCATCTCTGCAGCCTCTCTTTTTTCTACTCAACCTGTGATGGCATATGAGTCATGTTCTTAAAAAATAAACAATGGATTTGCTTGAATATAACATTTTTATGATGTGTTTTTTCAGAATGACATTACAAGAAAATTGTATTTTGATGACTCTTAACCAATCACATTATAATAGTTTTAACCATTAAACAAGTCCAATGCGGCCAATCACTCGATGCCCGATGGATGAGGAGCATCGTTAAACAGAGGCAGTCATTAGTGCAGCATTGAGCTGTGTGTTTGTATATTATGAAGCTATTTAATGATTAAATGTGCTCTCACACCAAGGGCTGCCTGCAGCATGTATTGGATAAAGATTATGATTGAATTATTCATGTATACATTTTAGAGCAGATGCCCTCTAGTTAAATTCTACAACACTGCAATCGGGTTGATGCAATTTTCAATGTTTTTCAAAAATCATGACCAGACATCTTAAAGATGATTAGAAATTGTGAGCAGTTTTTTGGTTGAGAAAACATAAAAATATTTAATTTTACTTACTTTTTATTTTATTGAATTTATTAAGTTAGCTTTTTGCAGTGAGGATGCTTATCAAGGTTGTATAAAGAGTTATTCTTAATCTTAAAGCTCAGCTGATAGTTTTTTTTAACTGGTTTATTATACCTATAACCAATTTATTATTTATAAAAAATGTGCAGTAATAAACAAATTTGTCCAAAAATCAGTCTCATGAAGTAATTAAGAAATTTAGAAATATTATTTTTAGTAAAATTGGTATTTAGATGCAAGAGGAAGGTGCCAATCAGCTTAGAGAGGCAGGGTACACACTGGCCTTATATCCAGCCAATCACTGGGGTGGCATGTAGAGACAAACGACCAGGTGCTCTCAGGGCTTCGCTGTTTTTCTCTTCTCTTGCTTCCACTGTTTTCTCTACCACTATTTATCTGCAATTACAGTAATGTAATTTTGATACCTTCTCCTTTTTTTTCTGTTAAATGATGACATCTCATCTATGTTTACACAAGGATTCTTCATGCATCTCAATAAAGAAATCAAATTATCATATCAAGTCTCCTTGAAACCCATGACATATGGTTTAAATCCTTTGATAGATAAGGAATGACCTTTGGGAGAGACCATTTTTCATCTGTGACCATACAAACAGGAAAACATAAAAGGATGACATCTTATCAGTGTATCCTGAAGTGTGAGGTCTGTGACATAAAACAACATAGGCCTAAGGGATCACGAAAGGCCTCTGAGTTTAAACACTTCATGAATAAATAAAGAATTCCTTCATGGTTGAACATCCACCAACTTTAAAGCTGGAGAATCTGGACATGATCATCTTGAAAAGGTTTAAATCAGATTCTCTGCACGTCATAGTGAAGGGATGAATGTCTGCCTTAAAAAAAAAAAAAAAAAAAATCAAGTTCTGGTTCCCATAAATAGATGTCTCATACCGTCAGTGTTATCACTTTGTTCCTGACATAATTGTGTAAACGGTTGGAATACTGGGAAAGAAATAATCCTTAAGTAAATCTAGTATAATCCCCTGAAATGTCTGGAGAGGAATCATTGATAAGCAGTAGCCATAAAGGAAGCCAGATAAGGCCGGTTCCTAAAAAGACAGCAACAGCACCTTATCAGCAGCATTATAAAACTAAACGTCCCCTTATCGCTTATTCACTGTTTAATGGCACTCAGTGCAAGGTGAATAAAGGGGAACGGATGCACGTCAAAGGTAGAGCAGTCTCAACAATGAACGTGAGAGACCGAGATGATCTCTGATTGTGAGCGAGTAGTTGATTGATTGTACAAGTGTGTTCGCATGGGGAAATGTTAATGTAAATCAGAGTCAGAGTGGCTATTAGGAAAGAGATGAATAAAAATGAAAGGCACTTTAATAAAGTGAGCATAAACACAAGAAAAGAGGAGGAAAATCTGTATTTGGGATTCATGTCTGGGGATGTTGTTGCTGCCATGGGTTTAATGTTTCTCCAATAATTTTCAGTTTTTATCTGCCAAATTCAAAATGCACCTCTTTCCTCTCCAGCAGACAACTTAACAGAAATGTTTAGATCTGCCAATTCAATAAGCTTCATTTGATATGATTAACAGGCCTGTACCCCAATTTGAATCCTTAAGGCAGGGCCTAATATTAGTCACACTTATAAATGCTTTTTATGTGCAAGGAATAAAACATATTATTTAATATTATATTCTGCTCTCATTGAACTATTTTTTCACCTACATCTGAGCCTTATTATTGATACCAAATACAAATTAATTTTTAAGATTTAAACCTTTAAATGCTATTTTTCACGATGACCATGATTTTGATGAAAAAAAAATATTTTTAACAGACTACATACCGTAGTGTAATATTTCCTTGTTTGGGGTTATTACATTTTGGGATACATCAATGATTAGCAGTAAGATTGATTTTTATGCAGTATTATTTTCTAAGTAGTATCAAATATTCATAAAGCTAAACACAAAAAATGCCCTTTTCATGAGGTAGCTACTAAAAAATATCATACATTGATTATTTCCAACTTTTTTAGGATTGATTTTTAAAGCAACACCAGTCCTCATCATACACATCCAATATTCATGAAGTTTTAAATATTTAAACCCTTTTAATGTCAGGTTTTGTCATGATGCCACCATGTTTTTAGATAAAGAAAACAGAAGTAATTAAATTATTTCCTGTAAAGTACATGCAAAGTAATCCTTTGTGTTGAATTATAACAGCTCAGGATAGATTTTTATGCATTATTACTTTTTGTGCAGTGTTAAATACTCACACTCGCTTTCATATGGTGAAAATGTTGCAATTTTGGAGAGTAGTAAAAATGATCAGTTCCAAGGCAAAAGCCCAAACTGACACACAGATATAATAAAATGCACGTACTATGCTTTAATGGAAATTAGATCAAAAACTGCAGTCTGACTGGGTTTCATTGACACATTTTTATTTCAATAATTTGATTTAATTTATCTAAATTTGTTATTATTATTATTATTATTATTATTATCATCATTTATAGGGGTTTTCCAGTTAAGTACTATACAGGGGTTTGCCAATGTGAGAGATAAAAAATGAGGGGGGGTTTGTGAACAGTTTGAAGAAACTTTTTGAGACATGGATGGTTTTATTAAAACTCTTTCTCCTCAAGACTTTTTGGTTTGATTTTATTTATTCATTTTTATTATTATTATTATTATTTAAGTTTAATTTGTCTATTTATTATTTGTTTATTTAGTCATTCATTTATTATTTTTTATTCCCATCCATCCATTAGCTATGATTTTACATCCAAACCTGACCCTATGGGACATGGTTTCTTGGGTTTATTTTGTTTAAATGTTTTTGCCGCATCACCGCTTTAAGAGTGAGAGTCCTAATGTGCGGCACTACGTTTCTCAACCAAACAACGTCTGTATCCCTCCGCGTATGGCGCGCTTTAGTGTAGCCGTTTGTGTCGACGGCTTGTTACAGAGGCAATCAAAAGTACTTTAACATTAAACTAACAAGAGAAACAGACTTGAGTGAACAAAACAAGGTAATTTGTTAGTGTGGGGAACAAGGAGCTGAGAGGAAGAAAGTCTCGTCACTGGAGAGGAAGGATGTGGTTACAGTGCTTCCACTGTAGTTCATTTGGGACGACGCCCCCCAACGGACACCCCGCCTTACCAACAGGATCCACGCTTAAAAATGTCCTTTAATTGAACCATAGGTGGCGAGGCGGAAAGCACAGCTAGCTCTACGGCCGGTGCTAGCCAAAATGAGAGCATCTCACCCAGCCCCGACCACAGAGGCTGTCAGTCCCCTGCCCCGGTTCACGTCGCCACAAGTAATACTAAACACACCCGTTCAGCCCCCCCACCGACAGGCGGAGTAAGAAGCTGCGCAGGAGTTCCCACCATCAGTCTGACTTTGATCCAGCATGGCTGTCGGACGTGAGATACTCTGTATGGCTGCACAAGACCGAACTTGGTGAGTGAATTGATTAATTTGGATAGATACAGTGGTGTAGTCTACGTGATAAGCAGGTATGCGCCATATGTCCACTAGAAAACGCCCCGAAACAGGCTACCGAAAATACAATGAACCACTCAGCGTCTTTGGCGCGTGCTCTTCCATGTGCTGATGTACGTAATGACGCAGATAGACGGGCATGGCAGGGACAGTGAGGGATCATCAGTCACTCCATGTGATATTATAATTCAAACGGTGTCTTGATAGCTCATGTGCCCGGTTTAAGTGAACACAAAGACTTAAAAAAAGCCGAGTCAGCTTTTTGTTGAATCAAAACTCTATATTTTTTAGCTGTCCAGCTCTGAGCTGCTGTTTTCAATCACTCACTGTTTTCTAGATGATAAATTCATCCTGAGGTATCCTGCATCACTTATTCTCCATGATATAAAAACAGTCTTTGAAGGATCAAGCTTCAAATACAGTCTACTAGTGCAGCGGTTCTCAACCTGTGGGTGGAGGCCCATAAGTGGGTCTCAGAGCTGTTTTCAGTGGACGGTGTATAAATCAGGTAAAACTGTGGCAAAAATGTCTTCAGTGTATGGAGGCCCTAAGTGGGCAAACATCCATCAGAGTATGTCAGAGTATACCCACTAGAATAAACCAGATTATACCACTGGATAGATAGATAGATAGATAGTTGAATGAAAAAATGAACAGAAAATGATTAATATAGATAGATAGATAGATAGACATTTGAATGAAGAAATGAACAGAAAATGATTAATATAGATAGATAGAAGAGTGAATAATCAAACAAACTGATTAATATAGATGATCCTGAACAATGGACCACGCTCATTCCGGCCTGGCCCAAAAATGATACAAATTGATGAAACAATTATAATGAATTTTTTTTAATAATAAAACTTTTCAAGCTTTAAACTATATTTTCTTTTGGACACATTTTTTTGTATGTGCTCTGCTGAACTTTCCTCTAAAAGTTATCTGAACACTCTTATGTTACTTTTGACATACGTAAATGCAAATTTAGAGAGCTGTTTTCTTCTGTATGAAGACAACAAAATACCATATACAATGTTAAATATTTCAATTCAATTTCAGTTCAATTTAATGAAATATTCAGTTGTTAATTGAACTATTGTAGGTGCTTCTTGGGGCTCAGGCTGTCAATAAACATTTAACAGCTTTTCAAAAGTCTTTTAGTCATACAAAGGCTACCTTAATTCTTGTTTTGGAAACAAATTGTTCTGCAAAATGTACAAGTTTTATATTTTTAGGTCAAAATAATCACAATTTGATATTTTTGTCCTGTAAGTCAGCCATATCAAACATGCAGTCTGCTTTTACTGGTAATACATTTAAAAAGCTGCTTTCTCATCTCCTTTGATTAATACTTAAAGAGCTGTTGAGCACCTTTTGCTTCAGACTGAGAACAGCAATCTTGTGGTTGAGAGGTGAGCCTATGGACTGCTCAAGGCTGCCGAAAAACATTTCATTTAAATTGTTTTATATTAATACTAATATTATTATTTTTTATTTTAACAGCACCCAGCTCATTTGCCAACTAATGATTATGCTATTGGTCATATTGTTTGGCAATGATAAATTGGCATTTGCAAGCCAGCCCACTGTTTCTCTCCAAGTCCACCCTTTTGTCCAAATACATTCAATTCTGGCAGCAGGAAACCAACATGGCTGTGGCTAAAATGCCAAAGTTGCTAAAGCTATCAACAGATATGTGGGTGACTGTCACTGTATCAGAGAGAAAAAACACAAATTATAGATAATATTTATATATTACAGCGTTTATTACAAAACCCACTTTCTTGGCTGCAGAAAACCAACAGGGCTGTGGCCAAGAGGCCAAAGTTGCAGCTTCAAAAAAGCTGTTGACAAATATGTGGGTGACTGTCACTGTATCAGTTGGGTAATGAAGCATAACTATGAAAATTCTATTTAGACAGAAATTATATAAATCTTACATTAATATGTAAACGTCCCCTAATGTCGGCCACCCCCTTGCTTGAATGTAGTCAATTCTGGCTGCAGAAAAAAAACATGGCTTTGGCCAGACGGCAAAGCTGTTTAAATAAAGCTGTTGGCAGTTAGGAGGGAGATAGTCACAGTGAAAGCTTAACCCTCACGTAAACACTCTTTGTGCCTCCCAAAACTTGCTTCGCACTCACTGCCACCTACTTGGACTGTTAACTAAACTTTATTTTAGCCAATACAGACATTTTGGCACTGATATATTACATTAACTCTTGTTTCGTTTCTACTTGTGCCATCATCACTTCTGCCTGTCAGTCCAGTTCTTTATAGATTTTCTTGTTGATCCTTGTGTTTTCTCTACATCATTGACACAAGTCCTGCATGTTTCCTTTGTCAACAGAGCTAAACACATACCACTCTGGATATACAGTATAATCCTGCTGCTGTTGTTTATGCTGGCTGCCTCTTACTAAAGTGTAATGCAATTGTGTTACAAGAAACAAATAAGCAAGTGAAAAAATAAATTAGCAAATTGACAAGTATCAAGTACGCCTGCACAATATCGCAGTATATTATAAATCCCAGTGTGTGGAAAGGCATGTAAATAATTTTTAGTGATTTGATAAATATTTCAAATTTATTTTTTAGATACAAGTCCAGAGACCGTCCTGTTAACCCTTGTTTACTGTGAAGAGGTCTTGCAGAGCAGTGATGCCACCCCTTAGTGAGTGATACAATTATTATTGACTTACTTGAATTTTTATGGAACTGACCAGCATTTATGTATGCAAGACACATCATATTTCTGGATTTCTATAGTAAAATAGTTTTTAATCTAGTTCGATATTATCATTTCACCAACACAGTTTGTCTGTTGCTTCAGAAAAAAGTTAAGAACAAAGATAATAACACCTCGTAACAAACTTAAAATGCGAAACTTTTGTAACAGTTTTGGTTTTTATTTAGTTAAACAGTTTTGTTTTATAATTATCTTTGTCAGCATGTCCTCAAAAACAGGACAGTGTTTATTGGAATATATAGAGGGAAAAAAAACTCTGTTACAGCTGACAGTGCATTGTTGAGACCTTAACAAGACCGACAATAATGGCAGGTCATTTTTTACCTTGAAATATTGACAATTTTAGAAACTCACCAAGAAAATGTGAAGTCTGAATTAGGAACCTTTAAAAAACAATAAGCAGAACTGGAATTTGAACCAGAATTGACCAAATCTTAATGGTACCCAACCCTAGTGATAACATTGTTTTATATTGTGATAATGAAATGGATTACAGTAATGTAACAAAAGATATAGAGTGCATGTATGCTAAATTAGTGTCCTAATCTTGACTGTTCTCCCTGTTTTATATAACACTTTCAGCCGCTACAGGATCTAAGAGGAATCCTATAAACCTTCTCTCCACTGAGCTGGCACAGATTCACTTAAAGGTATCTTATGGTCAGCTTTAGCCTCATCTGACTGCATCAAAAGTTGTGAAATCAGGGCCATTAGACCATGAAAAATGACTTGATCACGTTTTAAAGTTGTCTTTAATACTGTATGATACATTAAGATGGTTGTGATGTGTTAATCGAAAAGCTCCTGTCGTAGTCATGACAAAACCATGATAACTGCACAGCCGAAGTATGAGGTAAATTATATCAGTGCCTGAAACTACAGGGTTCCCACACGTCCTGGAAAACCTGGAAAACCTGGAAAATGATTGACCAATTTTCCAGTCATGGAAAACATATGGAAAATGATGAAAAAAGTAAAATGTCCTGGAAAAGCTTGACTTGTCCTTGAAAATGATTTACCTTCCTTCTACCTTGTTAGTGAACAAAAATCAAACATAGGAGATGAATTAAAAATGTGCGTGGTAACTAATGCACACTTAACCATAAAATATGAGTAGATAAAATAATGCAAGTTAAGGAATAAAATATAAAAACTCAAAACAATGGTGACAAAAATAAAAAATGACAAAATAAAATTTAGGCTACTTAAACAGTTAATCAACAAATTATATTTTTTAAAAAAGCAGAGTAAATAAAGATAAAAAATAAGTATAAACCATAAATTTATAATAGTGAGACACTACATAAAAGCCAGTGTAAAAAGGTAGCCAGCAGACAATGTTCAGAGAGAGTTAGAAGTAAATAAGTTTTAAGGGAGGGTGAAAACGTCCTGGGAAGTGATTTGTAAAAAAAAGTGGGAACCCTGAACTAGTTGGAACTGGTTCTCAGCTGGAAATTAATCTTCATTCCCCCCACAGTTCATTTAACTTTATAGAAAAATAAGCCAAAAAAGTATGTTATGGTTAACAACCTGAACTTCATGTTTTTGAGACTAGTTTGTCTGACTGCTGTCCCCAATGTTAAAAACAACAACAAACGTAGAGTAGTGCCCCTCAGTTAACAGAACGATTCTGTCAGAATGACAGCAATATATTGAGAGACTGACACTATAATTAAAAATGCAGTTGAACAAATCGTAAAATGAATTTGAAACCAGCCAGTAAATGGTTTTCAAGTCACACAATGACATTGACCCTATACTGTTTGTGTGTTTTGATAGTAAGAAGATGGCATGTTTCTGGAATGTTCTGTGTTTAAATGTATGTATTGCACCAGAGTAACATTTCACTAACACTATTCCCAACCCATGTTTACACCAGGCGGGGAATTTCCCCGGGGAGTTCGTCCATCCACAGGTCTTAGAGACACAGACAGTGACTGAAGCGCCACATTATAAAATCAAATTTCTGCAATCAAATCCCCGTGAAGTTCAATCAGTACCCTGAAGATGGTACCTCCCCTAAACAATATGTGCTTTATCAATGTACATCAGCATTACCTGTGCAGCTCTTGCTGTAGATTGAATAATACATCAGAGGAGCTTGTGTTATTGTGTGCACACTGCAGAAAACAGCAGCTCAGCAGATTGTTAATCTACTTTTGAGTTTCATGCAGCTGCTGCAGCTGTGACTAAGGAGCTGAGCGATCGTTTGTGTTCAAAAATAACACTTTTTCCATTCTTCATTATGAGCGTACCTGCATGTGTTGATAGTAATTAGCTGAATGAATCCACTTAAGCCTTAGATTAAGTTGTCATTAATTGTGCGCGTCACCTCATCGGCAGCGAGTTGTTCAACTTCAGCTCTGCAGCGATGATGGCTGTGGGGTGTTGGTTTGATATATTTTCCCATGATCACGATGCTCTGCCTCTTGACAGATGTTCGACAGTGTGGTTCACAGGTTCACTGAAGTACCTGTTAGTGGAGTGTGTGATCGGAGTGCAGCGTACGTGGAGTGTAAAATCATCATTACTCACCCACACAAACACACACTCACTACAGTTTCCTCTCTGTTTTTCCAGCTCTCACTCCGACCTCTCTATCGTGCCCAATCTCTGTCTCTCTCTGCTGGTGGCTGATTAATATTGGATGGAAACACTTTTATAATTTCTACCAACCAGGGAAAAGGATTAAATGGTTGCATGCATGAATATTATGCATGCACTTTTCTAGGAAGCTTCAGTTAAGCTTCACTCCGGTCCAGTGTGATGCTAATAGTAGGGTAAAACTCATGCATTATAATTTCTGTCCGGCTGCTGCAGCTTGATGAAAGGCTCGACACTTTTAACCCTAGAAACTGCATTGGAACATTTTATTCTCTCCTCTATAAAGTGAGCAGCACTCCAAAAACCGTGGGCTTTCTCCAGCTCCTTAATGTAAGTTATAAAACTCTCATAACAGGGAGGAATCCTCAACCAGACATTGAGGGTGCCCTGCAGATCCATTCCTTTTTTGATAACCTGATTGCCTCTGGTTTCAATTTGGACCATCATGGGGGATGTACAAGCCAGACACCTTTTATCAGAGCAGATCTGTGGGATGCCTGTTTGAAATGCATGCGTGTCACATATTGTATTTTCTGGACTATAAGTCGTACTTTTTTTCATAGTTTGGCTGGTCCTGCGACTTATTTATCAAAATATACATAATTTAACATGTTCTTAAACGTTAATTCATACTGACATGAAACAAGGCTTAAACAATACCGTCTACAGCCGCGAGAGGGCATTCTGTGCTAGGCTAGACATAAACAAAATGCCCTCCTTTTCTGCAGATAACAAACTGCAGGTAGTAAAATATGCAGCGGTAATCTATAGGCCTGTGCTCAAAATATCTATACAGCAAAATATCGTCACACACTCCTTGGGGATACGTGTATCGATACAGATTCTACAGAATTGTTACGGTCTCAGTGTTTTGACAGTTGTTGTCAATACACTTTGGGTAATGTTAACAATGGCACAGTTCATAATAGACGCCAAGCTACATGATGAAACACGTTACAAATTTGATCATAGGTCTACCGTCTTTGAGGACCTGAATTTAAGTTTCTGAAGTTGTTGAATTGTTTAAAACTTCCTTGTTCTTTTTCGTCTTGTAATAAAATTCAAAACTTGTCAGGAATTCTGTTAAATAGCATAGTCAGTGCTCACAATTTATGTGTATCAGGATACATATCGTGGCCTCATTGTCGGGATGCGTATCGTATTGTAAGGTTGCTGGAAATACCCAGTCCTTGTAATCGAGCAGAAATGAAGTTTGGAGTGAGTGAGAAACTCGTGAGGGACTGGCGAAAAGCAGAGGTTACTCTTACTGCATTGAAGAAAATGAATAAAGCTAATCGCGGGCGAAGAGCAAGATGGCCAGAGCTGGAGGAACGAGTGCACAGATAGGTGCTTGAACAACGTGCTGTTGGGAGAGACCTGTTAACGGTGCAGTTAACGGTGACTCCGGAGCGACTTATTGTCTGGAAAATATGGTAGTCGGGATATAGGCTAGCTGAATATGTATTCTGTCACAATCTTGATGCAGGATACCACTTTAGTATGGATTTCCTGTCATTAAGTTACGTGAACATGACAGAGAGCTTCAGTGCAGCCCTTTTTCTGCATGCAGTTTCTCAGGGAGATTTTTGGCTTTTATAGTTTTAGACCTTTAGTCTGTTTGGTCGAGCCCTGGCCCAGAATGTGTAAGCAATCAAAGCAAAATTTGTTGGGTGCTCAGGGCAAAAGTTGAGAAAGAATGACAAGCTAAGAATTATATAAGGTCCATAACTCACAATATTGGGCTAACAAGTAAACTGCTCAATTTGTAGAGGCATTTTTTAATAGCTTAGAAGCCAAAACATCAAGAAAAAGTTAGAGTTTTGTGAAATTCTTGCGTAAAAATACAGCAGTTGTTAGATGAAGCTCTGCTTTAGAGTACTGATTTATCTCACTTTCATCATGCATTTCAAAAGAGTCCATCAGTCCTTGATCTGTACAAAAACAAGGTAACAGGAGTCTCTTTGGGTTCTTTTAAAGGGACTTGTTTTTTGACTAGATCTCCCTAGTAGGGCCGGGAAATAAAACATGTTTTTTAAAGGTCCCATGTTACGGAAAATATAAATTTCAATGCTTTTTTCTCCTGAAATATCGATCATAGTCCTGTCCACAAAACTAACAATAATTATAATAATATTTTTTATTTATATAGCACTTTTCATTAAAAAATCTCTGAGTGCTACAAAGCTGTCCAACGTGAGGAAAACCCCTTCTCTCCAAAAAGTCTGTTTGAAGATTTCCCCTCAAATTGGGGCACATATTACGTGATAATCTTCCCAAATTTCAGCTTAGATCCATGCATCCATTTAAAGTCGGCTAAGGCCTGATCATCTGGTGGTCCTAAAAAGAATCTCTTAAGTGATTATCCTGTGGTGTGAGGTGTGTTAAGAGTTACAAGTTACAGCCTGCACTTAAATTCTAAGTTATTAAAAAGTAAAAATTTGTCATTTGTAATTTTTTTTTCTTTTGGTGGGGGAATTCAATTAAACTTTGAAATCTTTTTTTTTTTTTTTTTTATAATTTGGGATTTTATTTTGAGGTCTTATCACCCAGCCCTACCATAGACACATTTGGAAAAAGTCTTTGATCCTCCTTGAGAAAATGGATTTATTTCACGTAAGATGTACAATTTAAAAGAGCCCTGGGCAAAGACACACAGTCCTAGATTTTGAAGAAATTTCTTATTATTTTGAAGTAAATCAGAATGCAGACAGATCTTGAATGCATTAAAGTGAATATAGAGCTTCTTAAATACAGTTAGCTGAGTCTTTTAAATACCCACCTGAGTTTGGTATTTACTGTTGTGTGCAGTCAGCCTTGCAGTCAAATTTTTGGATTTTTCCCCCATTAGGTGAAAGTCATGATGGCAAGCTGAGCTTCATGCTGATATTAATGGAGGGATAAAAGTGGACTAATGCCGTGAGCAGAAGTGAAAATACAGTTTCAAAATCTCTCCTCTGTTCCATTGACAGTAACATCTTGGAAATACATCACAGACACACAAAGATCAGATCAGACAGTGTACGACTTCTTTCCTTTACCTCTTAACGTAACAGCCAAAATTCCAAGTGTGACAACCAGGGGTGTCCTGATACAACTTTTTCACCTCAATACAATACCGATATTGCAGCCTTGAGTATTGGTCGATACCGATATTGATCCGATACGATAACAGCAGGAATCATACATACTTTTATTACTAATTTTGTAGTATGGACTGTAAGAAAAGGCTTGATTAAGTGAGATTACTCAAACAGAGAACAGTAGTCAGCAATAGTAGGTATGAGAAAAACTGACCGATTTGTTATTAACCGATGGGTTGAATAAATTTTAACCTTAAACATAAGAATATACTACAATTAAATAAAGTAAATAAAAAATAAATTAGAAGACCCTGAAAAGTAACCTCAGTAAATCCAATAAAAACAAAAGCATACATTTTTAAATTGCAAAATAACCACTGTGTTTAACTTTAACATAAGCATATCTACAACTGAATTAAATAAATAAAAAATAAATTAGAATGGACTGCTTGTATCAGAGTGCTTATATCGGAGATTTTAGATGCAGGCCGATATAATCCGATATTTGTTTTTTTGCTGATATCCGACCGATATCTGATATCAATATCAGATCGGGACACCCCTAGTGACAACAGTAAATACTTTTGGTTTCTCCTCCACAGGGAGAGATCTGACCTGTTAAAATCAAAGTATGCTTTTGTAACATCCAGTGTTGTCACAAAGGATGGGCAATATTGATCATATTTAATATCTCCATCACTTTTAGCTAAATGGCACCTGATGATATATCTTTATTCCCTACAGTTTAGAGGCAAAAAGTATTTTTACAATACCAGACTTGGTGCCTCTTGACACCATGGCAGCAAAATAAATTCTGGACACTGAGTATTGGACTTTTTTTTGTTTTAGGTTGTCAAAAATCACAGTAAAATGCCTGCACAGTCTAGATTGTTTGAAAATTGTTGTAACATAGCTGCATATATTGTTTGTTTAAAAAATATGTCCTCTTGAAAATCTTTTTAAAATTGATAAAATTTCAGTTTAGGTTGATTTGTACATGAGCTCTGAGGTTCATCACTAATTTTAAATCTCTTACTCATCATTTGCTGTATGCTCGCGTTGGATGGTCTTCTTTGTCTGCACGCAGACTCAATCACTTGCATATTCTTATTTATAAATGTATTCTAGGTCTGCTCCCATCCTACCTTCTGACCTACACCAGTCAGAAGAGCACAGGATCTTATAATCTTCGGTCCCAGGATCTTTTCTTATTGTCTGTTCCAAAAGTAAGAACTGAACTGGGAAAAATGGTTCAGGTTTGTGGCTCCACATACTTGGAATAAACTACAAAAAGACCTGAAACTTAAAGATCTGGTTTCACATCTGGCTGCAGGTGTTTTGACTGATGCACTTTATCTTTCTCACATGGGCAATTTTTGCAAAATTGGCTGTCTAAAACTGTGACTTTTCTTTCTTAATGTATTGAAGTCTTGTTTCATGTGGTTAATGACTGCGTTTGTTTGTGTAAAACTGTTGAATGTGCTGCTGTCTTGGCCAGGACTCTCTTGAAAAAGAGATTTTTAATCTCAATGAGGTTTTTTTCCTGGTTAAATAAAGGTTGTATTATAAAAAACATTAGTAGAACTGGAAAGGATTAGGAAACTTTCATCCACCTTTCTATGTTGCCAATGTGATTGATACATTTTGACAGTGTGCAGAGATTTCCAACAAGTTTTGCTAATTTATTGTCAGAAAACTCTTTATGGGCATTGAGCCTTGCCTTTAATTTAATAATAATATTTTGGTTAGGGATAGGAATTGATAAGATTTTGTCGATGCCAATGCTGTTAACGATCCTGCTAATCGATCTAATTCTTTAACGATTCCCTTATTGATTCCTTTAGATTTTCCGTGTGGGCAAAAGTTGGCCTGTAGATTTTCAATGGCAACAATGTCAAACACACATGTCACAGCATAGACAACTGCTTCTGCAAGTTGCTGATGTTTCCGCTCACTTAAGGTTGTGCAGTAAGTGCCTTTTGTAAAAAATTAAGCCACAATTCTGACCGCTTCTGAACCCTGTCAGTGGTGGGAATTGATAAAGGAAATGATTAGCAAGAAGCCTCATGATATCGGTACTTTGATGGAACTTTTGGAATTGGTTTTCGATTCCCATCCCTAATTGTGGTTCAATATAACCTTTGCATAATACAAAAACATACTGTAACTAGAAGGCACTCAGACAGCGCAAGCCTCTGCCAAGGTAGCTCACATATTGCTGTTACATCTATAATCAATATTTCCATGATAAAGTTACCATCATAATATGATTCCTTGACCCTGAAAACCCACACCTACCACTCATGTTGATATCATTATTAGTCAGAGGAGTTATCGAGCAAAAACAATTTTTCACTAATGGCGGTTATCTGGATCACCACCAAAATCTAATCATTTTTAAGTTTTGCCATTACATAACATCTCCCGAAAATTTCAGCAAAATCCATCTAGTAATCTTGTTAACAAACAAACAAACAGACAGACAAACATACGAGGCCTAAAACATAACCTCCTTGGCAGAGGTAAAAAGTCAATATATCACCCAGCCCTAGTTGTCACAGCTCTGCAAACGGAGCTGTTCCCTGTCACAATTAATCTTGTTCTTTCCTCTACTTAAACATCTATGTGTTTGCATGTGCATCCACATGTTGCATACTGATATCATTATTCTTCTGTTCTTCCCACACCCCTTCCTGCTCTCATTGTCTTTACCCTCTTTGCATTGTCTACCCCTCCTATTCCTCTGTGCTCCTGTCTTCGGGTTTTGAAGCCTTTTGATAACAGAAATGTTAATTCTGCAAACAGCTCCCGGCCACCCACCTGCTCGAAACACTGTGCGTGACAATTTTAGAGGATTAATGCGACGGTGTTTCTTGCAGAGAGACGCGTTGAAAGCTAAAACAGCACTCAGAGCGACCTTTGAGCTTTTATCCCACTCAATTAGCAGCCATAAGTCCTTCCTCTGATTACATTGTCTGAGAAGGAATTCATCATCACACCTTTACCCCATCTTCCTCCCCCTCCTCTGCTGTTTCTGACAGGTTGAAAAAAGCTCAAAATGATTCTCCAGTGTTGCGCAAAGCAAGGGCAGAAGGCAAAAAGGAGTAGTTTGTGGGGAGTTCATTGACAGTCGTCTGTGATTCTGAGGTATGGTGCGGGTGGAGGAAGAAGAAGCAGAAAAAGAGGAAGGAGGGCTGAGATAAGAGGAGAGGCAATCTCAGAAGCGAATACATAAAAAGCTGAAGCACTTTGATGGAAGTTGTCAGAAGCTATGAAATACATAACAATGAACAGCCAGATGCAGTTCAGCCCTTTGTTCTAGGGTTCCTGTATTGATGTTCGATGTAGGGTTTGTGTTCTGAAGGAGTTTCCTGCTGAGATTTTTCTATAGTTTAAGAACAGTTTACAGTCAACCTTTTGCAGCTTTTTGGCCGATATCTTAAATATTAACTTGTTTTAGGACTGCACAGTATACCAAGTTTGCAGTTTGTTGAAGAAAAGTTGAGATTTTAACCAAAGTTTTAGGCACGTAGGGCTAGGGCTGGACAATATGAAACAAAATTTATATACTGATCATTTTTAGCTAAGTGCCAATATTTGATATATATCTCCATTTATTATGGATAAATAATTAAAAAACTCAGATTAATGAAGTTCAAAGCAGGACTGACTTAATGCAGAGGGCTTGAGGTATGGGGCTGCAGCTCACCATTTTACAAAGTCATTATATCACACTTAATGGGAACAATGAGAAATTTTTGAAATATTTGTCTTGCTCAAGCTTTTTTGCCGTCCGTTTTGGCATTCTCAGCAAAAACCATCATTCTTTAAATGCTGTTTTAACACGTCTACAGTTATTACGAGATAAACTATACTGTCCTAACAGTGTCCTAAAAATCGATCCATATTTTTCAGAGCAATTTGAGCAGCAGGGCTTTTTACAGAGCTATTAGCATGGCCTTTGTTGGGATTTGTTTTGTTGTTTTAGTTTTTCTTCTTGATAGTTTGAAAATAAGTGAAGTAAGTGTCGTTCACAAAACTGTCCCATTTCAGACAGTTTTGTCACATTGTGCACTAATCACCCTTCAATGCACTTTCAACAAATGTGCACTTTCAGGAAGGCTGTAGGGCAGAAATGTGGAAAGTGCTCCCTTTTAAATTAAAAGATGACCCAAGATCATTAGGTAACTACATTTTAAAGAGACCATATTCAAGTCAGCTGTAGCAGCCCCTACAGTGATTCTGATTGTTCTGGGAAAAACTTTAGAATAATACCTTTCAAAAGAGGCCAACATTAAGGATGTACCTCAAAGGGTTCAAGAGCAATAATAATTTTACTTTGAGTATGTCTTGGAGAGGTGTTTTTTGTAAGATTTGACCGTACACGTAAGGGGTTAACAGGTAAAAAGTCTGCAGCATCAGGACTTCTCCCTCCTCCCCTCTTTACAGCACCAGTAGCTGCCTGAAATGGCTTGCTTCTTGAATAGACACTCCAGTGTTGCATCCTGCTGTTGTTTTTTTGTGATCATTTTTTTTTTCCATTTTGAGAATTTAACAAGAGATAACAAGCCGTAAATACAGAGTATTTGCAGAGTTTGGGGGACCTAAATTTCTGTATACCAGCATACCTATGCATAAGTCCACTGCTGGATTCTTTTAGGTACCAGTACATAAATATATCAGGCAAGCACTAGTTGTCTGTGGCCCCTTAACCAGTGTTAAAACATGTTAAATTATACATGTATATGAAAAACAAATAAACAAAAAACAAACAAAAAAAACAGTAACAAAGAAGTAATGAAGTTTAAGGTCCCATATTTTGCTCCTTTTCTGCAGTTTAACATGATCCTTGATGTCTTCATGAAACATTAGTAACATGCTTTGGTCCAAAAAGCCAATCTATAAAGCACAGCTGCATTCTTTCCACGCTCACATAACCGCTCTGTTCAGAGCTGCTGGTTTTGAGGGCGGTCGCCGTCATATGCTAATGAGCCAGATCAGAGCAGCGTACATACGGCAATTCACGATAGACCTGCAGTGTAACTTGAGCGAAGCACAGCGCTTAGGCGCTCCAGCCACATGCCACTTACAGACCTGAACACAAACAAACCCTTGATTCATGCTGGTTACCATACACGGTTACAACATCGAAGCTCTTTTCCCCCAAACATCACAGGCTAACACACAACATGCTAACCGCAGTGGGACAGCTGCAACTTAACCTACCTTCCGGGCTAACGTTAGCACAAACGGAGGGGTAATGGAGTGGGTAAAGGACTGATTACATTCAGCCAGCTGTTACCACAAATTCCTGCCGGTTACCAGATAACAGCAAATGTTCCCCCAAGCATCTCAGGTATAATGCACAACATACTAACCGCAGTGGGACACAGCCAAGACTTAGCCTACCTTCCAGGGATACTCGGGTAGACCAATCAGGTTAGGCTTATGCAAATGAAAATACACTGTTACGTAACAGTATATCCACAGACTCAACAGCTCACCAATACCATGAGTTTACATCTATGCAGCCTGCTAAATACAGGTTTTGTTGTCTACTATCACATTTTGTGGGCTGGGAGGAAGGCCAAATACCCAAAAATGTGTTCAAAAGCCTTAAAAAGTGGTGTTTGCATAATATTTCCCCTTTAGTAAAACAAAAAAACCCATCTCAATCCAGGCCCCTAGCCACATAAAAATAAAAAACTCTTTTAGAATACCTATTTATTCAACACTTTTGGAGGTTGTTTATTACCATAGACCAGGTCTCGATGACGAAGTCTTTCACTCTGAGAGTGCGGGCATTGGAGATCTTTAAATAAGCTTATGTCAAATACCTAAGGAGCCAATCCCGAACAGACAGACAGTGAGGGGGTTCCAGCGAATAGCCACCATATCCAGCTGTTGTTTTGTCCACAGTTTAAGACCATTGATTTACAGTAGAGTGATATCAGAATTTCTTAGTCTTGTATTTTAGCATCCATTAAATGTCTTTCATAAAAAAAAAATGTTTAAGTATTTTTTCAGGATCCTCATTTGACTTTTTGTCCATAATGCCCAGTACTACGCTGTTTTATTTGATAGAACTTCTGGCATATTGATTCAGGCTCGACAGTTTCCAGATGCCTCTGTGTGTTCATGTGCCTGCTTTATCAGTTTCAGTGATGCATGAAGACTATATGAGACTTTCAAACATTCACAGCGTCGGCTTCTCTCTTTTCCTTTCCCTCCATGTCTTGCACTCTGTTTGCTCGGGCTCCCATAATCCCCTGCATCAATGTTTCTCGGTTGATACTTACATAAACACTCAAGGCATAGCGCAAGATAAACAGCAGTTGGTCTTTCTTGGGCAGCACGGGGTCGGGCCAGCTTTGGAGGGCTTAGGGAGCAATTGTGCTCTGAGCCGTTGAGGGGGGACATGATTTCAGTCCACAGAAGCACATGGACTGCTCTACATTCATGTCCTGTCTTGCTTTCTTTGTGTAGTTTTGGTGCTCTTCTCAACTTGTAGCTTCCGTCAGAGTGTATGTGCCTCATGAATATGGGGTAGCATTAAAAGGAGATGTGTCATGTAAGTCTATCTTATTTCCAGTTTAAGATAACTCAACATACATTTCTCTGTAAATGATCCTTTCATTCAAGCTCTATATCCTCAGGCACTGTGGGTTTATATTTGTGTGTCAGCGTGTTTGCCGGTGGTCCAAACATGGTGTGAAATTTGATACTGATATTGAACTGGGCATGATTTCAGGTTGTGGGAGTCAGGGGGAAGTGAATTTTTCCATCAACATGCTTCACAGGGGTGGAAATAACTCTGTGTCATGGTTTCTGTCAGTAACACAGAATCACCTATACACACATCCACACAAATTGAGCACAAACGCACCAAACCTTGTACGTCTGACATGGTGTTACAGTGGACAAATTTGCACAGCATGTAGCTCCCGACAGGAGCCGCTGGTGTAATCTTTCTGTTTACTCTCAGTCCATCCATCTGTCACTGAGTTGTTGACTACTGTATCCTGGGAAAGAAGAGAAAACAGGTTGTGTGTTGACTCTGGAAGGTATAATATGTGTACAATTTTTATGAAGAATGTTTGCACTCAACGTAAGCGAGGACTTCATGATTGATCAAAAAAGAAAAACACTGAACTGGAGTAACACACATTTGCAATCTCATTTTTACTGAGGGCAGTTTACAGGGATACAGAATGAGCTGAATTCACTTCTCAGTTTTTTTGTAGGGGTGTAAATTAGGGATCCACTGATTGTTGATCTCTAGTGTAAATCACCAATTTTGTTATGACACGTCATCTATTCTCTTGAAATTGAGACGATATTTGGCGATATAACAAAGCCTACCACTAAAGTTTTTCTTCTTAGATTATTTTTGGGCATTTTTGTGCCTTTATGGACAGGAGAGAGAGAGAGACGGGAGAAAGGCTTGTGAAAGGGGGCCAAAGAGAGAAGGGGAAGACACTCACGCATACTGGCCACAGGCTGGATTCAAACCCGGGCCAGCAGAAGCATGAATATGGGTCATACCTGGTTGCTTACCACTGCACCAAACCAGCACCCCACCACAAAAGGTCATTGATGCAACATGATTTAGAAGCCTGCGAGTGATATTGGGCGATATTGTGTACTAATTTAGCACAGTCAAATTTATAAGAAGTAAAAAAGCAGATTGGACTATTTCATTGCTAAAGTGCTTCTATTTTAATTCAATCAATCTTCTTTGAAACAAAAAGAAATACATAAAATTTTACTGTTCAGTCCCTTGTAATTGTAGTTTGTTACCTCTGCCAAGGAAGTTATGTTTTTGTCAGCATATGTTTATCTGTTTGTTTGTTAGAAGAAAATGCAAAAACTGCTGGATGGATTTTGCTGAAATTTTCAGGAGATGTTGGTAATGGCCCAACTTAAAAATAATTAGATTTTGGTGATGATCCAGATAACTGCCATTAGTGAATGATCGTTTTTGCTTAATAACTTTCTAATTATGATATCAACATGATTCCAAGTGCTAGGTGTGGGTTTTCAGGGTCAAGGAATCATATTATGATGGTAACTTTATCATGGAAATATTGATTATAGATGTAACAGCAAAATGTGAGCTACCTTGGCGGAGGTTTGCGCTCTACAACTGCTTTCTAGTATTAACCAGGTATTCTTTGGGATGCCAGGCAGGGAAAGTAAAGTTGAAAAGGGGGAAGAATATAAGCGAACATGACAATGGATGTGGATTGGCAGAAACAAGCAAAAGTGGAGCAAAGGGGAGCGTCAGTAGGTACAGAGAGAGAAGAGATGCAGGTCTTCATGCCGTTTGTGAGTAGAGCGTTTGTGATTTTTTCTTTCTCTTTCTTTGCTTTGTCTTTCATGGCAAGGAAATTGTTTTTGCACTTCGAACCCTCTAATTATTGCTCACTTTTACTTCCACCCATCACAGCAGCCTCTTCTCACAGAAGTTAAGTGGGAGCTGATGGCATTTACCCAAGTGTTTGGTTCATCAGTGTAAAAGATTGAGTAATAGGCTGTCCCATCTTTGTATTGGTCCAGGAATAACTTCTCTGTATTCTTTCGGAGGACCTGATGTTTACAGATGTAGCCACTTCTCTTTTCCTTTTTTTGCTTACCAAATTTTTGCTTACCAGCCACGGAGCCCCCCAACCTCACAGGGGGTGTGCCTAAGGGCCCGTTTACACAACAACAAAAACGGGGAGATCTTGTTGCGTTTGTACCTTACGTCTACATGAGAACGGTGCCTGGAGTGCTGGAATCTGTAGAGTTTTGAAAGCGGGGTCCAAAGTGAAAAGTTTTGAAAATGATTTTGTCTTTGTCTCCGTGTAAACAGGAATTCGCGTTGTCAGGGACGGTGCATGCACAGTACTCTTTCAGATAGAGGTTGCATGCACCTAGGATCAACAACAACAACAGTTATGGCCGACTGCCGAGCAACATGTGTGCTGCTTACTGTTCTCGGTTTGTTATCCAGACAGATTTGTTGTTCACACAGAAAAAACTTCTGCGTCTTCATGTGTCGACTCGCTATTGTTGTTTGTGAAAAGTTTCTTTATCGGAAAGCATACGTGTGTTGTAACACTGCTGTGTCACTACAAGCCTACATCGGCAACTACTGGCCTGGTATGCATGCTACTGTGTTTTCAGTCGTTCTCGCGGATATACGTAAACGTGCCCTGAATTTCACCATAAACACGCCAGTTTGTGCAGTCACAGGGTGTCCTCATGAGATCCTCCTTCCCTCAACACATCCAGCGGCTTCAACCTTTGCCCTGATTGTGCGATTCATATGATCTGCAAGGTCAGAATGTCAGAGTTACTCATTAGATACATCACTGGAAATGCCCTTTCACACCAGAACCACCTTGCAACTGGAACATGTTAATCTGGAATGTGACATAAGTACCAGTTTCCAAATCTGAGTTTTGATGTCAGTGGAAAATACCTTCATTAGAGTAGCATTAGCGTTAACTTGTCAGTAAGTGGTTGTCACATCAGTCTCACTACAGTCAGGATGGTGGGCAGGTCCCTGCAGAGTCCAGTCGAGTCTCCGCCAAAGGAAGTGGGGAAAATTTAAGTGGCTCCATCTGCCCTGAGTGGTTTGGGTTTAATAGTGGGAGGGGGGTGATCTATTTTATTGACCGTCTATAAACTGTTGGCCAGAGGTTTAAATATCCAGTTGACAGCAAAGATGATTATTTACAGTATAAGATAAATATGAGCTGCCATTTCACAGCAGCAAGACACTATCAGGCTGTGCCATTAGTATTCATGGTATACATGTGGTGGTGTACTCTATATGGTACATATGAATGTCAGTAATCAGTTCACATGAGCACATGGTTAGGAAGAGAGATGATGCACACATCATCCAGGGATTCGAGATGAATCATTGGCTAATATTAGTTGGCTCATATCTGCTGCTGGTCTCTATAGATGCATTATTTCTCCCTCAGGGATTTTACTGTGACAATAATCCCTTGTTCTTTGGGAGGATAGAGACAAAATGACTAGAATGACAATTTCTATCCGCAGACACTGTCCGCATTAGCTGAGATAAACAGGCACTGCTTTCAGGTAATGATATGGGCTGTTTGGCAGAAATGCTTTGTTTCATGATATGTTGATTTCATAAGCTTCTTTCCCTGTTTTTAAGGTAGTTTGACAATACTGTTGACACTTGGTTCCACTTGAACTGAAAATAATGCAGCTCCTGTGTAGATTGTTAAAGTATGGTCTTGTTTGGAGACTTTTTGATTTTCATATAGTGGCTACAGTCCAATTTGTGTGACCTCATTTGAAGAATTTGAATTAAAAGCCATATTTCAACAAACCAGAGTGATAATAATTGTGCTGATTCACTGTAGTGTTTCTTAATTTAAACACTAATGGCCATCATAAAACCTACATCAGTCTGAAAGGAAATATATATACAGCCAAAACTGAAACTGTTTTCAGTCTGTGGAGAGAAAATCTCTCATAAGTTAAACTCAAATCTAATATTTATTTGAATCTCTGCCTGTGCTTCTAATTTTTACAAAATGTAGCATTTTTTATCGGCTTGCAACTAGTGATGCACCATTTGAGATAATCAGTGCTGTTGCAGACACATGTTTAAAGTGAAGCCCAGTTCAGCCTAAAGATTCTCGATGCAACAAGACAGTTTTAGAGCGTTGAAGGGGACAGTCATGACTGTGTTTAGTGAGTCATCATAGCTCAATCATGCAAGCTGATAGTGTTGCCTGCAGTTCAGTTTGTCGGACCACCAATCGCTGGTTTAAGAACTTAAAGCAAGTCATGTTTTCAACAGCCCATCAGCGTCTTGAAGCCAAGAGTGTAAATGTGTAAATGGGATGCACCGTTCAAGTCTGTAGTGTATCAGAAACACACACAAACCGCTCCAAAGTCTTCTTGTTTTTTTGTCTCTCTTTGCTTCTTTGACAGAATCAAAATTGCACTGATAGCAAATGAATCACTATCACGGTCCTTGTTCATGTAGTGCATCATGAGAATATGCAGATGATCATGCACCATGAAGACCAAGGTTATGTTTATGGAGACCACACAATGTCTCTTTAAGTTGTAGTACCACGTTTGCCCGCTGCAAACAGTTTCAACTCGTCTTATTGCAGATCGTTGTTCTGAACTGGACTCAACAGTTTCCTCTCATGTTCTTCCTTTCATGTCTCGTCGATGTAAAACACTCACTTAGTGCTGCGTTGTGCATAAGTTTGCGCTCGGGTGACTGACAAAGCTAACCACTCAAATGTTAAACAAAGACATGATACCTTTCTAAGATTACTTACTTTTCTGTTGTCAGCCATCTTTTTTGTGCCCTTTCTTTTTCGCTAAATGTCACGACTTTCCTTGATGTTGCAGAGGCTTCATCTCAAAATGTCTGTCCAAATTAAGCTTCATCTCCAAACACCTTCCCTTCATCAAACACCACGTAGACCCTCAGCTGAATCTGAAAGACTTTGGCAAGACTCACGTTTTTGAGCTCATCTTCAATCTCTCTTTGAACAGTCTTATCCATGTGCCGCTCTCTCTCTTTCAAGCTGTCGAACCGAGGGTGCACGCAGATGCCAATGAGCGGGGTCACACAAAGACAAGGAAGGGGGTAGAATTGACACCTCCTAACAGTCATTTAAGGGATTTTCTTGCAACCCCTTTTGGGTCTGATCCCAAACTTTGGAGGCTAAAGGCTAGATCAGAGCATCATTTACTACATCTTTGACAAGCAACAAGCCTGCAGAGTTACCTTATATGGTTAGTTACGTCTCTCTACAGGGCTTAATTATTCCAACTAGATTCAAAGCATATTACAGCATCTAATACCTTGACAGGAGCTAATACGAGCAGATCAATATCCATTTTGCTTGGTAATCTTTATTTTCTATCTTGAGAAAGAATCGACCTCTTGTCTTAGTGATAAGGCAGGATAGGTGTAGCCTTGAGTGGCAACAGGCACGTACTGCATCATGATAAAAGGGCATACATAAGTGAGAGAAGAGGCCTTGAATGTCTGGTCAGTCTATGCTTACCCCTCATCCTCCCCCTCCTGTCTGAAGAGACCACCAGAGGCATACATGGACATCCAATAATCACTTCGGCTGTCGTGACTGAAGATAATGGAAATGCTGGCCACGTCATTATCATTACCGACATTTAAGAGAGGAGTCTGGCTGGTATCCCACGCATCATCCACCATCTGCCCCTCCCTCAGGTTATGGTGGTTAATCAAAGGAATTAATTACAATATTTTAAATGGAAAAGCTTTGAGTTAACCTTTGATGGCAGTCCACATAGAGAATATTTACTTACTGAGGGGAATTAAGAGCTTACTCTCAATTTTCTGTGTTGCAGGGCTGGAGATGTATTGTCCCCCAAATACAAATGTCTTTGTGAAGCGTGGTGGAAATTTGCTCAAGCTACCAACCTTGGTGGTAAGAAACTTTAAGTTTTGTTTTGTTTTTGTGACAGAAAATTTAAATTAATTCTTGGTATTGTGCTCTAAAATCATGAGCAAAGGTGGACAACCTGACACCATCAATCACCAAAAGCCATTTTGCAGTGGTTTGACCTGCTAAAAGTGTGTTTAAATAAATGTTCTACTCTTCTTGTGTTACTTATTATGAAAAGAATAGGCTATGGATATTATGACTGCAAACAGTTCCACAGTAAATCATCACTTATGGCTAAGGTTCAGTTAATTAGACTAGTTTTTCACAGTTAGGGTCACCCATCTGTACATTTTGGAAATGTCTTTATTATGAAAAAGCCTGATCATGAAATGGGGTGTTTTCAGTTCATATTGTAGTTTTTCAGATTTTATTGATTCCTATGTTTGTTTATCATGTGCAAGACATCAAAATCTGCAGCACGGGGACCTTTCCCTCTCTCCTAGTACCAGTAGCTGCCTGAAATGGCTGGTTTACTTGGCCCCCTCGACCTACCACTGTGATGTCCTACCTCTGCTAAGTCATCAGTTCAAGCACATTGGCTTGGAGTTTCCCCCTCAGGGCTCCAACTAAGGCTGATTGATAAACCACATTTTAATTGCCATTGCAAAAAAAAAGATATGTGATGAACCCATCTCAAAGGATGTCTGTGAGGTGATAAATAAATAAGTGTCATGAACTCAGCCAAAGGTCCCATGGTGACCGATGCAGCTTTGGCAAAAAAAAAAAAAAAAAAAAAAAAAAAAATTGTGTTGGTGCCGCTACATATATAATGAACATGTGCACAGTTTTAGGTGGAAAGTCTTAGAGTGTTTCTTAACAAAGTCAGGTCCCCTCCTGCAGACAGTCCTGTCCTCAGATTGTAGGAATCCAGCATCAATAGCTTTTGCGATTGTAGGCTGACACTGGCCCCCTGAAAATTGATTTTTGCATTTTTTTTTATAAAAACATCACCAGTTTGGAGACCAATAACTCAGAAAGTAGGAGAAACAGGCCTTTTCTGGTGACAGAATCTGAAAGCCTGGACCTAAATTACTTAGGAAAGCAAATTTCAGTGAGAAATCTTTGCTTGTTTTAGGGATATTGGCATCCAAAAGTGGCTACACAGGTGCAACATCCCTTTTTTGCAGGCCCATTGTTCAGAAACCCTTAAGATTTCCACCTAAAACCTGCTGACTTATAAAAAGGACTAAGAAATGGATTAGTAATTTTTACCAACGGGACTGAAGAAAAAGTTTGAGTGTTTTTCATGACTGTTTGAGCAGACGAGGAGAATTGCTGCTTTAGAAGCCAGAATGTTATGAATCTGTTAATCCAAGGCAACAATCTACAGGTACAACATTTAATGTTTTATTTTATGCACATTGCTGAGGTCCTTGGAGTTTATGTATCCAGGGTTTCCCCCAGTGCATTATAGGCCTAGCCGGGCCACCAGGCTTTGCTTGCCCCCCACCAGGCTAAGCGTCGCTGAAAATGTTCCTGCCTCGCTGTCATGAAAGCCACAATGCAGCAGTCTGGGGTGCGATTCAGTTTATCTACCAGAGTGCCCCGCTCTGTGTGTGTGGGTGGAGCCAAGCTACGTGCACGACCTAACCTTAGACTGAGTGAATGCACCCCACGGGTGTGAGGTCTGGTGTATTTTTCATCACGTGAACCCCGAAAACATTGCCTGTCTCTAGCTGTCGACAAATAGTCCTCGTAACGCGACATGTCTGGAAAAAAGTGTCAAAAAACATTAGACTCCTCTGTCTGAAATCGGAGGAGCACGGGAGGAGAGGATGCAACCTTTCCAATCAAAAGAGGCATTTTCCATTCATGTCCTTAAGAACCCATTCATGCACGAGTAGTTTCGTCTTATCGGACAGAATGCTTCCCTGCCACTGACAAGTTTTTCCATCATGTTTTTATTGAACTCTGATAGCTGGCACTTTTACGTGGAGAAGTTCTGCTCTCCTTTGACAGTTAAACAAACACCTCACTGAGGGAGCCACAGAGCCGAGGTGCACATAGAGATGAAAGAAGGGAAAAAAGCGCTGACGCTGCGCAAAAATAAAATCTAAACGGACGATCCTGCTCTAATTTGTGACATTTTGGTCCCTTGTTTGCTCATTGGGAGGATGATTTATCAGAATGTTATCTAAATAACAGTGAATTTACTGTAAAAGCCTTTCTGTGTCCATCTGAGAGATGACAACCTGCAAGGAGAAGCCCACCTGCTTGGGATTCAGTGGTAAGATCTTATTTTTATAATGCAGATTAAATTGAATGTATCAATGGATGACATCAATACAAGCCATGAAATAGACAACTACACTTATATTTGCAAATGTATTGATAACAAGACGTAAACCGCTCGTCAGCCTCTCCCGTTTGATCAGGACGACAGGCACACATATTACGCACCTACGGAGAAAGTGCACATATTACGTCCAAAACTAGGAAAACGTTAAACAGGGCTGTGATAAAACAGAGATGGACGGGAAAGCTAACAGAGTTCAAAATGATTCATAAACGAACCAGCTGACGCTGCGGTGCGCTCCATAACGGCACAGCCGTGCGTCCTAACGCGCACACACCTTCAGGTCTGTGTGGACAGGTCTGACTCTGTCCATAACTAAAAGGATAAAAGTTTTTATGGAAGAAAAGGATTTATTTAAATTGATTTAGGGGAGACCGGGGAACACTAGAAGAGTTTTAAAACCACAGTTTTCTCCAATCAGGTATAAGACAGGAGTCACATGATGATTTTTTTTTTCCTCCCTGATCACACACAAGTGTTGACAAAGCTGGAAACATTTGTATGTAGACTTGCCCTGCATAATAGTCATGATTTTGTATTTCTGTCAACTTTAACAGTTTGTTTGACAAAAATATGGTTGGCCATTGATGGGCTGCCAGTGGCCCTACGGCGGCACTTCCCTAGCGGCTCTACCACCAGGCTCAGCAAGATTTCTGGGGAAAACCCTGTGTACCCCTGTGCTAGACATGATGTACATGCACAAGGGGTTTAATAAAATGCCACATTAATAAAATAAAATTTTAGAGATAAAAGAAACTTGATAGCCAAAGTTGCAGATATCTTTCAAACTTTAGGGCGTTGACACTGCAGAGGTTCCTCACCCCTGCACGTAGACTCACAAACACAGCAGAGCAAATACAGAACTCACAGGTGCATAACCGCTGATGTTGTACCTTACAGTTCAATATTTCATTGAGAATTGTTTCATCCCTAGTGAGTACTCAAATGTTAGTGCTTGCACTTGGTTTAAAAAAGCGTCATTCCTATTTTCTTTAATAGCAAAAAATGTCATTTGTAAAACTGAGTTTACTTGCCTCCTATAAACTATGATCATTATGTCATATGTCGTATGTCATTACACAATTCTGCAGGCAAAATGAAGTGGCAGGTAGATTTTGAATTCCCCAACTCAGTGGCAGATGGACAAAAAAGTTAATTTCCATCAGTGCTGTGTTGAACCACAATGTTACTATTTCCTGACAAATGATAGCTATAATTTACATGAAATGTCTTTTCTTGCAGAAAATAAATGGTTTCCTGATGTTTTATGGTTATGCCTCTTTGCTTATTTAAAGCATACTGGAACACTCATGATGTTTGTTAATGTATGCAGCATAGATGGAGAATGTGATTGTAATGGAAACAGTTTTCAGACTTAGTATAGATGCATAGTAATGGACAGTTTCAAGAACTTTCCAGATAAACACGCTGACAGGGCCCATACGTCTTTTCTGGTCCGGGGACCTGCAGTCATTTATTATCCCTGATGTATGGTACCCCTCTGATGTACTGTTCATTCTAAATCTGTGTGAGTGTGTGTGTGTGTTACACTGATGCTTTTAGATTTTAGCTCCATCTGAACCACTCCTGGCGATGCACACAACCTCACAAATAGCCACACCAAATACATCAGAATATTCCCATTTAGGTGTGTGAGACCCGAATATCAATCAACTGTGAAGAATCAGGTTCCAGCATTTCTACATGGGCGTGTTCAGAAGTGTGTGTTTATCCCTCAATGAGCACATACAGGCATCTTCACATACAGGAGCTTCTTTTAAATAAATTATCAGTCTTATAGTGGCAGAAATAGAAGACTTGGCTTACACTTGCATTCAGTGTGATAAACAGCTCTGCTAGATCTGCATGTGTGCCAACAATGGCCTTTCATTTCAAGACACAATCTCTGTATCCAGCTTTTGCTGATGTTAATTTGCTCACATTGACACTCATGCGTGTGCCTGTGAGGCAAAATCCTGGCTCAAACCAAACATGCTCATGTTGATGTGGGTGAAGTGGTGCAGCTGAGGATGTGTTTATGGAGAGCTGACTGCACAGCCCAAACAGGAACTTGGCAATCTCAATTTTGTTTCTGATTTTCCAGATGGGCTCAAACACAAACTTAGGGCACTAGGGTTGTCATGGTCCCAGGATATACTCTGATACAAGTCCATCAGAATCAAATGATACTGATACTACAACAACAAAATGGAGGCCCTGTGGGCATTAAGATTAGTTAGTTTTGTGTTTTAGTTACCATAAATTCAGACACACGGTCTCGATTTATAACTAAAACTTTGCTGAAAGTGAAGCCCTTACTGATGGTGAACTGATCATAATAGGATGATTTTTGTAAAATGTGTGATCAATAGATGGGAATTATTTTTAGTTACCACTAATATGAAGATCTGTTTTAAATACTCCACCATTGACTGCTAAGAGAAGCACTGCATGTACAATGTGTCGTAAGGATACAATCAAAATAACAGCTGTTGAATATTAAGCACATTTGTATGGCAATCAAGTCAAAGGGATAGTTCAGTATTGTTGAAGTGGGGTTGTATGAGGAATATTTTAATAGTAAATACACTGCCCACAGTGATGATAACCATCACTGCCCCTGTAAGAATCAGCTCAGAAGTTAAGTTATTCATTGTTGCAAATGGGGCTAAGGGCTCCGTGTAATTTACTGCTTGTTTCCTGATATAAATCTAGCTGTAAACAGTGTTCTTACAGGCTTTGATTGTAAGTAACGAACCTGTTTAATATTTACGTTTTCTGATTAGGGTGGCCCAAATCCTCTTCCATACCACAGGATAATTTGGCATGATAATCTTACAAACCACCAGGCCTTTACTGACTTTGTTGAGAAGGAGGGAATCAAGTGTGTGTATATTTATATATATATATATATTTATATATATATATATATATATATATATGTGTGTGTGTGTGTGTGTGTGTAATGCTTTCCTTTAGTTTTTGACTGATGATTAAAAGTTTTTCCAGGTTTTCAGAATTTTTTACTCAACCAGTTAGATTCTATAAATCATAGCAAAAAATGTCTTAAAGTGTTACTGAAAAGAATTGAATTGATAATTTTGACAGCCTCAGCAGTCACATATTTTTTGAATCATTGGGCAAAAGCTGACAAGTGAGCCTCTTCAAGAAAGACACATAAAAGCTTCTTGATGATTTAATTTTAGTCACTTTCATTTTGGTTTGATTTTGCAATCGGCAGCTTGTACCAATAATGTTCTTTTCAAAGGATCTGCAGGATCCTTCCCTCTCAGCTGATCAAATGCCTGGAGTCATCATAGAGCAGATGACCCCTGCTGTCCCTTCCTGGTGACCCCCTGCTGCTTCATCTCAGCATGATCTCTTATTTGTGCCTCAACTAATCCAAAATGCAGGAAAGGATTTCATAGGAATGGTTGAATCAAGAAATAAAAACCCTCAGAAGAAAGAAAGACTCAGTAAGATACCAATGAGGTTTCGCAAGTCCTACATATTTTTTAAGTTGTTCTCCACTTCTTGTCTCAATGATAGAAGACATCTATTGGGGACAAACAGAGAAGGTCATTGTCGGCATAAATCAGCATAATTTTGTTCTGCATAGTTTCATTTTAGAAATGAGCACATTTATATTTTAATGTGATCGATATATATGTACATATTTTAAAATTCAGATATTTCTCTAAAATATATGACAGAGAAATACTGCAGTATTCAATTTATTTTAACACACATAGCCAGATGAGTAATGTAGCAAGCTGTTTGAGTTCACAGAGAGAACTTATCATATTAAGGGACTGGAAATAAAGTCTGTTTTCAATTTGAGTAAATGATTAAAGCCATATCCTTTGTGACTTATCAAGAGCCCACCGTGGTGTATTACTCCATAAAGCTGGTTTGTGAGCACTTCTTCTTGCCTCAGCATAAGTAGAGCCTAAGGCCTGAGATATACCTGCTATTAACTACATGTTTGCGCAAGCATGATGGCTGCCATGCATCTGCAGTGTTGGTTCAGCACATTCGTAGGTTGTACAGTCATCCGGAATTAATGCAAAGCAGACGCGAGCTGCAGGATATACGTAATCGATAGGATCAGTTGAAAGGTGGAAAGTTTAAAAGACAAACTGATAAATCAAGTCCACAATCATTTACATTAAAATAGTGCGTTTATGGGAAAGGTGCACACATGTCTGTTAATCTAGCTGATGACAGGTAAATTCTCTTAAAGAAGGAATTTTTGGGGTTAAGTTAGGTATTTGTTCCATTCATGATGGTGTAGATTTGTGACTTTCAGTTGATTTTGCGAGTGGTTGTATTCGTATTGGCGTACTTTCTATGGCTTTATTTTCTTGCAGTAAACTACTTATTAGTGTTTTATGATATTATGTTAAAAATCCTTGCAATGAGGCATTAGAGAATACAATCTGTTTTCACTGGTTGGTTTTGCTGGTTTCGCTCTAACATCCATTAACACAGCTAGCCGAGAGCTGTCATTTAACACAATCACACTACAACAGTGCACAGAGGAAAATGCTGCTGAAACAAAAAGCAAACTGGACTGATGATGAGATCTGACCACTGGTGATCAGTGGCCTACACATATCTGATGATGACATTGATTATTGCTGTTTAATTTGTTATTTTTACTCTTAGAATTATTGTTACCATATTTTTGGTCAACTGAGACGGAGGATTAGGGCCACGTTAAATAAAAACTATGTTTAAAAAAAAAAAAGTAAAGTTATGAGAATAAAGTCATAAAGTTACGAGAATAAAGTCGAAAAGTTGCGCAAATAATCTTATAGAGTTACAAGAATAAAGTCATAAATCAATTTAAATTAAACTAGAACACAAACTTTATTGTGAAAGGTTGTACCAGGAGAGCAACCATCCCCCTACGAAAAGGATGAAATGAGAGCATCTTCTTGATTAATGTGTGCTTACATTGATCTAAAGTTTTGACAAATAGCCTTTTTAATGTCTTTGCCATTTTATTCTCGTAACTTTATGAGATTATTCTCGTAACTTTTTGACTTTATTCTTGTAACATTATGACTTTATTCTCGTAATTCCACTTTTTTTTTTAAACATACTTTTTTTTTCGTGGCCCTAATCCTCTGTCGTAGTTAACTTCTCAAACAACATGTAGTTGCATTCAGCTTTAGGTCCACTGGAGGTTTCCTCATATAACAAGTGTCACATGCAGACAAGTCTATAAACAAAAGCACTCATGATGCCAGAGTACGCAAAGGCAAGAGTAAGTGCATAAATGCAAGTGCATCTTCTACCTGTGTCTGTTTCTGGACTGTCAATACTAGATAAACATCTCATCCCATCCTATCTAGACTTTCATTATTTTATTTTAATTAAAAGTTAAAATCCTAGTTATAGTACAAGAGCTCCATTTGCATTTCATTAAAAACCTCAGTAGGTATTAAAAATGACTGTAATTTACTGTAACTCTTATGTTTACATTTTTGTTGCTGTCTATAAGAATCAAAACAAGGTGATGAACTAAGCCTGTAACCACCTGTGTTTCACCACAGAGGAAAGAAAAGCATTGCCCCCATTACGCAGATTTTACAAGTGCTGCCTCCAGCTTGTTCTGCAAATCCAGGCCTCAACTGCATTACATCTTGTCTTTTGTTCCTCATTGGCTCTGTTATGTCCTGGGATGCCTCCATTATTGTTCTCTTACGTTTTTTCCTGGAAAGTCTTTGCTTTGAGGGACATGTGTCTGGGGAACTTTTTAGTTTTCATTAATAGCCAATGAGCACAGCCCTCAACTCTGCTTCTCTGGGCAGCAGGAAATAGTAAAATGAACTTCTTTTGAACTTCTTTACAGCTTCACCTTTGCTCCTCTGAAGCACTACTGAGGCTTTAAGCCAGAACTACTGAGTTATCTAATTGTAGCAGCTCCTGTGTGGTAGCTTGCTATGGGGCCCCATTGTTAAATCTCGTCTTAGGTGTTTCATTTGTATTCAGAGGAGTGAACACCTTCCACAAATTTGCCTCAGGTACTCACAGTGCTTCCACACTTACCTAAAAATCGATCCCCACTCCTTATTATCAAGGCTCCTTGTAGTATTAGATCCTCTTTTTCTGACAGATTTCATGTCCAAGTTGTTTTTATGTGTCTGAGGTTGGGTGAATTAAATTTGGATAAGGGCTCCTGTGGTGCTTTGTGAGCAATACATGAAATGATTTACTGTGTGGGTCAGCAAACGAACCCAACCTGTCAGTCACTTCCTACTTTCTGCTTCTCTGCCAGGATTAGTGTCCTTGTTTCACATGCTTAGCTCAGCTCTGCTCCACTCTTGGGTGTCCTGTCAATTTGTGTGTGTGTGGGGCAGACATACATTTGTTTCTAAGTGCACAGACAGTTGGCCGTCTTCTTTGGGTGTATATGCACTGTTATTAGTTGAAAAGAGTGCAACTCAGGTTCCTTTTCTGACAGACAGACAGACAAATATAATGTGATAAAATTACCCATGACCACCTTTTGTTTCTCGCCCACCTCCATCACTAAATGACAGACTGACAGACAATCGGCTGTCAGGGGCTGTGGGGGGGCTGTTCCACTCTGGTGTGAACCCCGAGTACCGCACACTTGTACAAAGTGTCCTGTGGGACAAGCTAATGTTGATCCAAACAAATACATGCATAAAGATAATGAGCTCAAATAGTTTGAGAGTGATGTCGGTCTACCAAGTTTTCTTCAGTTGACTCGAGTCCAGTCATCAACCAGTTGATTGGTTATTGAAAAAACATACAAACAAAAAGAAAAACAACAGCACATTTTCTAAGATTAATTAATAAGTGACAGGGGCTTTCAGCCGTTTGGATAAATATAACCAGCCAGGGGGTCCAGATGTCAAAGATGGAGGAAAATGTAAACTCTAAATGGACAACATTTCTAAGGAGACGGAACATGTAAATGGAAAACAATTGTCAGCTTTAATAACACATTAAATTATCTTTACTCAGCCTAGATGCATAATTAAACAGCAATGCATTAATCTTACAATTTTTTTTACATGTATGCTCAGGGTCCAAATTTAAAATTTTGACTCAGGCCAAGCAGGCTTTTTGTTACTGGCCAAAATAGTAAATCATATTTTGGTGTCACGTACATTTGGTTCAGTGCATTTATTTCAATTATGTTTTCAGGCTCCGCAAACTGGATTAATTTATCAGACCAGAAAATTCAGAAATTGCTAAAAAATCATCATTTGCTTGTAGTTCTTTTCCAAAAGATCTTACACAGCGCCCAGGGCCGTTCATCAAGCCGCCCTTGCATAAGAAGGTTAATCAACACATTACAATCACAAAACAAAATCCCATCTGTAATTTATAAAATTGCTTTACTACCCAAAAACAAGATGTTTTCTTAGTTTGACTTTGACAATGTTGAAAATGTTACAGTTTCTGACCAGTCATGTAGCACAGGGATGGGAAACTTAAAGTTACATGGAGGGCCACATTGATGTTATCACACTTGTTATGTACTGACAAAACTCCAAAGTTATCACTTACACTAACTGATATTCACAAATGCGACAAGTCTAGCTTTTATCAAAATCTACAATACCAATATGGATGTAGAAGAGACAGCAGGAATGCTTCTGGTGTCCCTCAAACCAACAGGAAGAAAAAGCTTCATGGAAGATGAGGAAAAACTCAAAACCCTGTCATAAAAAACCCATGTCCAGGCACTCAATATAGTTTGAAAAATACAAAAGGCCTCACATAGAAACATTAAAAACATTAAAAATGAGTAACTTTTGATGATAATCTGCAAAATGCAAAAAACTTACTGCCTATTCTAATATCTTCCACTAAACAGTTGTATCTATTTAAAAAAACGTTGGGTGAAGTTTCTTAAAGGTTTTTGAAGAGAAAAACATGAGATTATTATATCTTTACAATAAACAGGACATGTGATTGCGTCACTGGCTGTTGCTGTGTGTGTGCTGTCGCTTAAATGAAAAGGGAGGTGTGCATATAAAGTAGATCCTATATTTAGTGTCCAGTTATAATGGAGCGCTGTTTAACAGAATCTCTAAGAAATTTTCCAGCAGGCTACAGGACAACACTACAACTGTTTACTTTCTGATTGTTAATAGATGCAGACAGCAAAATGAGCACAGACCCCTTGAATGCCTTCAAAAATGGAAAAGGCTCTGAAGCAGTTAACTGAACTTTGAGGTTTTGGTCTAACAAGAGCACACAGACCAAGTTATTGACCAACCCACTGGAGGGGAAAACAAGCAATGACATTAGTGCCTGTTTGAAAATGAGAACTGTTAACTGGATTTTTTTCAAATTCACTTTAAAATATAAAAAAAATAACATTTTTTAATGTTTAGAGGCTTGACATGTCCCCTTGGGGCATATCAGGCTTTCCATTTATCATCAGTTCGAAAAGAAATCAAATGGATATGAAAGCACCCAGACAACATCACTGTCGTTTCCTTACACGAACTCTCTGGTAAATAATTACATGTGACCTTCAAACATGGACATTTATATCCAGTCATGATAAATCTCGTCTGAGTTTGGGACATGTCTCCTGGCCAGGACTTTAAATCTTAAGTGAGACATCATTTTGAGCCCATATGCTTGAGCACAGGTGCCATTAGTAATGTGTTTTATGGCTCAGTCAGCCCTAAATTATAGACCACAGTTGACTGTCAGATCTCCCGCTACAACAGCATGGTGTGATTTTTTTATTTCAACTCCTCTGTTCTGCTCTCAGATTTACAGGCCGTCTCTCATGTGTGGTGCAGAATGATTAAAGCTTTTTATTTGTCCCAGTCTTCAGTAATCAGTCAAGTACTTCATAGGCCCAGCACACTCTTCCAGGCACTTGAAGTTTCTCGTTGTAAGAATATAATATTAAACAGAAATGTGCTTAGTGGAGCACATACAAGTTTTCTTATGCACTTCTCTGTTTGAACTTTAGTAGTTTTAGTGTTACTCAAGCATTTCTGTTCACATGTAACTTCCATTCTTTAACGTTTCTGCTGCTAAACCTGTGCAAATAAAAGAGCAACAAAATACGCAGTTCAAAAGCATAGACAAGCTAGAATGTATGAAAACAGCTCATAAATTGGGCTCATGAGCAGACAGATATTTTGGTGCACCTGTTGCATTTTCATTTGTGTAAATGATGAAATATGCAAAAATTGTTTTTAAAATGTCCCTTTTATGCAAATACTGGTTAAAAATGCGAAGTAATTCACAACGACTCATTCTAATTTCTATAGGCAGTTACAGTGGTGCAGTGTAATGCTTATGAAACCTATGTATTGATAGCCTCCTCTCCTCACTCACTAAAATGCTAGACAAAAAGCCCACAGCATCAGGACTTCTTCCACAATTACTGGAAGAAGTGTGGACCACATTTGACTGGGTATTAGGGGTGTAATGATCCATCGATCTGGATCGATACATCGATTGGTTAAACCAACACTAAGTAACTTTTCAGCCTTCATAAAATATTTTCATAACTTTTGTGATGAAACATCGACTTACAACTAGTTGAATGACACCTCTGTCATGGCCTGGGGGGGTCTGTATCGCTTTCACTGGCACTAAGCAACTTTGAGGAGGGTGGCAGGAAACCTGCCACACAAAAAGACTACAAATGTGCTGACTGCTTTACCGCATACGTCACTTCCCCCTTTCCCCATTCACTACATAGACGGAAGTCGAGTCGAACGCCTACGCGCAACTAGTGCTATCATGGCAGAAGCTGCAAAACAAATGAAGAAACGAAAAGTTCTGTCTGAGGAGACAAAAAAAAAGAAAGAGGGAGGCTACCCGGATAAAAGGACAGTCAAGGATTAACATTGGCCCAGCTTTCACTCGCTGGCGTGAGCTCAAAGACGAAGAGGGATTTCCGACCGACGCTGCCTTGGCTCTGTTCCTGATTAGTAAGTAGCTTCCTCCTGCCGGGATCTGTACGTGTGTTTACTGTGAAATTAGCCAACATAGTGTTTTATTTATCGGTTTCAAGGCTCTAAAACTCCCCCTTACCTGACTCGTCAGCACGTCAGTCGCTAACGAGTCAGGTAAGGGGGGGCGGTGGGGGGATACGGTACAAAACAAAGTTACATGTTTATTTTCAACATCGTCATATGATATTGTTTAGCCACAATTAGATTCATTGCCTCGTCGCTATTCATCCTTCATACAGCCACTGGAAACAGAAATGTAGTTAAGTCCAACTGCAGGCGACCGGGAGATCAGGATTTTACGGCACTACGCGCTGGGCCTCATGGGAAATGTGGTCTCCTTTCAGGCAAAACACTACCGCCTTTGTCCACCGGCGCCGCCATAATCAACGATAACTGAAAGTTCTTAAGTGCTGCTTTAAGCAACGATCCAATCAAATCGATGGAAACTCGAAACATCCATCAACATCGTCATCTTCAACGCCTTAATTTTGAAATTCTGACCGGATATCCATTTCACCACTTCCGCCCAATAGCTCCTCGTTCTGAAGTTTCAACTTTACAGGGCCCTCGAGTCTCACGCATTCAGTGTATGAGACGCGCACCTTTTCGCTCTCTCACACACCACACCCAGTATTTCTCTTGCTTTAAAATGTACTGTGTAGCGCCCACCGAGTAACACTGCTATATGCTAACGTGTAGCAACACGCTCTTAGCATCACAGAACTAAATGGGAGCTTGACATGTCAGCCAATCAAAAAATAGCACTGCTGTATCCGAGTAAGATACGGTTGATCTGAGAGCAGAGGATGCACACTGCACACACATGACGGGAGTAATCACACGAGTACAGTAAGTTATCTCATCATTTGATTTTGTAGCACACTGATAAATGAAATTACTTATTGTATGAAAGGAAAACAGTGAGAGCTTGTTCTTATTCTTCCTCCACACCTACCATTAAATAGTGAAGCAAAGCCTAAAAACACCTGACTACAAATTAACCCAATTTTAATTTTAAACATGATTAGATCATACAGATGGTTATAATCCTCTATAACCTATCATACCCAAAGGTCAGCACATCGTTTCACATTTCAGTAATTAAACTGTCAAAACTTAGAAACTGCTTTGTATTTCTTTCTTGCTTTAGGTGAAATGTAGCTGATTGTGTTCAATGAGTACATAATATCGTCTTAAATCGATCGAAGGCCCCTGAATCGTATCGAATCGAAATCGAATCGTGGCAGACTTTGTGATATCGGCAAATATCATATTGTTGTCCAAAGAATTGATATCGTATTGTATCATCTTGAAACTTGATTTACACCCCTACTGGGTATTGCACTGGATATTATGTTTGCTTATTTACAAATATTAACAAATATCAGGGATGACAACAGCAAAAAAACATTTATTCTCCAGGACCTGACGGCGCAGTGATGTTATAGGGAGGAATTGTAAAGTCTATTGGCCACAGGCAGGAATGACTTCCTGTGGTGCTCTGTGGTACATCTTGCACTGAATGAATGCAGAGTTGTTGACAACAAGACGCTGAGCAGAACTGAACTAACCAATTATGACAGAGTAGACAATCAGCCAATCAGAACAGACTGGGCTCATGTGGGAAAGGAAGAGTGACAGGCGCTCCAAGAGAGTGATGGAGGTGGGTCAGGGGTGCTTGGTATGTGAAAACTGGCAGGTTTCTCTAGCAGTTATTAAAATTGAACAATTTAACTGGGTGGAATATGACCTCTTTAAGGCTTTACGTGATAACAGCTGAATAATCCACAGAAACACAAATTTGTGGTTTCTGTGTTGTTAAAACCTGTCACCTAATGACATGAAAATGTGATTTTGAAGTATTGAAGGAAAAGGAAAACATATCCACAGAACTTTAATAGATGCAAGAAGTTGTGCTTTTACTGTCACATAATAAAAAGTGAAACATTCCTCCATTCAATGCACTCTGCTGCTTTAAATGCTTTCAAAATGTGCTTTAAATTCCTTAGTGCTGAGAATAGAAGAATGACAGTGGGGAGGCTCTCTTATATCAAATAAGAACATTTTTTGCATTATGTTGTTGCTTTTAGAGATGAATAAATAGGTAGAAGGAAAACATGCTGTGCATACATTACCATAATAGTTTCTGTATTCAGACACCAACTTCTTTTCTCTTCGAAGACTTGAATGCTGCACACTGCCAACAGATATCATATGAGATACACCTGTCCTGTATTCCTGTTGGATTTGATCTCTGTATAGATATCTTAATTAGTATGAGTCAGATTTGCTTTTTTTTTTTAATAGGATGGTAGTTTATGACTGATCACAGGGGCTCATATATCATGCCACACAGCTCCCTCACAGTCGGTGTGATTTGCAGATGAGCTACGGTGTGCTGGGTAGTTGCAGTGAGGTGAACCTCGTGGGGTGCCTGTAATGATGTTTTCTTTGAATTGTACAACAAAGGCCAGTCATTGTTATTCGTAAAAATCGGAAAGAAAATCTGCTGAACTTACCTGTCCCCGGCTTTTATGAGGCTGTAAAGCTCTGTGTTTTACTCGAACCTCAGTCATCTCTTTGTAACCATCATTATCACTTGCATCCGTGGTCACTGATTTGCAAATGTCTCGTCCTATGCTGTGAGCCTTTTCAACACATCCAGGCAATCTTAATGTTTTGTGCCTCAAGCAAGAATGCAAATTCGCACATTGTAATTGCTCTACATTAAATGTAATTGTGTGATACATAACACTGGAGATCTGTCAGTTTGTCCATTTAGATACTCCTAATATGGGCAGGAGGCAGATTGGAAACTCCTGCAGGGATATTTGAAGTGGGGTTGTATGAGTTTCTTATGAATAATAAACAAATCACTGCTAAGCTGCCACACTGTCATCTGTGAAGCTGAGAATCACTGACTGACTCTAGGGCCAATTTACCTGTAACTTAGTGCCTTTCTTTGTGCACAGATTTAACATAATTGTGTTACTTTAACTTCAAGACCCTGGACACTCATGTGTGTTTTCATTTACTCTGGTTGATAAGACCAGGAGAGACTGACAGTAGGTGGGGCTATGCTGAAAGTTAATGATGTCATACGTTGTGATTACCATTTAAAACTAGGACTACAAGCACTATTGAAGTAGTTATGTGAAGCTCAGGCTCGGGCAGGGACAGGGTGCAGCACACATCAGGCATCTGGTACAGCAATAACAAACCCTTTTCTAGATATGTCATTTTTGGTAACAAAAAAGCATTAAAGCTTGAGCCCTTCTCTAGTATTTTCTAGGTGATGGTGACGAATGAAGTATTCATTCAGCTCCTCACTGGGAGAGGAGGAGTAACAGGCAGATGGAAGGAGCAGTAGTAGCCACCCTGTAGACATATTTTTATTTTTATCTGTTATTTTGATTTATATTTATTTTGTATTTATTTATATTTTTGTTTATATCCATCTTTTTTATTTATCTTTCTATCTACTTTTCAAAATGCTATTGGAATTTTAATTTTCTTGAAGGAGTTTCTCAAAGGGATTAATAAAGTTCAGTCAAATCTAATCTAAAAAGAGTCACCAAGTAACCTAATAAGTATGTTTTTGGTCTGTAAAAGGGATTCAGAGCTCCCAGAGAAAACCCACACATGCATCGGGAGGCAAACTTCACATAGAAATGAACCACCTGTGGCAATTGCACTGTGATTATTAACTGTCACACAAATTTAATTCTGATTATCTATATTTGACCACTAATCAGCTCTTACATAAATCATGAGAAAATCCTTTATTGTTTTAGTTTGATATTTTCTTAGCTTAAATGATAGTAAGAATTTGAAATGTGTTAAATCCAGTCTTGTTAATAATTTAATATCAATAAATTGACTAAATGTAAATGTATCATTGTATAAGTCTTCAAGCTCCTGATGTTTTGTTAGTGCTTTTTTTTTTTTTTTTTTTTTTTTTTTTTTTTAGTATTTTTAGTAGGCGATCGTCTTGTCTGTTCTCACCCATGTTAAAAATCCACATCTTGAGATCAGATCTGATGTGCAGGACATGATGTCTGTGTGTCTGTATTTTTTTAGTATTTTTTTTATTTATAAAATTAATTGTAAAAGGCTCACGGACTGAAAGGGACAATAGATGTCGCTGTCTGGGGGCCTTTTTTAATCCATTTTTGTCATTTGGTTTATGGTCTGTGAAGGTTACACAGTTCTAAAAAAAGTTCTTGTTTGTTTTTGAGTGTGAAAAAAAACACTTGGTGGATAAATTAAGCATGACTTTTAAAACACATAGTTAACCATGACCCAGTTTAAACGTCCTATCCTTTTTAGCATGTATTTTAATTAAAAGTCTCAAAATTAGATTTTTTCCTTATTTCGTGAGGAAACTTATTCGAGACCGTGAGTGTACACTGAATATGCAACTTCTCTCTATATGGTGGAGAGGTTAGATGCTGTGTTGTGGTGGGTCAGCACTTCAGATAAATGTAGGGGAAAAGCAGCATTGAGTTGGAGTGATTTGCTTCACAATGCTGCACAGATGGACTATTTGGAAATTGGAAATAGAGGAAAATGGCAGAGTCAAATGGTATCGCTGAAGCTGATACACACACTATTGACAAGTACCTCAAACGCACCACATTCAGAAGTATTGAAAAATCCCTATAAAGCATTTATAAAGTTTTAGCTCGATGCAGTTTCTGGTTCTGTTGTAGAAAGTGATAATAAAAGCACCGGCTTAGAAAGGCAGCATCAGTAAAGTGGTCTTATTTCATCCCTGTCCTCCTTTCATAGTTAAATGTATGTCTGTGACTTCATATTCAAGATGCTGCTCTTGTGTCTCACACTTGTAAACTTAAATGTGCAAGAGATAAAGTAGTATTTGTTGATGATGACGTTTGAAGTGGATGGTCCTCAGGAATAGGTCGTATCTTTAATTTCTTTGACTTGTTCTGTTGTGGTCTAAATCCCTCCATCAAATGTAGTGGCATCACGTCAGTCGACTCTGAAATAAATCAAAAGTGGATGGAGGCACAGAGCAGAGTGAGAGCTCTTGAGTCATAGAGAGACTTTTCACAGAAAAAAAAGCTTCCAGGGCAAACACTACGGCACAGAACAAAGAGCAGACCCTGTCGTTTGAAGCTTGGCACAGTCCTTCTTTCTGCTTTTTCGGAAAATTGCAGACACCCACACGAACAACTCATCTCTCTGATGCTCACATTGCCCCTTCCTCTCTGTTACACAAGAAGATTCACTTAAAAAAGGAACATCATGATGTTTCACAGTTTACCACAACAGACAGTCAATACGTCTTTCTAAATATGAGGAAACAACAGAAAATGAGAAAACAGTCGAGCTTCTTGTCCATGTCTTGGTGTCATCATGAAAATACAGCCATGGCATGCCTCACCTTTCATTTGGATATAACGCAGAGAAAATTGTTGCTAGGATTTAATATGTATTGAGTTAGCTTCTTAAATATGAAGCAATGGTCATGAGGGATGGAAATCTTTACCTTTTCGTCGATACCAATGCCATTACAGTTTCTGCTTATCAGTCCAGTTTTTAATCAATTCCCTCACTGATTCCTGTGAATTTTCTGTTTTTAAACAGGCCAACACAGGTTTTTAGTGGCAACAGTAAAGGTTATTCTGTTATATTCTGTTCAGCAATAGACCATTGGAAAAATGTAGTCTGGTCTGATGATTCTTTATTTCTGTTGTGACATTCAGACGGTAAGGACGGAGTTTGGTGTGAACAAAATCAGAATCAGAAATACTTAATTAATCCCCAAGGGCAGATTCAGTTGTTTCAGTTGCTCATTATACATAGCATAGCAGTAGGAATATCAAAGACATTAAGATAGATAAAATAGATAAAGAGACATTGATAAGAGCATAAAATTATGTAAAAATAATAAAGCAGGTTGCAACATGCAGAATCTTTAAGCCATACTTCAACTTCCTTATGAAGGAAATAAATAAAAAGTAAGTGAGACTATGAACAAGCAAAGGAATTTACACTATTAACATTAACAGTATTTACAATACGAATATAAATATGACAGTGCTGTGTGACAGTAAAATTTAAAAACACATTGACAGGGTATAAATGAAAGCATAATTCATCCTGCCTTGTACTAGCCAATGAGGCTCATGATGGTAGTGTTATGGTATGGGAGATATTGTTAGCTTCACTTTGGGCCCCTTAGTACCAATTGGATATTGTCCAAATGCCACAGCCTACCTGAGTAATGTCCAGGTCCATCCCTTTATGACCACAGTGTGCTTACCTTCTAATGGCTACTTCCAGAGGGATAACATGCCATGTCTTAAAGCATATATCATCTTAAATTGGTTTCTTGAACATAAACATGAGTTCATTGTACTCTAGTGGCTTTTACAGTCACCCGATCTCAATCCAAAACACCACCTTTGGGATGTGGTGAAATGGGAGATTGACTTTATAGATGTGCAGCCAACAAATCTGCAGCAACTGTGTGATGTTGTCATATCAACATGGACCAGAATCCCTGAGAAATGTTTCAAGCACCTTGTTGAAGCTGTGGCATGAAGAATTGGGGCTGCTCTGAGGGCGAAAAGGGGGACCAAACCAGTATTAACAAGTTGGACCAAATAAAGGGGCTAGTGAGTGTGTCTTCCAGTTTTTTAATAAGCCTGAAATTAATTTCTGGGTAGGCTGCATCAGATTTTCCTAACTTGAAAATGATAAAGTCATATAAATGTTAATTGTCATTATAATTTGCTCCACAGTCTGTATGCCATCTGCAACATTATCACGCCCTATTTTATGCATACGTGTCCCTTTTTCCTTGCACGGTCTCTCTGCATCTCGTGCATATCGTTAAACTGTGGAGGTTTTCCTCGATGACACTTGAATTTAGTTGCCAGTGTGTGATCCATGGAAGTTTTTGCTTGAGGCCCGTTGTGCTGCATTTTGAAATAATAGCTCAAGGTATCTGCGGTAAAGCTCATTGCTTTTACATCCATCAGCTCTTAAGATAAATGTGCTCTTAAGTTCTTGTTTGGGCTAGACAAAGAACTTTAGAAATTATTAATGTGATGACAGACTGTGTCTGGTTCCAAATGCTTTCTTGCTGTCAAGCTATCCCTGAAAGTTTTCTCCATTTTTGCAGCAAACAAAGTCAGCTGCTTTTTTTGGTTTGTTTTGTGTCTTTCTTGTTTAGTTGAACGTGTAGTTTTTGGTTAATGAGAATAAATTGTCTGTAGTGGTAGAAGTTGATGCAGTAAAGAGTTTGAAATACATGCAAACTGCTTAGCCTTTATTGTTTGAACCTTACATGCTTGTTCCACCTGGGAAAATGAACAGGCTGGAGATTTGATGACAGTGGTGGAGCATTCAGTAAATGCAGTAAAACGTAGAACTGAGCTGTAAATAAATTTGCCTCAAGTTCTGGCCCATTTATTAACTAGGAATGGGACATTATACAATGTCACAGTTAAACAAAGTGGCACTGGATTCATTTTTGCTCTCCTTAGTTGCAGACAGGCTACATTACATTAATTTGACCACTGCAGAGGGGTCAGTTTTTAAAGGGATACGCCAACTTTTTTTTTCTTTTCGTGACTTGCCTCACTCCTGCGGCCATGACAAGCAGATAGACACTATTATTTCGACTGTGTCTGTCGTAACAAGAAACAGATGACCAAAGCTTGCCCACTGCTAGTTAGCTTAGCTCAGACACTGGGAATCAACGGGTATAGCTAGTGTGCCTCTGCCTACAGTCATCAGATAAACACTTCAGCAACTCTAAATGGTCCTGTGTGCTTGTTGGGACTTGTTTTTTTAACCCTGTTATATTAGGTTGTCTTCTACTATCATCGTATCATCTTCTTCTACTCATAAACGGAGGCTTTGTTTTGTTGACATACTTCCGCAGTGGTTTGTGCTGGAGATGTGATGTTCGTGAAGGTGTTGAGACTTTTGAATGGCTCTTTTAAGTGAATGATGAGAACCGATTCACAGTGAGCCGTTTGTTTCTAAAATGCAAATTGCCTGCAAATTTAGACCGACCTCTCAAGCTCTCAACAGCAGATCCAGTTTGTCAGGGTGCAGAACACCACCCAGAGGGAGCGCTCCCTTCTGACACCTGGAGGAAGATGAGGGCCGACCTGGACCGGCAGCTATAGTTCCCCCACGAGATCTTTGTTTAACAGAAAATTATGCCAATAGGACTACTTACAATGTGAGTGTGACTACGAGCAACAACAGTAACATGCTCGGTCAACATAGTGCTGCATTTGATAACAAGGGTGTTTAACATTGTTGACAGAGAAAATCTGTGTAGGCCTACTTCTTTCCACACAGAAGATCTACTGGGATTAATACATAGCATAACAAAGTAGATTTATTAACAGCATTTGTATTAATAAAATCTTCCCATCCTCAGTCACAGTTTGTAAGCACAGCAACAGTTTGATCACCAAAAGAGCACTAAATGTTTCAAAGTGAAATTGCATGAGTTAAACTCTCTTTTGTTTTGATGTAGAAAAAATGGATTTCCAGAGACTGCAGCCTAATTTTGCTTTCATCACAGACTGATGAATTCCCCTTACACAATTACAGTTTGATAGAGAATATTGTGAAATGTAAGCTACAGAAAAACGGCTATCTTGGGACTAACAATTGCTTGATTTTCATGATAATTTGAGGCAATTTTATGTTATGCTGCTGTGCTGTGTGAAGACTGTTTTAACAAAGTTGTCATAATTACAGACAAATTGAATAAAAAATCAGCCAAATGGCTTTAAGATGCTTGAACAAATAAAGCAGAAAAGATGAGTTGTACAGCCTTAATCCTTAAGCTGGAATTCAGTCTGTATTGCTTCTTTCTAATAATACTTTTGATCTCCTTTTTGATCTCAAATGTTAAACTGTTGAATTTCCTACCATTTTAAAACTTAGAGATGTAAACTTAAAATGTACATTGAACTTTACCCCATAAAAAATTAAGAACCTGTTTTAATGATGTATTACACCTTCAAATTAAAGTGTACATTTATATTAAAGGGTGAATAAGAGATAAAAAGCTACATGGAAAATGGTCAAAAGGTACCAGACATGTTGGTTTGGATTTTCACGGTGGTGTTACTTTTCATCTTTAGAGTTTGATAATCAAAACTGGCATGAGTTGCACTCAATATTATTTCTTGATAATGCTGGAGGTTGAAGATAATGAATAAATGATGAATCTGTGCAACAAAGAGGGTAATTTAGTTTTAGTGAATAAATTTTAGTTTAAGTCAAGTTCACAATGCTTGTTCTCTTTTTATAACAATAATGAGCAATTATTCCCTTTTTTTTATTTATCTGTCTCTTGGAAAACTTTATCGCTGAACAGTCTTAATCTCCTGAACACTGGCAAGCAATACCAGCCAAAAGCAACAAAAAACTGGCCAACACAAACCTGTACTAATCATATTGTGTGGAAGTTGAAGGTACCTTGGCCTAATAGGCATTTTACCAACTGGGTCTTAAACGCATGCAATACAATGATGCCCTGTCACAGGTACCCACAAAATGTTATTGGTTTTTAGTTTCCACAAATGTTAAACTACCTCCACCTCTACTCCCACTATGGATTAAAACTGTGCTTCTCCGTCATACTATGAGAGTAGGGGCATGTTGCAGCCTCCTCTCTTGAAGAAGCAGTTCGATATCTTGGCCCAGCTTTAGTGCATTGCTACTTGCTGCAAGGGGTTTGCTCATAGGCACAAATGCAGCAGAGCAAATATAGAGAGAAAAGGGCAACTATAAATGGAAGCTGTTCGTACTTAAAAATGGACCTACCGCATTGGACACACGTGTTTTGAGCTGTAAGTGTTGTCTGATCTGAAGTCCGAGCAGTTCAGTATTTTATTTTGCATTGTTACATTCCTAAAAAGAGATGCCACAAACCGTTGTCAGTATTCTTAACTAGAACAGATTATTGATTCCCATCCCCACATATCACTAAATCAACTACACACACTGCTTCTCACAGCCATGGATGCTGTGTGTTGCAGACGCCAATCCAGCCACCTGTTGACAAGCAACACATGACCTGGGTTATTTATTTTGATTCACTCATAACATATTTTTAATAAAAATCAGCGAGGAATGATCAGTTTCCGATTTACTAAGTCATTTCTATACAGTAATGGAGCTATATTAGCAGGATAAATCTCTGATGCTGGAAAAGATCCTCTGTAGCCCACAGATGTTGTTTTATTATGCATGCAATATCAATTATAGAGAGCAAAACAGGCTACCAGAGATTTAAACCAATTATGGCTTACATGGTGTTCCTCCTATAATTACCGTCTTTAGTTTAATGTCTCTCCTGAATGTGATTAATTTATGATGTGATACCTACAGTTTCGGTTCACCAACTCCTTTTTCAGCATGCTTAGACAGCAGTTCTCACATCAGTACTGTCTGCATATCTAACAAGCAAAGTTTTGACCTTATAGTTGAAGTATCTGGTTGGTTGTTTAATTGAGTCCCCAGAGAGAAAAAGAGAGCACACAGTTCAGTTTTTATTCTGTGTGTAAAGGAAACTCTGTGTATTGATATTGGCTATAACCTTCTGAAGCTTTCCAGCAAAGCAAAGTTATTTATGCAAACAGACCGGAGTCCAAAGTTCAAAGACGGCCACTTTACTGGAGGGCTGTTGATCTGAAGTCTGGACAAGTTCCAGCAATTTCTGGTTCTCAAATACAACTCCAGCCTGAACAGCAATGCCCTTGATCGATATGTGAGACTGTAGTGAAATAAGATATTCAAGTCATTAATTAAAGGCAGAAGTGCCATGACCTCTAAATATTCAATTACAAATTAGTGTTTGTAAATCTTTACTTCAGCTATGAGATGGACTTGAGTATCAAACATAGAAACAACGTAATAGAAAGTTGGCCTCCTGTCAGAGTGTCCTCTTGGTGCCAAGTTATCAACAAAGCTGTCTGTTGAAACTGTTGGTAAACCATGAGGTGCCAGGATGGATCACATCACTCATCAGATAAATACTTCCTCTTAAGAACATCCGTCCATCCATCCATACATAAATCATCTAAGCCACTTATCCCTTTCAAGGTCACGGGGGCTGGAGCCTATCCCATCTTATATTGGGCAAGAGGCAGTTTACACCCTGAACTGCTCGCAAGCTGATCACAGGGTCACATAGCTGTGTTGTTTTTGTAATTATAACTTACATTTAGTTGCATTTCAGTTTTTATAAAATAAAAAATTATAATTCATGGGTAACATGAATGGACAGACAGCCATTCACGCTCAAACTCAGGAGGATTCCCAAACAGCCAGCCCGTTCCAGTCACAGGGGCCGGTGATCAAAGTTTCTGTCTTTCAGTATTTGATGTCATAAGTTCTTGTATAGACAGTCTTCAGACTGCCATTATGCTGGTCAGTCTGGTCCTGTCTGCAGCAGCTCAGAGGAACGCTGTCCATAACGTACTGAGGAATCAATATCAAGGGACTAGATTAGATTAGATTAGATTGAATTAGATTAGATAGTACTTTATTAATCCCTTTGGAAAACTGGGATTCAGTGGCAGGTCAGTATTACAGTTTAAAAAGATGTGTAAAAGAGAACTCTAAACAAAAATATATAAATAGAAATAAAAATATGGCTACTGCTTCTTCCCGTCCCCTGTCTACCTGTTAATCCTCATCCCCCCTAGTGAGGAGTTGTACAGTCTGATGGCCTGAGGGACAAGAGAGTTTCCCAGTCTGTTGGTCGTGCACCTGGGAAGGAGCAGTCTTGGACTGAACAGGCTCCTCTGGTTGCTGATGACGGTGTGCAGAGGGTGACTAAGAGTGTCCAGCAGTTTGTCTAATGTCTTCTTCTCTGCCACTGTCACCAGAGAGTACAGCTTCATGCTAACCGCAGAGCCAGCCCCCCAGATCAGTTTCTCCATCCTGGATGTGTCCTGCTTGGATGTGCTTGGATATGAGCAACCCCTCCAAATTTGGACTGATGCTGGTGGACATCGATCTCTGATTAGCTCATGGGCACTCATCATGGCCGAAAACAAAGTCTTTGCAGGTGACCAACTTGAACAAAGGAGAGGAGATGAGTGAAGCAGAAACGTAGAGGATAAAATAGCTAAAAGTCCTGGCACAAGATGTAAAATTGACTGATTTATCTTCGTATTGGGGAGGCTGAGGTGCCTGTGGTCATGAGTGAGAGCGTTGATAATGAGGCTGGACTGAGCAGCAGGGACACACAGGTGGGCATAATGAACAGACCTCGGTGAAACAAGAGACAAATTGACTCTCAGCTGTTCAAAATCTAACTGGAAATATCTGAAATCAGATGCTTAACAGCTTGAGTGCTCACTCATTATTCTTTACAAATGACCTCATTAAGACGACATTATGACACACATCTGAAATATTTCTCACATTCACTTTATTGTGTTTACTCACATGTGCCCCATCTTAACCCTCCCCCCTTCTCCAATCTATCCCTGCCATCTTCTCTCTGTCAAAAATCTCTTCCCCAACTCTTCCTCTCTCCTCCTTCCTCCTCCTCTTTCTTCCCTCCTTTTCCATTTGCCATCAAGTGTGAAATGAGAGCGCAATGAGTTGACTTTGAGAGCAGAGAGGATGAGAGCGAGTGGTCTGTCACAGGAGAATGATCTTAACAGGCCTGTCCACCCCCAAATCCCTAACCCTTTACCGAACACACACACACACACACACACACACACACACATACACACACACACCCACAGACTCAAATGCACAGGTGTAACACAGTTCATCAGCCAGTGAAGACTCTGCAGTGACAGGGGGCACGGATTGGTTGGTTATTGATCACAATCAAACCAACCATTAAGGCAGGTGGAGGAGTCACTGCTACACTGGACCTTGCATCTCACTGAGAATCCCTGATAAGGACCACGGTGAACAAAGCACACACATACACATCTGTACATTCCCAGCATTGAATAGACCATGCGTGCAGACACCACACACACCCATCAACAATTCCATCAAGCTCCTCTATATTTTCAAATTGGTTTACCTTCCTGACTAAAACTCCTATATACCCCCACAAAATGATAACTAGGAGCAGTAATTGGATTTTAAGCTGAAACACTTTCCTCCAGGCTGTTGCTGCACAGCAATTTATGAGTCTGAAGCAGTAATAAATATTGATATAAAGTGTTGACATAATATTTAAAGTCACAAGATGTGAATAATGGGAGTTGGCAGCAAACTCCAAAGAGGAATAAATGTTAACACGCTGGTTTTAGTTTCCTGCTCGCCACCTGTTGTGTCTGCAAAGCTAATCAACATACCTGCTCAGGGCCTCAAACCAAATTAATCAATTACACATAAAGAGTTTACAAAATTTTGGCAGTTTGCGTGAGTGGGACCTACCCTCTCTGCCTCTCTCACACATATACTCAAAGGTGACAGACCGAGAAGGGCAGATGCATTTCTCAAACCTGACAGGTGCATGGTAGAAATGTCTAAACCTAAATTACTTTTAGAAGGAAACTAGAAAGAAAAGACATAAAGAAGATGGGAAACTAAAATGAGGGCCTCTCAGTCAAATTAAAGGAGATAGATACTCAGGAAATCACCTCTTCCTGTCACTGAGGAATCCAGGCCTGACACCATCCAGTTGTTTGTCTTTTGGTACACAAACAGCAATCTTAAATTATATTAAAGCTTCTTAGCTGTCCTGGCTAATGCCTCTTTGATAAATTATTCGTTCAAACATTTTAATATGCTTATCAAGCTTTTATTTAATGAAAAACTACACAAAAGCCCAATTCACACTGCCGTTTCAAGCAGTAATATTTACACCCCTGTGAGACTTTGCCTCCACTGTGAATGTCACAGAGACTGAATAGGGGGAGTATGTTGATCCCCCCCAGAGCAGAGGCGCAACATTAGGGAGAGGGAGGCACAGACTCAGTGGGAGATAGGAGTGCCTTGAGTGAGCTTCTCCGCTATTGTGTGTATGTATGGGCACGAGTCTTGTTGTGTGTATCCAAGACGTACTGTAGCATCAATTGACACACACGATGGCCTTGAGGAATTAATGTGATTTTCTCGTGGATGAGGTGTGAATGTAATGGAGTTTTGTTGTGGCACTTTTGTGTAGAGGCACGGTGACAAGGGCTAAAGAAACATTTCGCAGCTGCCAGATACAAACTTCCCATTCCCATTTTTTATCATTTTATGCACTTTATTTTTAAATAAACCTTTGACCAAATAAAGCACAGAAAAATCATTTGTAATCAAGACAATACAACAGTCATTCAGTCTGTACTCACAGCATGGATGTGCAGTTATCACATTTTCAGCGACTTGATGATGCTGCGATGTCAACATGGATCAAAATCTCAAAGGGGTGTTTCAAGAAGCCAATTGAATCTCTGCCACAAAGAAAAAAATTAGATGATTTTGAAGGCAAAAGAGGGTCCAACCCGGTACCAGCAAGATGTATCCAATAAAGTGGCGAGCTGCGCTAGTTGTGCTAACTTAGCTTAAGTTACTCCCTGTCTATGTTAACAGTGGCATCGCTGTAGTTATGCCAGCCTAGCATAGTGTTAGCTAACAGCTTAATGCAGAAATAACGCAAGTGCACAAATATTTGAGAGTGCAGAGAACGACTGAAGAACAAGAATGAGGAGCAATATGAACGCGAGGGGGGTTATTCATTGCAGGCCCGAAAAGTTCAAATGATTAACACTGAGTGACCACAGGCTGTAACAGCAGCTAACTGTGTGTGTTATGGAGTAACATTAGCCTGTTATAAGTAACATTAGACTATTTGTGACCATTATTTAGTTAAAATATAACTCTGTCAAATATATGTTTTGACATCTGAGAAAGGCGTCTCTGGTTTTTATTTTGGTTCATACGAGTCATTACTTCATGGCAAAGAAAATAATGGAGTAGAGAAAATTTTATTTAATGTTAAAGGGCATCAGAGGACTCTGGCCTTAATCTAAAGATAAATTCATCAGTACAACTGTATTTCACAACTCATTTATAAATTAACTCTTTTTAAGGTTATATTATTAATTCCCCAGAGGTTTAATGCTTTTCTGCATGTTTGTGTACTTGAAAATTACTCTCTGTTGTAAAGTTAAACAAATACTAAATGACAAAGTATTGTAAAACAGTAAAATGTTCTGCCCGTAATTCATATATTCATTGTTATACATCTCTCTTACATTAGGCACCAAAAGTCTGATAGAGCTGAAATGCTCTTGGTCATGGTAAACTGTTTCCACAGAGAACTTTGTTCTTAGCAGATGCAGTTTGCAGTGTAACTTCAGACTTTCCTGACATGGGCACTCTGATGGCTTCTCATTCATATTGATCTGAAACATGGCCCAGCAAGTTCATTTCTGCTAAAGTAAATTTGTATCAACCACTGTCTTAGATTCTGTAATGAACCTTTGGTCTGAATGCAAACATAAAGCCTCAGTGTGTTGACTTAACAGAGCAGTGGATGTGTTAGTGTTTCAGCACATTTCTGCTGAAGAATGTAAGACAGACCATGATTCAGTCTAATTTTGTTCCCTTCATTCCCTGCAGTGGTTACATCACATACCATAGCTTCTCAACAATAATAAGTGATTTACTCTACCTGTCACGGTGTGGTATTATTTGGTTTGAGGTTGTTGGCTGCTGCCGTTAAAATCATGCTGACCTTAAGTCTGACAGCAAACGTTGACCATGAAATACTCCTCTGGAAACAATCAATGCAGCAAACGTCAGTCATCTCTCAAAGGTATTTCTTCTCTCACCGTCTTGCAAACAAGATGGGCAGCCTGTGTTGACAGGGGATTCGAATGTCTTGTGAATTTTCAGTGGTGTAAATCAGGCTATTCCTAATCTTGATTTGATGTATTTGTTTAAAAAAAAAAACACTCAGGTTGCCTTAAATAGATTGAGATGTATTTTCCTGGTGATACCATAGTCTATGTCTGCTAGAAAATTGACTCAGGATGCTGTAAAGGAAATCATAATCCTTAATGTTATCTCAGCTGCAAGTGATCATCTGATAATAATCAAGCCTTATTTGTTCCCCCTAAGCTTTATCTGCATTTAAGTATAATTATGGGATGTTTTCTCTAGCCCAACTACATTTTTGCTTTCCAGGCTGCCCTGACTGTTAGCAGAGGCATATCAGCTAAATTCTACCCAGAGACATGCAAATAATTCAAGTCAGCATCAGAATCATAGTTCAGGTACACTTTTTTTTCCTTTCGGATCCACAATGTCTGTCAATGTCTCTGTCTAAGCTGGATGCAGCCCTCAACTACCAGGACTCTGCTATGGTTAAAAGCTACTACAATATCACCTACCATACCAAATCACTATCCAAGTGTTTGAACCTTATTTCAGTACCTCAAAGAATAATACAGAGTCAAAGGTGCTGATGATTTTTTGCCCTCTCTGTTTAGTTAGCTGATCAATATTGAGTTCAGATGTTTTCAAATTGACTTTACAGGTAACAAAAGCAGTATCATATGGGCCATGACAGTTAATCATCATGAGGGCTGCACATTTCCCATTTCCTGTGCTAAAAAGTGAACGAAGATCAAACTAGTCGAGTGACCAACAGTAAAAACGTGGACACATTTTACAGTTCTCTACTGTAGAGAGGAGATAGGTTGATTCAATGCCACTTGCATAAAAACATGTTTGTTCCATCAGAGACATCAGTTTAAAAATATAACTTACCATATTTAGACCAAAGACTCAGTTTTCTGATTGAACTTAAATTTTCCTCAAACCTGTCCACCTTCTGACGATGTCAGGGGAGTAGGTTTAAAAATACCTTACATTCCTCCCAGTCTTTCTCTGCTCACTTTCCTCCGTTAAGTCCCCTCAGACTTTGGCAGGACTTTGATAATCTGAATAAATAAAAGAGCTGGGCCTGTGAGCTGGTCCTCAGATAGGGCTGTGCCAGTTCAACCGGTAAATCTATTAAAGGCGGATTTAACAAGGGACGACAGTAAAGAGGATCTTTATATTAGAGGGGCACAGAAATAAAAACTCATATAAAACTTTATGAGTTTGAAAAAAGTAAAAATGATTTAGTTTTCAAAGGAGATTTTTTTTTCTAAGATGGATTGACATGATTCACTTTATCCAGAAGCCCAGCTTGAGAAATTCTCTTCTCTCTGAAAGACCTTTTAAGAGCAGATGTAGGTCCATTTACGCTCATCAGCCTTTTTCATTGGGTCAACTTGTTCAACTAATTGTTAACACAAACAGCCAATCAGCAATCAAATCACAACAACTCAATGCATTTTGGCATGTCGGCATAGTCAAGATGGCCTATTGAAGTTAAGCCAAGCCTCAGAAAGGTCAAAAGGTGATTTAAGTGACTTTGAATGTGGCGTGGTGGTAGATCCAGACAGGCAGTTCTTAGTCTTTACTGGGGATTCACACAAAACCGCCTCTAGAGTTTAACTGAGCGTGGTATAAAAAGACAAAAAGAAAATATCCAGTGAGCAGCTGTTTTCCTGGCCCAAATACCAATGCTGATATCACAGCTGATATATGGGATAGAATTGACTGATATACATTCATGTTGATAAATTTCCTACATCTGCTAATACTGATAATCAACTTTTTAAGCTATTATCTATGGATACTGATATTGCAGCAATCACATGTGTTTTGATCAGGGCTGAACGATATTGGCAGGAAATTACATTGCAAAATTATCCCCTCTGCAATATATATTGCAGTGTTTTAAGGTTTCTTTGGTAGATGCTGCCTCTTTTATCTGAAAACAGTCAATTTGGATATTTAACTTGTTTTCCAATAAATCAACATGTTTTCCTTTGTAAACTTCAGCCTTCAGCATCAACTGTGATACACATACACCTACAGTAAAGAGAGAGTATGGCAGTATTTCCTCTTAAACTTTACATATGACCTTGTGGCAAACATCTGTGTTACTTGAAGCCTTCATCTTTAACTATTTTTGACAATATTTGACGTGACTTTTCCATGAGCAGCCCCATGCTCTTAAAGCTTCCTGGATTGTGATACTGAGCATTTGTAGATGTGGCAGTTAATACCTTTATGACGACAGAAAATATCCAAATGAATCTTTGTATAGATGTTGACTAGAAACATCTATGTTGAGTTTTTTTTTAGTTATAATTTGAAAAAAGGCTCAAGGAGAAACAACATCAACTACAAGTCTTAATTTGACATGGTCACTCTTTGAGCTGTAATGCCGATGCATCTGTAACAAGTGTCCTCTGCAGCTTGTGCTTTTTAAGCGCAATAAACGTAAAAATCTGTATGCACCATGGTCTGTTCTCTGAGTCCTGATGATGCTTTTGGATGGTCTTCTACTGAAGAGAGTTGAAGAATTAAAACACTGGGGGTTTTACTATCCAGTAAACAACACACACCATTTCAGCATGGCTTTGAGTTATGTGGCAGATACTGCATCTCCTGTCGTGTGACTGTTACACATGTACATATTTCACTTATGGTGTTAAAACCATATGTTGTTCACCCCTTTTTTTGATGTCAGTGAATAACTTCTTGGAGGAATCGTTTGGCTGTAACCTGTCATTTCTGTGGACAGGCCTAAGAGAGGTTTGCTCCTCAGTTCCTCCAGTCTTTGTAGAGAAGTTGTTATGATGTAAAACCCAAACCTGCTCCTTAAGGCATCAACGTCGGTGTGTATGACAGACAGTCTAGATCCTTGAGTGGTTAGAAGGCTAGAAAAGTTTTCTCTATTTCCTGTAAAACTCATTAAAAACACTAGTGCATGTACCATATATGTTTCTGTCGGGCCATTTACTACCCTGCTCTCTCTCACACCCTCTCACAAGGCTAACCACTTTCTCCCTCCTCTATCAAAAAAGGCATAAAACGCCCCAAAAGTAGGCTCAAAAAAGAAGATGACGGTGGTGGATATTTGCATTTGACTTAATGCAGCTGTCTATGATGGGTTTACAGTGAGGAAACGGTTACATTTTGACGAGTAAAGCAGAAGCAGAAGAACCCCTAATGCACTGCACTTTGTTTGGCATTAAGTGCTTCAGGGCATGTGGAAGTCTTCTTTTGAATGTCACTTAATATTCAGTGTGGAAGAATTAATCACTCCTACTGCTACAGGTCGAACCTATGTTGATGCATTAAGATGAGTTCACAGATGAGACAGGAGCACATCAGTAATGTGAGCATTTTATTAGGCCTCATCTGGAACATTTTATACACCTCTGACATCCAACATGCTTGTGAGAGAAATGCCTTCACAAGCATGTGATCTTCTTTTTCCCTCCCTGAGCCGGTGACAGAGAGAAGAGAGGACACAATGTGACAAGCAATCTGAGCCAAGAATATACAAGTAATCCAAGATTACAGATGAGAGAAAGGGGAGAAGATGACTGAGTCATGGATAAGATGAAAGAATTGTCAAAGAAGCATTCGGAGGGGGAGGTGCAGGAAGAGGAGTGGGGAGAGTGATGGAGGATGGGAGAAGAGTGAGAAACAAGAGGATTGAGTGATGAATGTGGTCTACAGGCTTGTGTGTTTTGTGATTGTCTGTAGGTTTTGCATACAGATTATGGAGCTGTAAATGTTCTTATATTAACCCCAATAAAGAGACATTCATGAGGGCTCACTTTGCTTTTATCCGCTGCTTCACAATGAATCCCTCCATGTCAGGGAGTTGAGTGCACATGTGCCTCAACTGTCCTCCAGTGACACACATTGTGCAGAGTCAGATGCATTTAAAACTCTGCTCTGAGCATAGGTGGATGAGTGCATGAGCATCAGATTTTGTGGTGAGTTTATTCGGGTTGTATTTCCCCCCCTGTATCACAGTGGTGACAGGGACAAGTTAAACTGGCGGATATGTAAGCATCTGGTCATTCTTTCAAAATAAAACAGTCTTTGGTCTGAGTTATTCAAAAAAAGGTAATGAAATTCATTATTTCTATTTCTCTACATCCTGGTACTAAAAGATCCACAGCCTGGTACTGGTCTGAGGTCAAGAGGTTGAAGAACTCTAATCTAAAGGATTCATAAACCCATGTAGAAAGCCAGAACGTTGTTCTGTTACTGTGAAATCACAAAATGGAGCGTGGTGTTGGCTTTAGCTTCATTTTCAGGGTTAAAGGGGTTTCATTCTGCTAAAAAGACCAACTTACTGTGTCTCATCCCTTATGTATTGAGTTGGGTATGGAGCTGATTAAGCATTTCACCCTGAGTTTCTTCTCATGGGACAATCGAGAAGCCCTCAGAGGACCTCAGTGATCTTAGTGGGACTGAAAAGCCAGATAGCCAAAAGGGAGCCAATCTATGAAGTATTATTTTATTGTCATGTATATCCTTATTTTTTAGAATAAATTTCAACGCTTAGATCATAAATTATAAAATATCAACCATGACAACATTTTTTTCCCAAAAGAACAGCCTAATCAGTGAAGAAAATGCAGTACATGAAATAAATCGTGTTTTTTAAGGTGTTTAACTTTTTATGAAAGCTAATAAAATAGCAGACCATATAATGAAAAATGTTTTAATTGTGTTTAAAATTTCATGACATGATACAAAAGACTGGAGGCCTTTGTTTAAAACTGATGTAAGATATATATATATGTCCTGTCAGTATACTGTGCCATATTCATTATAAAAAAAAGTACAGCTCACATAAGATATTCTCTATGTAGAGGCCTTTGTTATTTTTCTCATAACAGCACAGCCTGTAAACAATGCATAACTGATGGCGACACATGAATTGTTAAAACAAAATCCTCATGGTTTTGAGAGCTTTTTGCTGAAAACCTCTTGTGCTTTAACAAGAAGACTGTTATTTGTGACCTGTTTACACCAGAGGTCACTGCAAATGGATTATTTAGACCCAGTGATTGAAATATCCAATACCTCACCAAGTTTTTTGGGAGGTGTACAACCTGAGACGAGGCTCTTCCCACATATGCACAAATTATTCATTAATGCATGCATATATGAGTGTGTGCGTCTGTTTCTCTAAGCACACATACTTTCCCATATCCAATAACCCAGGTGAAGAACACCGCCATCATTTCTCCCCTGATTTATTCTCTTATTGCCAAACTCTCATATCCCCTTTATGAATACACATCACAGCTGATTGCACTTTCAAGTTCGAGTTCTCCTCCTAACTTAGGCGTGCATGTAAAGAGAGTCAGCCATAAGGAAGATATATTCATAGACTGAAAGGCCAAGATGGAGAATATTTACTGAATCATACTTATGAGGCAGCGTAGTGTGAAGTAGTTAGGAAACGGAGCAGAGTAGCTTGTTTTTATTAATCCCTCTAGTGTTTCCTTTTTTTATCACATCTACAGTTGATGAATTATGAATGCAGTGGCACTTGGAAGTGTATAGGCGCTATCCGGAGAACAACTGTATGTACTTGAGATGTATGGAGCGCTCAGTGAAGAGTCCCCAAGGGCTCTCTGAAGGTCTTTGCTTGGTGCTTTTTGCTTTCTTTTCAAAGGAAGGTAGGGATTATAACGGCCTTAGACATGGGTAATTTTCCTTCACACTTAAGTACACAAAATCATCTGCAGGTGTTTTTCTATGTGGCTATGCAGTGTGCAGAATTAAAATGCAGGAGAAATTACTTTCACCCTTAAGCAGGGGTAAAATGCAAATTCTGTCACTGCTAACAAACCGGAACTGTGAAAATACAGTTACGGGTTAAGTTGAAGGACTAGGATGACTCTTGTGGTCGTGTGCTTGGTTGAAATCTCAGAAAGTAAGAATAAACCTAAGGCCTGGTCTTTCAAGTCCAGAATTCATAGGGATTTCTCGAATAGAGTGGACATTTGTGCCAAGTTTAAGGAAAATCCCTCAAAGCTTTCCAAAGATTGTGTTCATAAGCAAGGGATGAACGCCAAATGAGGCCAAATGACCTTTGACCTATGACCACCAAACTCTAATGTGTTTGTCTTTGAGCCAGAGTCGATACTCGTCCAGAGTTTGAGGAAAATTCCTGAAAGATTTATTGAAATATTGCAGTCACAATAAGGGAATGAGGATGGCGCAGGGGCGCAGCAGGTCAGTGGTTCAACTCCCTATGTCAGTCAGGGTCTTTCTGTATGGAGTTTGCATGTTCTCCCCATGCCTGCATGGATTTTCTCTGGGCACTCTGATTTCCTTTCACAGACCAAAAACATGCCTAGTTGGCTAACTGGTGAGTCTGAATTGCCCTCAGGTGTAAGTATATGTGTGAATGCTTGTTTGTCTCACTATGAAGCCCTGTGATTGGCTGGCAACCAGTTTCCAGTGTACTGTGCCTCTTACCCAATGTCAGCTGGGATAGGCTCCAGCCCTCTGTGACACTGAAAGGGATAATCCATACTAATAATTATAATAATGGATGGAATTGTAGATATTGTGAATATTGTGTTCCATGACCTTTTACTTTTGACCTCTGACCCTCTAAATCTAATCTGTTTCCTGCTGCTAGAATGGATTTTTTTGTGCAAGCTTTAGTGAGCCTCCATACTGGTGTTCTGGTTAATTGCCCTCACAAGCAAAGGATGAATATGGGGCTCCATGACCTTGACCTTTGACACAGCACCTTCAAAATATAACCAGGTCATCATTGAGTCGGATTAGAGATCTGAGCAAAATTTTGAGAAATTCTCAAAGCATTTTGTAGGTCTTGTCTTAAAGGAGAGAACATGAGGCTCCTGGTCTTGCCTTTTTACCTATTTTGGAAAAAATATCAATTAGAGCACTGCTGATAAAGATTTGACTGTTGTGCAAAGTTAAGAGAACATTTTGTGAACTTTTCGTAATTTCTCAAGAATAGGAGAGACGTCCTAAGGGAATGATTTACAGACTGAAAACTTGGGTTAGATTAGAATAGAGTAGGTAGATCTTTTTTAAACCCTTTGGTAAACTCCCGCAGGGAAATTAGGATTCAAATAAATAAATAAATAAATAAAAAATAAAAGTAAAAAATATGGCTACTGGATGGCTACTGCTCCTTCCTGTGCTCCTGTTACTCCTCCTCCCCCCCAGTGAGGAGTTGTACTGTCTGATGGCCTGAGGGACAAAAGAGTTCCTCAGTCTGTTGGTCGTGCACTTGTGAAGGAGCAGTCTTGGGCTGAACAGGCTCCTCTAGTTGCTGACGACGGTGTGCAGAGGGTGACTGGCATCATCCATAATGAAAACATAACGGCAGTGAGAGGCACTTGATATACTAAATATTTAGACCAAAGCCATTTGTTGAATCAGGCTGTTAAAAGAGGGACTGAAAAATTTGGCTTTTCCGTACACAGAATCTTGTAACTTGAGGGAAATCTACAGCTAGTATATGGCCGATACTTGGGAAACTGCAGTCACACTTCAGTATTGACTCTAGACTTCAGTCCCAGAGGTCGCCTGCACAGTAGGCCTGTGCTCAAAATATCAATACAGTAAAATCATGCACTCCTTGGGGATACGTTTATCGATACAGATTCTACAGAATCAATACAGCCTCAATGTTTGACAGGTTTTTTCAGTACACTTTTGATAATGTTAACAATGGCACAGTTCAAATTGGAAGCCAAGCTACATGATGAAGCACTTGTTTTAGATTTGAACTTATGTCTACCATCTTTGAGGACCTGAATTTAAGTTTCTGAAGTTGTAGAATCATTTAAAACTCATCCTTGTTCTTTTTTGTCTCATAATAAAAAACAAAACTTGTCAGGAGTTCTGTTAAAAGCGTAGTCAATGTTCACAATTTACGAGTATCTGGATACATATCGTATCGTGGCCTCAGTGTCAGGATACATATCCCATCATGAGGTTGCTGAAAATACCCAACCCTACTGCACAGAGGCATAAAAATAATACCTATATGCAATTAACAAAAAAAGTCAGATTACAGATGTATGTTTACATGAAGGGGTTTGAAAATGATGGGCAAGGACCATACTTTTTGCCCACAAGTAGGCTAAAACGCAGCAGGGGATCCAGTGCATTAGCAGATGGTAAGTGGCAGCTATGCATGTGTGTATGTTGAACATGCATGAAACAAAATTGTATATCATGTGAACAAGGATTAAACATCAAAGAGTGTGAGGATTAGCACACAGCACCCGTCCACTCACTACACAACTAGAGCCTCATTACAAATATATCATACCCTCATAACATATATGCAAGCTGTGCCCCAGAGGAGACATCAAGGAAACAATCATATACATTTCAAATAAAGCAGACTAAGCTAACACAGGCTGGCATGCAAAAATCTTCTTGGAGCCTGTTTTGCTGGACAAAATTGGTTAAAAATCATTTAATGCTGGTAATCGTGACATTTTAATGATGGCATTTTTCCTCCGAAAATGTTGATCCATCTATTTTTAGTGCCGCATGTTTTTAATAATACAGTAAATAATTTAGCATGCTCTTTTCCATTCCATGTTAATGTGCCCTTACAAATGGACTCATTTACCCTTGGAGTGTTCATATTTTATGACTTAGAATCAAAATAGATTAATTAAAAAAGCAAAAATAATGACAATAGTGCAATTAAGAGTAAGATGATGAAAAAATTGCATCAGGAAGATGGAGTAGAAAAGAAATTAGAGATGTGGTAGAAAAGCAATCGGAAAGATATGAGAAGGAAAATCTACTTAATGATTTTTTTAATACTGAACCTTTGAATCATAAAAGACATAGTACATATGCAGTCTGATTTAAATAGACAATTCAGAAATTAGGTATTGCTGATAAGACCTGTTACGGGGGTATGGGAATTACAGTGCAGTTTTACATATTGTTAATGTATCTGAACGTATGTTTAGGCACTGTCGTTCCCCTCCCCCCTCTCAAAACAAGCCCATGATAAGACAAACAACTCATGTCCGTGCATAGGAGCAGAGAGACATGTTTGTATATGTTCAGTCCGCTATATTTGTAGCATGTAGATGAAGTTTTGTCCCCCTGCTGAGTTGTGCTAACTTGCCACTAAAGATTCTCTACTTCCTGATATGGCTGCTTCATAATAAAGGCATAACGTAACATCTAGGGACTTCATCAGTAAAGAACATGTTTGAAATTAAAAACTATGAGTTCTTCAATGTTGAGTGACTTTACAGGGGTACAGTCTTTACAGCTGCTTATCTGGCCTCAGTAAAAGCAACAACATCTGGATTTAAAGAGGTCATATCAGGCTTTTTGAGCTTTATTTGCCCTTTAGTGTGTTTAACATGTCTCCTCCACTTTATAGAGTGAACAAAACAAAACGTTGTAGCATTAGGACCTCTGCATTTCCCCCTCTTTGTGGCAGCTGCCTAAAATGCCATACACTATGGCATTGCGATATTTTAATACTTTTATAATTTTTAATGTGCTTATTTCCAACATGCAATAAAGATTTTGGTGCTACAGAAATAAAAAAAAATCTCTTTTAAGTCCTCACAGTGATGCTGTTGAGCCATTTTCAGGTGAAGTCAGCACAGGTGATGGTCACTGTGCAGGAGAGAGTTTGTAAATCAAACATGGCAGCTCAGGAGAGAGTCTAAAGGAATGCACTTTCCTTGGACTTTCAAAGGGACATAAGAGATAGCATGAGAATAAAATACAGTGGAAATATGACTCAACTATCTTACAGCTTGCTTTTTTATGCTTATGGGTATGAATGTGAGTGTGACTAATATCAGACCCTTCAGGAAGGGATGTTGCTCCGTACTGATTAAACTGCTACTAAAGCAGGCAGCGTCTGTGCTAATCTGTGTATAAGCAGCCATTGTAGGGCCCTATAAAATCTGTGCTATTTTTCCCAAATCCCGTTTTAGTTTTTCCCATATTCTTTTTTTGTTTTTTGTTGTTATTTCTTGAGAATTTGTTTTTTTTTTTGTATTTTATGAAAATTTAACCCTGAGACTGTGTGTAGACACTCACTCTTCAGGTGGTCCTCACACGTATCACACATGACCAGTAAGTTGACACATAATAATCGTTGGGAAACTGCGCTGCCCTGTACTTTGAAGTTAGCTGAGAGTTTCGTTGCTTCTTTGCCAACTTAGTCGGTGTCTCAGGCGGCCGCTTCAACATGTTTGTCTTGTTAATAAGGGGAGGAGGGGGAGGGGAAGTGAAGCATGCTTTGTCCCCAGCCTTAGTGACCCCGTCAAAGCATTTTCCAGAGAGATATGTTCCTTTGTATTCCGAAAATAAAGCTTTTACATAAAATGTCGGCCACATTTTTAATGTTCAATTCCGTGATTGCCGATTTTACAGGGCCCTACCATTGTTTACAGGCTTGCAGATATTTTTCACTGTTGTCGTACTCTTAGTTCCCAACACTTTCTTCTAGGACACTGACTGGGCAGTGCCTCTGCACACCGAGCTGAATTATTTTGGCTTAAAGCTTTGTGAAACGGATCCGCCTGATCATCAACTTTCAACCAGGCAAATCCAGCTGCACTGCAAGGTTAGGAAACACCACAGCATGCTGAAATATTTTTCCGTACTACATGAAATTATCTATCAGGAGTGCCACAGAAGGCGAGTGAACTTTTTCCAGACAGAAAATCCTTTAGACTAAATTAGGGATTTAATAAATAATTGGATTGGTAAGCAGAAAAAATTATGCTGTTGATATCAATAAAATGTACCTCTTCCCATCCCTACCCAGAGTGTATTAAAGATCCATGCCTCATTAAAGTATAAATAATGACGATCATGCTGGCAATAACAGATAAAGAGTTTGAGTAAGAAAGCAAAAATTAGATCTTATGAGGAAATTACTTTATCATGCCTAAACTTTCAGAGAAAAAAAAGAGCCAACCTTCTCCAAAGATGCTCTTGACCACACTGATCTATGCTGTCATCTACAGGACATAAAGGTGCCTTTCTCTGTCCATCTTCAGTCTTTTCTGACAAAGCAAGACGTCAGAACACTCAGTCAATAAATCACCACAGGCAGCATATGTGTCAGATCTGAAGCTCAAAGGGAAATCTGACTCCTGATCAGAATTCAACCCTGTCAGTCTTTTGCAGGAGGCCCACTTTAACACAGAGCACATCCTCCAATGTGCCTTTGTGCTCGCGCTGAAACATTGAAGTTTTTCTGGTGACTCTTTTACATTTGATATTCTTGGGTTTCATCTCCCGTTTCATTTGAGTTATTTGAGCCCTCGGTAAATGAATATTTAAAAAAAAAAAAAAACATTTGCCAGCCAGCCAGCAGCGATAAAACACAATAAGGAAGCATCACAGATGAATAACAAACAATTTCTGAGCAGCTCTAAATAGGCTGGTTTGCTTGAATATCAAACACAGCAGCCTTTTGAGAACAGATGTAAATCAGTGCAGTGCACTGAAGCAAAATGCTTCATTTTGAAATCTTTTGAACTCAAAGGATGAATAACTCTGAGCACAATTTGGTCTTGAGTTTTGTTTTATTAGTTCAGGTTTGCACAAATATAAGTGACCACAGCTGTCTGCCCTCTCAGTTGGTTTATTGTTCTTTGTTGTACCTGCTGTCATTGAGATTAAAACAGGCTATGTTGGTGTTTTATTTTTCATGTTTATTTCTGTTTTGACAACATTCATTTACAGTTTAGTTCGACAATTCATGTTTGTATTTATTTGAAACATTGCAGCACCAGAATGTGTTTTTAAAGAACCTGTATCTAAGTTTTTTGTTTTCCCTTTAGTGTGTTTGACGTCTCCTCTGCATGATAGAGCACCCTTTAAACCACAGGTGTCAAACTGATCCAGTAAAGGGCCACTGTGGCTGCAGGTTTTCATTCCAACCAAGCAAGAACACAGCTGATGCAAATTATTCAATCAACTGGATTGTCTTTACACAGTTGATTTGTTGGATCAGGTGTGTTCTTGCTTGGTTGGAATGAAAACCTGCAGCCACAGTGGCTCTTTACTGGATCAGTTTGACACCCCTGCTTTAAACAAAACAACAAGTCCGCCACATCAGGACTCATCCTTCCCATGTTTATGGCACCAGCTGCTGTCTGAAATCTCTTGTTCCCTGGTTCCTTCAAATAGACCTACCAGTGTGATGTCATACCATTGTGATGTTTTAAAATTCAGCCCATTGGCTCACAGTAACAAGCCCTTTGCAGAACGTAGATGTTACAAATGAATGCAGAGTCTTTGAAAGTATGGTAAACCAGTCAGAGCAGACTGGGCCCATGTGGGGAAAGGACAGGGGCTATTACAGAGCGTCTCGGACAGACTGAGAGTACTACTGGATCTTTGGTACTCTGTTATGAAAACTAGATGTTTTTTTTTTATATTATTGATTGTGAACACATTGTGAACATTGTTTTCTGATCCTACAGACAAAAATAGGACATAATCTACATAGTAAGTTAGGACGGTGAGGTGCTTAACTAAATCTAGGGATGGGAATCGAAAACCAATTCCAGTTGAGAATCGTTAACGGCTCCATCAAAGTATCGATATCATGAGTCTTTTTTTGCTAATCATTTCCCTTATCAATTCCTTCCACTGACAGGGTTCAGAAGCAGTCAGAATTCGGCCTCATTTTTTACAAAAGGCGCAGACTGCATAACCTTAAGTGAGTGGAAACACCAGCAACTTGCAGTTATCTATGCTGTGACGTGTGTGTTTGACATTGTTGCCACTGAAAATCTACAGGCCAACATTTGCCCACATGGAAAATCTGCAGGAATTAATGAGAGAATCGTTAAAGAATTGGATCGATTAGCAGGATCATTAATAGCATTGGTATCGATAAAATCTTATCAATTTCCATCCCTAACTAAATCATAATTGAAATATGAAACAGGCACATTAATCACATTTAAATTTACAGGCTGTTTGACAAGCAGCATCTTTCAGATCTGTCTAGAGGTGCTTTAAAGGGACAATATATAGCATTTTAGGTCATTTATAAGCTAAAAACAATGTCTACATTGATAAATATGCCTTCATTTGTGTCAAGTTGCCTCTGCCAACAATCTGACATGTCGCCCTGAGTGAAGAATTTCTTTTCTGTATTTACATAGAACAAGTAAGTCCTATAGAGGCTTCCATGTCCTTCCGGTCTGTAAAAACTATGAACAGCAGAGAGGGACATAAAGCACTACGTAGTGCTACTGGCTAAAGCTAAACGCATTTTTGCTCAGAGCCAGTGTGACTGAAACAGAGAAGGAGCACAGTGAGACAGGTTTGTCACTGCCCTGGCAAATTTGAAAGCCTCCACTGCACTTCAGTTCATAATGCAAAATCATACTGATGTCACGCCACAGGAGAAGGAATCCTCGTCGACAAAAAAGCGACAAAGAGCAAACAGCGGTTCAGTGGTTGCAACGCACATTTGAAAAAGCGAGGCACTAGAGAGCACTATTCGTTTGAATGCAAAATACATTTTCACCACCAGAGGGGAGAACAAACTACACAGTGTTTCTTTAAGTTGTCATGAGGGTCTTCAGGAATTCAACTCTTGTTAACATGAAAATGTGTGCTTAACTGGCGTACAGGCCAAATACAAAACCCAAACAAGAGTGCAGATTTGAAGGCAGAGAGGGAGATCTCTAATAAATAATATCAACCATGAAATATGTCTAAACTTGTTTTCTAATAGAAAAGTGGACACCTGTAAAGAGTGCTCAACATTTCTTTTGTCAGCCAATGACTAAATAACTGACCCAGAAACATTTTCTGAATAAAAGCATTGCATGGAAATGTGTTTGCTTTCATCATTAAGAAAATAGACTTTCACTTAGAAGTCTTTGCATGTCTTACATTAAGACATGAAATAATCCAGTATTTGTTGTCCCAGAGCTTATTTATTGCTATCGTAATCAGGGATCAGTATTTTTTTTTTTTTTCTAGAATCTATCAAAGTTTTGTGAGTATTTGCCTGCTTAATGGTAGTATGTTTTTGCAAAAATCCTAGTTTTAACACCTCCAGGCCATGTTTCTTTTACCAGGGCCTCCAAAGCTTAGAAAACATGTCACCAGCACAAAATCCTCCAGACCTTGTCCCCCATCATAACTACCTTCGATCCACACCTCACAAGCCACAATTTCTGCACTCATCCCTGTAATCTAGTAATAAACTTTAACTCTGCCACTATTTATTACTATGCTATTCATCATGGCCTGAGCAATTATTGTTGGTACCTGAGAACCTACAGTGTCTGCACAGCCCCGTGAACTCAGACCTTGCGTTATATGACTCCAGAAATATGAGACAACCAACCCTTTTAATTTATCCTGCAAGTCTCACCCCACTCAGCGGGGTGTTCTCACAGCTTGCTGGGCTGTTGCTTTGTCAAATAGATGTGTTTGTGTTTTAACCCAGCTGTAAAATTGAGAGTGTAAATATTACCAAAAATATTGCCGTTGACTGTTGCTCAGGGCTCACTTGGCTGCATGAGTCCAGTCCACTAAATCTGTCCCCCGCCACATCTGTTGACTTGAATCCTGATTTATATTTTATTGATTTTACCTTCCAGCAGCTGTGAGTTTTTATCAATTACAGGTTGGCCAGCTGTAACCGCCTCTTTGCTGGCGTCCTTGAATGGACTCCACTCACAAATATTTACTATACACTCTGCTGCATGAGCAGTCATTGAAATGCAGACCAGACTCTAAACTGTCAGGCAGAAACAGTGCCATACACAAGTTTTGATTGGGCTTTAAATTTTACATTAGTCCATGACTCCCAGCACCTGTCCGCACTCATTTTACAACACTCCGTTAGTCAACAAATCGAACGAGGCCACGGCATCGTTATTACCACCTCGGGCAATGACTCAGCCAGCATGTCCTGACTTCACCCATATGAATATTAGTAAATGAATTGGATATAAGTGTTTATGGATCAGGCATTACTGGTTAGATACATTTTTAAAATGGGATTAGGTAAAAGCACCTTAAATTCCTTGGTTTGGACAGTTTGGTATAGTAAATCAACCAAGAAATGTGCCAGGTGGAGTTACACGTTACAGTCTGAATATTCCTTAGTCAAACTTGTTTTCCTTGCTTTTTCAAACCTTCTTACACCTGGCTAATTAAAAGTTATTATCATGGACTAGTTCTAAAAATAAGAGGGAAAAAGACTGAAATCATACACTGTAAGAAATGCTGCACTGAGTTTAACAGAACAGGGATCCTGAATCATGGTATTTAATGGCATCTTCACTTAAACTATCCACCCTCATTACATCAGACACTTAAACCTACTTACAGATATTTTAGCGCCAGTTCTTTTCTTCCATGTTTGATCCAAATAATAAAGTTACACATTGACTTAATCTGAAGACCAACCCAATACCTGTAGATAAACTGGCTCCTCACAAGTCACTGAGATGACGTGCAATAAAGTGTAAATATTACCCCTGACCTTTCAGTTCATATGTTTGATATTGATGACTGCTAGAGCAAGTTCACAGTCTTAATACTCAAAAAAACTTCTAGTTCTTATATACTGAGCGACCCTTATCCACCTCAGATCTTGCTCTGTCGTAGCCCCTGTCACTTCGAGCACCCCTTCCCCAAGTGGGCACAGTCTGTTCTGGTTGGTTGGCTGGTCTTCATTGCTGTTTATGGTCACTTTAGTTTGATGTTATTTTCAATGGCTCTGCATTGTCCTATTGTCTGTGCTCTGCTCTGAGCTTGTCACTCCAAGGCAACAAGCCTGAACTACTGTCTCGGTACCTGGTGTTCAATAAATCAATCAATCTTTATTTGTGTAACGCCATTTCATAACAAGTGTTATCTCAAGGCACTCTACAACAGAGCAGGCTGAAGCCATACTCTTCATTTTATAGTTACACATATATGGATATATACAAATGCATATAATAAACATGCTTGTATATACACATAGATACATCCAGAGATGGATCCATCCAGGCAGAGACAAAGGGACTAAATCACATTTGTCTCTGCTGAATATAGACTCAATTAATCAATCTTTATATATATAGATGCATATTTTTTGAATATACATTTATGAGAGGAAAGCCCCTGAGATGTGGTATTTCATTTTCAATAGAGACCTCATGTCTATATGGCTGTAAAGATAGTTACCATGGATGTATGATCAATACAACCATGGCTAGAGAGATCAATGTAATATAAAAGTTAATATCTAGAATGAATATCATCTGGAGAAGAATGATGTTGATTAATATAGCATCTAGCTGAACAGCCATTAATTTAGTTTAACTGGTCTAAATGTATGAAATTATGTTAAATTATGTCATTTCTGTTGATGGTGATGCAGGATGCAGCACTTGGAGTTGAGCAGGACCATGCAACAGGTCATCCATGATTGTTTGTCACAGCCACACTAATATATGTGTGCTGTTTGCTGGAACTAGCTTGTATTTAATTTTGTTGATCTCTAAAGGTAATATGAGGAACTACAATGATAATGGAATGGGACCAAAGGAATGGCTACATAATTATAATTGTAGTTATAGTTACAATTGCAGTTATAGGTGCTGAGTTTAAATATCATAAATTGTATTCTCAGAAGTTCACAATCGCCGTCCATGATGTTGGCTCATTTTCCTTTTACTCATGTTACAGTGGTTGACCTCTCGGCACTCTCAGCCTGAACCCAGATACTGTTGGGGAGGGTCTTGAACACTGTGACAGTCACGCTGCTAATTTCTACAGGCCTGCTGTCTCCTAATCATGGTGCCCTCTCAAATTAGCGCTGCACAAAGTTTATATACTCAATAGCTTACCTGTATTTTATTTAAAGCAATATTCTGATGAAGTGACGGAAAAATACTTTGAGTCTGTTAAACCAACCCCTGCTTTCTCTGTCTAGCTGCGTTTCCCCTGCACTTTCTTAGTAGCAGTACTGCCACTTGCATTTGGCTACAATGAATGAGGGCAAACTTTTTACAGCCTCAGGTTGTGTTTCACGTGTGTGATTGTACTGGTACTACTACTACTACTACTACTACTACTACTACTATTTTGTACATTGGTCACATTGGAAATCTGTAGGGTTGCACAAATAATAACAATTATATAGTTTTCATTATATGAGCCAATACAATAAACAAGGCATGCAAGATATATTATCAGCACAACATCTGCACTGACAGATAAGAGCTTAAAGATGGAATATCAGCATTGGCAGATATTAAGATTCAAGCCAATATTTACAGCCAGTATTTTGCCCATACATATTGGCCTTATATATCAAATATACGGGCTGAAATATTGGCAGAATGTTTGACTGTACCATAATGCTTCACCTTATTATGACTTAATGTCTACATTTAAAATCAACATAATTTATTGGAAATAGAAATGTTTCTAACAGGAATAAATTGTCACAGTGACAGGAACAGGTAAAAATTTCGTAAAGTGAAGACTGCTACAGTATCTGGGATAAGAGAGAATGGCAACGGCTAGGACAAAAGCACTCTTCATCTTTTGGTAGATTGTCTCGATCCTTTAGTGCATTAGTAAACAGTGTTATTGTGCATCGCATTTTTTTCTCATATGGTGCAGGCCTATCATACTGTATAAGCCACAGCCAACATTTGGCTTAAAAAATTGGTATTAAAAGAGATTTAAAAGCACATCCTCTCATTGTTATTTTCTGCAATCATTTCTTAATAACTGACTGGTTATTTATTTTTTGCGTCTCTCAATCAGTGGTAAACAGTGACAGCCGTCATACATCAATGGTGAAAGTACAGCACTTCGTACTTTCTGGGCAACTGATTCAGAGCATTAAAAAAGAGAACTAGTATCCAGTGATAAACTATTTAATTTTTAACTATTAAATACCGTTAAACAAATCAGAAGCTGCACAAAGTCTTTCTTTTTCTCTTTTGGATTAAAATGTGTCTTTATGAGAATTGGTTTCTGTTTGGGATAATTTAAGCGTTTTAATAAACCAAAGTTTTGATGCGGGCTGTTTCTGCTTAGTAATGAGTAACTCCACTCTCATCCCCTCATGAATTTGGTTCAGACCTACACTTCATTTCTCCTCCCACAGTCGTCAGTCCTGTCTTTTCCACTTTATTCTGATGTGAAGCCTCACTCTGCTGTCGGACTCCTCTGTAACGCTCCCTGAGCTCCGACCTCCCTCTCAACTTTTCACAGTTTATCATATGATGTGCCTTTATACGATATCTCAGTTTATCCTCTTTGTTAGTTGTATTGGTTATCAATGCTCACCGCACCTGTGTCACTCAGTCACTCTCCAATTCATTTGTCTCACATGTAAACGTCTCTGATTCTGAAAAAGGTCCTCAGGGAGCTCGATTGCAATTCATTTTTCATGTTGAACTTTGCTGAAGATCAACACCTCTTGGTTCTAATGAGTTTGCATCTCCATGGACTATAAATTATTTCTGAGTTTTCAGCTCTCATGATATGAAAATGCCAGCCCAGCTCTTAGGGGAGCAACATTGCAATCAATTTCCTAATGCTAAAGTGAAAATGTCAAGAACGTTCACTGTTGATTTGCCCAGAGGCCCTTGTGGTTTAGTCGGAGCTCATTATGAGGTCTATACTGTAAAAGTGTACTGTATTTATCCCATCAGCTGAACTTTATCAGAACTGTTTTATTTCCTTTTAGCCAAAAATAAAACACTGGTACTCTTCAAAAACATGCTTTACATGACATTTTATTGATCCTGCAGGATTTGTGCTGATTTATGTCATTTTGTTTTCCTAAAGGACCAATTTAACAAAAGGAATAAGAGGATTGTTGCCCTAGTCAATAGAAGAACACATGAGTGTGACTACATTGCAAATTGATTGTGGTATCAGTCTCTTGGTGCCTTTTAACAGAGAGAAATCAATAAAGACATGGTTAAAATGGATAACTCAAAGCATGTATCTGTAATTCAAGATGCCAGAGCTTGTAAATAGGATGACATGTATCTGATCAACATAATAAAGTATTATGATTCCTCATTTGATTAAATAAATCAGGATAAAATCAAAATAAATCTTCACACTTCATTGATATTTTAAGAAAGGAAGATAGTGTAGAGCAGTGTTTTTTAACTGGTTGGTCGGGACCCTGAATAGTTTTGTAAGTCATATTAATAACTAAATAATTGGCCCCCTTACCTTGCAGAATACAAGCATTGTGTGAAAGCTTGGTCTATCACACACCTGAATAACAGACTTAGCTTTTACTCATCATTGAGAAGTTATGCTGTACCTTCTGTTGAGGCCAAGGACGTATTGCCTGGCAGAGCCGGCTCCATAGGAGCTCACTCGGCACACAGAGCTTGAAAGTCTTGGTACCTCTTAAACCATAAACACTGATTTCTGTCTCAAGATTGAACCTCACTCATTTTTCTTCAATGACAATTCAATTCACAGCTTGTCAAAAATCTGAGCGTGTTTATTTTATTTCAGGCTTAATGTTGCACACTGGACAATAGACTGGGTGAGGAGGGAGAACAAGTGCAACACAGCAGTTTAATCATTTGCAGGGTAAAATCCTCATTACCTCCACCAAGGAGTTATGTTTTTGCCAGCGTTGGTTAGTTTGTTTGTCTGTTTGTCTGTTTGTGTTTAAGATAACTTGAAAAGTTATGGACAGATTTGGATGAAATTTTTAGGAAATGTGTGGAATGGGTTAAGGAAGAAACGATTAGATTTTGGGACTGATTCTGATCACCATCTGGATACAGGAATTGTTTAAAAGATTCTTTAACATTGCCAGATAGGACCATTTTCGCCTAAGTGGACTGAAGCTGCTTGGCGGAGGTCTGTGCTCCTTCTGAGTGCTTTTCTAGTTGCAACTGAATCTTTAATTAATTGCCCTAGACTATCTCATACTTAACAACTTGAATCATAAGACAGATTGCAGTGTTTTATTAACGAACCAATATTAGTGTTAGCAAGCATTATCATATGGGCTTCATCAGTTCTCAACCTTGCACCAACTCATGCACTTTGTATTGAAAGGGAAGTTTGTACATGTTTAAAATTTGGTTGACTGGGGGCATTAAATTTTGTTTCCTTTGTGTTATGTATGTAAACACTCAGTGTTTCCCCCAATTTAAGAAAACGACTAACCAGTAAGGCTAACCGGGAAAAAATGGCTTCAGTTTGCTAGGGAGCATAAAGATTGGACTCTAGAGGGATGGAAGAAAGTCATGTGGTCTGATGAGTCCAGATCTACCCAGATTTATTTTGTGTATTTCTCTTGAAGTGGTGGAAGGTGGTATTGGGGAGGTGGCAGGCCACCACCCAAATTGAATATTAGGGGAGACACTACAGCTGTCCCACCCCCTCTGACCATCATTACAATACACTTTTGCTGTGGGTTTAATTGTTTTCCATAAAATCCAGGTCATTATTTGCAAGATGACCATGTTTATATAACTGCTTCAGACCTCTTTAGGTGAATGCTGTTGCCTCAGGCCAGTCATTCCAGCTGAACTAAACACTGGACCCTCTCCACCTGTCTGATAAATGGCTTGGACCTGATTTCCTCGCTTTGCTTTTTTATTCTGTCGCCTGTCTTTGATGTCATCAGATAATTGCTCCTTTTAGAAATCAGAAAGGGCCACTCAGCGCTCATGGGATAGAAGAGTATCCATGACGACAATCTTTGTTATTCCATGCTGCAAACAACTGTTTATTGTACCCTAGAAGAGAAAAAGGCTTTTGAATTGAGAATGCTGTACATCTAGGGGTGAGGAGACAGGGAGGCAGGCAGACTGAAATAAGAGGAGAGAAACAACATGTGATTGGCAGAATGAAAGACAGACACATTCCTTATGGATTGCATGTATTGAGGGAGAGAAAGCCAAGTGAGGGTTCAGTGAAAGGAAAAATAAATCCTAAGGATTTCCTAGACAGTGTTCACAAAGGATCTGACAAACATTGATCCAACTAGGCAGGAGGGATATTGACACTCTCACACTGATAGTGGCTGGATGTGTTTCTTACATAGAACATGTAACTCTCAATTTTATGCCTCAAAGCTTGGGTCTCTGACAGGTTGTCTGTCTGGGCCATTATGACGCAGGCAGTATCACAAGGATAACTCTTCAAATGTTGCACAGCTTTCCTTCTGAATCTTGGATGAACCAATTAGATGATGGTCAAAGGCCATCAGGTCCTATCACACCCTAAAATATTACAAGAATTAGTTTATCCCCTGTTTGTGAACATGGTATCTCAAGAATGCTTTGAGGGATTTTTTTGAGACTTTGCACAATGGTCCAGTCTGACTCATATGGGACGATCAATATTTACACTTTGCTCTGCATGCCTTGTAAAACAAGGACACCACACTCGCATCAGAGACAGTTAGCAGAAAAAATAACAAAGGATAGATATGTAATTATGGTAGAAGGGAGACAGAAGTTGTCAAAGTCATGGCTGAATTTTACTCTAAATGAATCTAACAGCAGAACTACTGTCTTTGATTTCAGTCAAGGGTAAGAAAGCAGAGAGTTGCAGAAGCATTTATCTATGCAGCATGGTGATGAATATCAGCAGTGCTATGTGCTGGACATTGCTGCCACTAAAAACTTGCCTTTTCCACACAGAAAATTCACAGGAATTGAAAGGGGAATCGTAAAAGAGTTGGATTGATAAGCAGAATCAATAATGGCATTGGTATCTGTGAAACATATTAGTTTCCATCCCTGTATAAGACACAAGACGCAAAATTAGCCTATTTCAAATGTTTCTTTGCCCTCACAGCCCGTGAGCTCAAGTTTAAGGCGGTTCACCATTTTTACAAGGGGTCGACCAATATTGATTTTCTTAGTTTGAGTGAAAAAATAAGCCTGCCATGTACATTTTTCTACATAAACAAGTACAACAGCAATAAAAGTGAATTCCTGGACATCTTTTACAGTTCAGGTAGAAAACAGCTGTTAAATGTATTTAGATTTATCAATAATGTAAAAGTGGCAAAACTGTCTTTTCAATCTCATATGTGTCTTATATCAGTCCAGAATTTAAAATTATACTTGTGTAAATGTCAGGATGACAAACAACTCAGACTAAGTAAAAAAGTACAAAGTAAAAATATATTTAAGAATAAAATATAACTAATTATAACTTAGTGTTTTCATCTCCTCTGTGGTGATGATGAAGATGAGGCTCATAGATTTAAATCCTCAGAATGACTTAATCTTAATACATAATTGTATCAGTTGGTTATTCATTTATTCTATTTTATCTCAATGAAAGGTCATTTTGTCTTCTTATATTGATTACCTATTCAGTTATCTTTTTTATCAGACAAAGAAAGTAGGAGATGTTGTTCTTTACTTTGACATGTTTTTACTGCCAACCGCAGTCTTCCTCAGAAGCAGCATTTGAACCTGCCAGGTCCATCAGGCTGTCAACTCCTGGGAAGAACAGCTGATAAGGACACGTCACAGCGTTCAGATAACACGTCTCATGAAGACTGCACTTGGCAATTGAAACATTTCAAGGTAAAGAACTTTATCTCCAACATCCTTTGTCTGATAAAAAAATTAAAACTGAAAAGTACGCAAAATATTTTTCCAGCTACAACATTTTAACTTAATTTGGCCAATCAGCGAACAGCATTTTTTATATTGTACAGCCTCAGAATTCTGAGGCAAACGGATCACACTGTATCCTAGTATAGACTCACTGGAAAAACCCTGGGTATCTGCTGTTAATCCATATATAGCAAAGAAAAAAATGTATGCAAATTATGTAAACATTTTATGATCAGGAGTTAGCTAAAGTTTACAGCCTTAATCCATGATTTTACAACATGCAGTAAAATCTAAAACAACGTGACTTCATTATTGATCTCCTCTGGCAGAAAGCGAAAGTGAGAGCAAGGACGTCATCACATAATTCAGAGGGATGATATCTGTCACAAGAACACACTGCCGACACCTAATAGCCTCTAAGACCCTCTAAGACTCCTCCTCATACTTCAAGTCATACCCGCCTTATAAATAATACACTATAACAACCATATTTTACAGAGAACGTTACACATACTAAGAGGTAAAACTTTAGTTATAACCGAAGCCTACACTGAATCTATCTCAGGTGGTACAACAACTCAAACATTAGTAAAGTATAAACTCAGTTGAAAATAAAAACCTGTTTAATCTTGCGCACAGCAGGCTTAGGCCATAGCAGAGGTTTTAGTTTCGTTTTATAACACAAGACCTTTTTATTGAGTCAATAAGGGAGAATGTGGCACTACTGGCTTATTAGCACTACAGTTAACAAAGACAAGATCATAATCAATTAACATCTTCTTGACTTACTGCAGGGAGCAGTTACTAGGAGGGTATTCAGTCAATACTCTTTGTTTTTAGCCTATTAGGTGTATATAATGCTCTTGTTTGATTAAATACTAATATGCTCTTTGTAATATTTATAGATCAGCCTGTATCTTACTTATTTGCATGTCAATAAGCTATAATTCTGAGAATTATGACCAAAAATAAAGTGTCATCTTTAATTTAGAAATATTAAAGCTATATGCGAGAATAATTACCTTATTTCCCAGGGAGTAAAATTGTGGTCCCATTTTTCCAGGACTTGTGCAGCCCTACTATAAAACTTTCGTTGACCAGCCCGTGTCACTTGTCAAGACAAAGCTCTCTAAACCTCTGTTTCTCCCTGAAGACATAAAGGCACTGAATGTCATCCAGTTTATGAGGGGAATACTTTAAATCACAGGACATAGAATAAATGTTTTACTGATTTATGGATAAAAGTGAGTGTGCAGTGTGACGCACTATCTGATGCTTGCGTCATGTTGGAACACGGTGTCAAGAACAAGCTGATTGCATGGATCAAGGTCAAGGCCACTCTAGCATTGTATCTTGTGAACACAATTTTTCTGAAATGAATTTAAGAATTGTTGTTGGGTTTGGCACTCAACCACACTTGGACTTGAGGATGAACTGGTTTGATTTTGGAAGTCAATGGACTTTAGTTTCTGCATCAGTTTTACCCCAGTACACTGAACCTTGTACTTAGCCGCTCCACTGTGCTTTCTCTGTCTAGAATATTGTGTACCTTATAGCAGTGTTAATTTTGACAGCAAGTTTCAGTTTTAGTCTTTTGCCTAAAATATCTTTTAGTTTTACTCATAATTTAGTCGTCTTTGTTGTTGTAATTTTAGTTTTAGTTGATGAAATTTCACATTTTAGTCAACAAAATCTACTGTAAGTTTAGTCGACTAAAATATGAAGTGTAAGGGGTAAGGCATTTTTTTTTATGTTTCCTTGAATTTCTGAAGTCGTCATGTTTTACACTTGGATAAAATGAAACATCTATTAACCCTTTATTGAATGCTAGTGAAGCTTGAACGTATAAATTAACAGAAACAAATTTAACTTTTGTGTGAAATGCAATCACCTTTGTTTAGGCTACCTGGCACATCATCTCAGTTATAATACCAGAATTTACAACAGTGAACCTGCTCTACATGAATATATCAATTCATAAAGAGAGTAGCTCTGATTGGATCACTCCCCAACTTATCCCGCCACCACAAAGCTAAGGCAGTTGTGATTGGATGTCCCTCTTAACTCATCCAACCTTTCCACACAACCAAAGTAGCTGTGATTGGATATGTTCCTAACTTGTCTCTACTTTCTACATGACCAAATGATTTCTGATTGGATTTAGTCTCTGCCAAACATTTTAGTCTAGTTTTCATTTGTTGACAAAATTGTAAGTTAATTTAGTTTTAGTTTTTGTCCATGTGCCCTTGTTTTTATTAGTTACTGTCTAGTTTTCGTCAGGGGAAAAAAGGTTGTTGACAAAAACTGTGATGAAAATAATTAGTCAACAAAATTAACACTGCCTTACAGAGGCTTTTTGTTAGTTAGTAGGCCCTGTTCTCTTTTTCGTCTACCTCTGCTCTCTAACTTGAGCTCCCCCTTTTCCTCCCGTGTTATTATTAATGAGTGCACACACCCACAATGTGACTGATTTTGGGCTCATACATTTGTAAGGCTGTCATTCTGCCGTGTCCCTCAGCTTCATCAGTCGCCCTCTCTTCTCCTGAATTAGACTTGATGACTGAGCTAAACTCCAATATACGTCAAAGCGCTTTGAATTACAACCCTCTTCACACTCCAGTGCAACAATGAAATTGGCCAGCACAAATTTTGCAGTTATTACCGCTGGATATTGCCAAATGCAATTATGGCAGAATATGCATGGCTTCCAGCAATGGTTTGACTTTGACTGGCTTCTGCATTAACTTTATTTTATCTCAACAAGGTGATGATCAGCAGACATATTAATGTGATTGCTTTATTCAGGGAGCGTGGTTCCCAGTGAATCAAGTAATTCCACTGTGTGGATGCTACAGGACTACAGAAGTATTTCATGCCCTGTGTTATGAGGCTCTTTCTTCACCTGCATATTGAACACTGATGGTATATTTATTCTGAGGCTTACAAACAGAAGATAGTGAGGAGGCACTGCCTAACAATTCAGCTGTCAAGTACCTTTGGATTTTTATTTGGCTGAATTTTTGGTTGTTTGAAATGATCTGTGTTCCTTACATTTGCTCAGTGTATGCTTTTATTCAATATGTGAGTTTTGGTTAATAGCTGTGGTTTACTCACTGATCAAGGATGATCAAGTCAGGTCAGGTTTGAAGCACAAGGTGAAGGACATTGGTCTGTCTTGATGAATGACAGTTTAATTGAGAGTTACAAATAAAAAAAAAAACACATTAAACATTTTGCAGCTCTGTACTCCTGTATTTGACTTTAAAACTGAAAGTACTTATTTGCTGAGTACTAATATCAGAAATAGCCAAATTGGACCACAATTTCTGGGGAATGTTTTCAGCACTTTGTTGAATCTATGCTATGAATTTCATACAGCAATTATATTATGAGTAAGTATTTCAGTACTTGTTCATTAGGCGGTATGAGTGTTGAATTCACTGTAAGCCAGTGGGAGCCATGGAATTTTGATAAGGGTATCGTTAGCAATCATTAACATACCCATCCCTAACAAAGGTGCAGTGAAACCGAGCTACAAACCAAGCTATTTGGACTTTTATTTACCCCCTAAAACAGCAGGACTAGTGTCTGAATGAAGGGTTTGATATATGTCTTAAAAAAACTACTAACAGCTGATCCACAGAGAGCTGACAGCAGGTATAAAACAGGAATAAATTCTGGGAAAAGTTATAAGTTTCTGGATTTGTCAAGAAGAACTCCTCTAAAAACTCCTTCCTGGGATAAGAATGGATTACATATTTTCTTTAATTGAGTTTAAAGCCATACCGTGTGCTCCCAATATTGCTCCCTGTCCACCACCATACACGCACATCATGTTTCTTGTTTTTGTATGCCGAGCCATTACCAGCAGCGGCCCCCTTATTTCAGTGGATCCTCAAAGATATCTCTAGGGTCTGGGGTAGCAATCACTTCCCTGCACTGCATCTTAATGACAGAGGAGCGGAGAGGAGAGATTGTGACTCCCAGGAGTTGGTAAGGGAAGAGGAGAGAGGATTTGGGTAAAACATAGTGCAGTGGAAAGAGGGGACAAAGTTAGAAAACAGATGATGGAGTGAGGACGGGAAGTGTCAGGAGGAAGAGAGAAGTAAGGAATATGGGAAAAGTTCTGATAACTTCTGAAATATAGGAAGGAAGAAATGATCATCGAGGCTGTCTGTTTCTTTGTTACCTTCTTGTCCTGTTTGCTTCGTGTAAATATGTTAAGGTGAATTGGCAAATCTGTAGACATGGAGGCAGAAGTCAGTTCAGCCTGGTACACCACCTTATGTCACCTTTACTAAGGTCAGTCCTAATTAAGGATGCTGAGGGAAAGAAATAATCAATCATTTTTGTTGAATTTTAATGGAAATATCATATATTCTGATTAAGTGTCCCTAAAATGTCCTTGCACAGTGGCTGTGGCTGCAGTTACCTTAAGTACCCCATAGCAGTCTGGACTAAACTCTCTCCAGGGGCTGGTTGACAGAATGAGCACTGCTCCAATTTCTTCTGCTGCCACGTTTGGGAGTACAAGATATTAAAAGAAAACCCAGAAATATTCAGCTTATGCATATTAAAATATGTTGGCAAAACTAGTGGTGGGAATAGCAGGGTAACTCGTGATTTACAGCAGGGATGGGCAACTTTGGTCACCAAGAGGGCCACATTAAAATCATCCTCATTGCCAGAGGGACATATTTTTGCAATTTGAAAGATGCCAACAGAAACAGATATTTAAATCTGCCATGGGAAGATACTTTATCAGCATTTACATTTTGTTGCTGTTGGGCCAAAACCTCATATCTCCATTCTTTATGTTTTTTTTTCCCCCATAAAACAGTGCTGTTGGCCAACTTCTATGTTGGTGAATGTTTTTTTTTATAAATTTTAAACTAGTTAAGAGTACAAAAAAAATATGACGACAGCGAGTAAAGCAAAGTAGCAATTTTGGATTTAGGTTTGTGCCTAAGAGTGATAAGTATTGAAATTCAGATGCTATTAGCATTACTTAATCTAATTAGCTAAACACTGAATTCAAGCATGTTTAGGTGTTTTTTGATGCAAGTAACAAGGCATTTACTGTTCATCCAAGCATATTTTACTTACATTTTAATTTTCATTTTGACAAATACATAAAAGGGAGTATCACATGAATTAGTACTTTGTTCATCTTTTCATGGCAAACTTTGCAGGTTTTCATCATGAACATCCATACATGCATTGTTTATATTCGAATCTCACTGGCAGGCTGCAGTAATGGAGTAGGAAGGCGGCATGTCACCACAAGTTGCCAGTCCCTGAATAAAGGATGCAATGATTCGAAATTTTAATGATGCAACTGTTGTCTAGATAAGTTGGATTTACAGTCATCTTAATTACAAGGCTCTAATGAATTTAATAGTATAAAATCAAGACTTTTCTTGAGAAATTCATTTGTGATATTAATTGTGGTCTTTTGAAACTGAAAAATCACAATAATCAAACAAGACAGTTCAAAATAATAGATAAGGGCCAACAAAGACAGTGACTGACACAATAAAAATGTATACTGTTTGGTAAACTTGCACATAAGGATGTTTTTATATGAAATATTTGTCCACTGCCCATCTACAAACATACCCAACACAAGAAAAGCCCCCTCTCGCTCTGTCGTTTTCTTTAGCCTTATGGCTTAAACAAGCAGTTTGAAAAATGATCCTCTTATGATGTCATAAGGGGATATTCAACTTCCCTAGAATGGGAGACACTTCCAGGGCCATGTTCTTGTCCAGCCCATGCCTGGCTCAAGTGAAAAGTATGTCTAGGCATGTTTGTGCAGCCACTGCAAACATTAAAGCACACCGCTGGAAACTTAAGCCACATCGACTTCTTGGGGTTGGGGGGGTATGGTCAAATGCAGCCAGTGAGCATTTAAATCCTCTTTCCCTCCATCAATATTTATAAAAATCCGAACAAGTTGACCCAGAAATCCCTCTCCCCAGTGATTTTTTTTCAGTTACCATAATTTCTCGATTTTAGCACTCACTTGATTATAACACGCACCCCGTATTTTCATATGATCGTTGCCTGAAAAACACTGTACCCCAATATAACACACACACAAATTTTGCCCAAACCTTACTCTCTCAGACAACTAAAAAATGAACTTTATTCATAGTTTTAATCAATGAAATTTCAGTATTTTCACAACAAATACATGATTTTCTCTCTCAAATGGATGCGGAAACACCTTTTGCTTCACGCATTTGCAATTACTCGATTTCTGCCCGAGCACGCTCAGTTGTAGTGTACCGAGAAGATGGCAGCGCTCTGTGTTTGCCAGTGAGTGGTAACACTTAAGAATTTAACAACGATTACCCAAAGTTTAAGTAATTAAGACCTAAAATATTTGATTACAGCAGTTTAACAGTCAGTTCAATAAGAATTACGCAAGTTTGGTGGGAATGCTTCGCAGAGAAAGAGAATAATTTGGCTTTTTGTATCAGATGTGTTGCAATCGCGATGTTGGCAAGACGAAATATTTCAAGTATTTTGCTTGTATTTAAAAGCAAAAAAGTGCGTGTTATAATCGAGAAATTACGCTATTCCTTGGAAATCCTGAGACACCTACATGCCAAGACACATATAGCCCCTCAATTAATAGACTTATTTGGATGTTTTCAGCTGAACTCCCTCTTCCGCTCAGCAGCTAAGTACAGCACCTGCAGAACTGCTGATGCAGCATCAATCCCCTTGCCCCATGATTTATATAAGACTGAAGACTCTTTCTGTACATTTTAAAGATTCAAAAGCAGTCTTTGGTTATAGGGATAGATCAAGTTTTTTTTAATCATTATTGTAAAGCTAGCTGTAGAACCATTAGGTCCGTCTCTTTTCAGGCTCACATGTAAACATTACCGCAGTCCAACAGTAATTCAGAACAGGTAAGGGAGTAATAGACAAAGAAACTGTTGTTCTCCTGGTTACAGTGTCAGAATGCATTTTCTCCATCATTTCAGATGGTAACTTATTTTTATTTTTATCGTAGCTGTCCTCACTCTGACTCAAGGCTCTTAGGCTGATGTCAAATGACACATTTCTTTGATTCCTTGGACAAGTTTGTTATTTTGGATGTATAGAGTATAAAAACTAAACTTTAACAGAAATATTTGCAGGAGAGAAAGAAGAAACTATGTGGCAATAACTGTTAAAAGAATTTTGTCGAGGCAGGACACAAAGTAAAAGATGATGATGATAGTAGGGCTTGGCGCTTAAGGACAAAAAGTCAGTGGTGATAAAAAGAAAAGCGAATATGGGACACTAGAATAAAGTCTCCAGTGTCATGTGTGTGCTCTTTCTCCAGGAGTTCATGCTGTATGTGTGTAAAAGTTATAAAGTTAAAAGCCCGCAGGCGTTTAAAGAGCCAAACCTCTGTGGTTTCCAATTTCCAGAGGTCCTCCTCTATTTTGTGAGGCTGAGTTTGGCAATCAGTGCTCTGCATTGTTCGCATATCTTTTCATAATCCCGGTCAAGTCCTGGTGGATTATAGAGTGGCAAATTCCTCCAAGGCCTTCGGGCTTAACTTCATTGATATGCACTGTTGTTTTGGAGGAGAGATGATGTTCTGGATTAACTGGAGGAGAAAAAAATCTGATATGCCCATTTATTATTTCTCTGTCTGCCACCTCTATCAGTTGTTCTCTGCACACATCAGTGCTAATACATTCCACTTTTTGTCCCCAAAATGACATTGAATGTACAGGATGTGAACTCTGCTCACAGGGACTCGTAATCAAAACAATAACAAAAAAATGATGTGTGCTCCACCAATTTTCAATGCACTTGTTGTTTTGAGATCTTTATTCAATAAAATGCACTCCTTGGTATGTGTTTACTAAACAAAAAACATCAGTTTTGGTTTTGTTGGCTGAATGTTACACAAGGGAGAAAATGTGATGAAATACTTCCTGTGCTGTGCTCTTGGCCACTCACAAAGCATTGTTGGATCACTCAAAACCAAACCAGGAGGACCACGTTGAACAGCTTTTCTCCCCTATTTTGAACAATTCAATCAATGAAACCAAAAATGGAGCTTTACTCTTATAGCAAGTACTTCTCATAGAGTGAAGTTTTATAGTGAAAAGATTACCTAGCTCAAAAAAAGTATGCAGAGAAGCAGAGCAGTATGCCTCTTCTTGACTTGTAAATGTCTAGTTGGACCACACTTTTACAAGGATTTTGGATTGAAGGGGTGGAGTGATGAAGTTCGGCATTATAAGGGGGAACTCAGGTAACACAACACTTAGCCGTTGGGAGAGCATAATCATGGACTACAAAAAGGTACCAGCACAAAACATGAATGAAATAGTAAAACAAATGGCACCTTATAGGAGCATTGCCCATTTTCCTCTTCAGAGTTTAATGTTGCTTGTTACAAAAATTGACTTCCACTTTCCTCTGTAGTTTCTGTAAGTCCTTTTTAACATCCCAATACTCCTAATCTTTCCTTTTTGAAGTGGTGAACATAACCAGTAGAATATAAAACAAAGTAAAAGCGTAATTTTTCAACATGAGTATCGGTGGCAGATATTAAATTTGTTTCCTCAAGAGGTAAATGCTGAAGAGGACAAGTCAGGTCAGTGTCTCTTGTGCCACTGTTATCGAGAAAGCAGCTTGATTTTAAACAGTTAATGAGGGAGAAGTAGCACTGACATGTGCAGCACCATTTCAACTGTTTATCTTAGCTCGGGACACGCTGAGCACTGAGAACGCAGGACTGCATTGGCTTTGTATTGAAAACGACTGCAAAGTCAGTTATTACTCTTTTATGTTACATGATATGATTTTTCCAGCGCCCCCATGACCCCAAAAGAGATAAGTGTTACTGATGATGGATGGATGGTGATGTGAATTTTGATCCAGTAATTTTTTAAAGGATTTGTTAACATTACGTGATAGGGCAGTTTTCCAAATTTTTACCTATAACTCAGCTAACAATGTCAGAAGGGCCTCGTTGGAGGTTTTCGCTCTTGGAGCACCTCATGTTGACTTGGCTATTTTTAGGGATGCTCTCTGGCAGAAAATTTAAAATACAGCAAAAGACAACTAAGACAGAATTTATCCAACTGGTCTAAAGTTAACGAAGCAGGCAAAACCTGTCAAAAAGCCAGGACCTTTTATCAGTGGATTACAGCATCAGTGTGATTAAACAATATGGGCTCATTTAGCAGAGTGGAGTGTGGCCTGTGCTACTGTTCACAGTGATTTCCCCACCTTTGGTTCTCCTTTTGGTTTTACATCCATTTTCTTGTGCTTAATTTGATCTCCAGTGCCAGCTGTATTGTTATCCAAATACCACCATGTAGCTGTCTATCTGCCTAATTTCTGTTTTTTCACTAGATTTAACATTTCAATGTGACAGTTCTATGTAAATGGCATTTAATTCGGATGCTTCCTGACACAGCATTTAAGTCATTCCTGCCACAACATGGGCCAGTCTTTGCCTGTACACACAAAGGACAATGTGTGATGACAGCAACACACTGAAAAGGCAATCAAAGCAGTTGTATGTGCAGTCATCTCATGAAAGATTACCAGTCAGAACACTTATCTGCATAATTCATATTTTGTCTAACAGCATATTTAACCCTGTGTGCAGTCTCTCTTTTTCTGCTGGTTCCCTGATTGTGTCATAAAGCTTACGGACCTTTGCATTCAGCTCTAGATTACACTCTGTGTCAGGACTGAAAATTCATCTTTTTGCTGAGGGAGCGTATGCCCCACAAATATAAAAGTGTCACGGTTCAGATTAATGAATACTAGTATCTAAGCAGGTTTGAGTGAAACATCTTCATTTATCAATCTTTTCTTCTTCAAGTAATATGAAGGCAGTGTTTGTGAAATATTAACCAGTTTGTGACACATGAACAGATAAAGATGCTGCATACATAATCTCCAGCACATAACATAGTCATTCTTTACATGCCACATTATGTAAGCGAGTGGATCAAATGCTTTAACTGCACAGTTCAAATGCAGCCTCTCCAGCTTAGTGCCAAAGGATAAAAACTTCCACTGCTGCACTGTTAATGACCCCCCTTAGACCTACTGCATTTAAAGCACAGTTCAACCTCATGTCATGTCCATTATTTGATTATTTTTCTGCATTATAGTGAATCAGTGCTAATCTCTTACTGCCTGACCTATCAATATATTGCACATTTTACACACCCGTTGTCAGGAAGTCACAAGATCAATTTTCATAAAGCACCCCTTTATTTCCATTGAGGGGAAAGCAAATACACTATGTGACCAAAAATATGCACTCACCCATGCAATTAATTGAATTCAGGTGGTTCAGTCACTTCCATGACCACAGGTGTATAAAATCAAGCACCTCGGCATGCAGGCTGCTTCTACAAACATTTGTGAAAGAATGGGTCACTCTCAGGAGCTCAGTGAACTCCAGCGTTAGGAGCCCACCTGTGCAATAAGTCCAGTCTTGACATTTACTCATTACCTAATGTTTCACAGTCAGCTGGTAGTGGTGTTATAACAAAGTGGAACATTATCATTGTGGACATCTCGGACATTTTGGACAATTTCATGCTCCCAACTTTGTGGCAACAGTTTGGGGATGGCCCTCTTCCTGTTCCTACATGACTGCCCACCAGTGCACTAAGCAACGTCCATAAAGACATGGATGAGTGAGTTTGGTGTGAAAGAAATGATTTGTCTGCACAGAGTCTTGACCTCAACCTGCTGGAACACCTTTGGGATGAATTAGAGCAGAGACTGCAAGCCAGGCCTTCTCGTCAACATCAGTGTGTGATCTCACGAATGTGCTTCTGGAAGAATGGTCAAAAATTTGCATAAACACTCCTAAATCTTGGGGAAAGCCTTCGCCAGGAGAGGTGAAGCTGTTTAAACAGCGCATGGTGTGCTAACATCTAATCATCAGGATTAGGAATGGGATGTCACTTAAGTTGATAGGGGTGTGAAGGCAGATGAGCGAATACTTTTGACAGTATAATGTACATTGATGAAAGTAAAATAACATTTTAAATATTATGAAACAGATATTTGTAGCCTTTCTGAATTTATTGTAAGGTAATGACCTTCCAAAAAAGTAAAGTCAAACCCCATCTAGGTTTGCTGTTCTCATTGTTCTCAGCTCTGTGTGCTCGCTACTTTTTTCATCTGGTTTGTTTGACAGGGATCTTAGACTTGTTTCACACGAAAAAAAAAAGAATGGTGTAATTTTTTTTTTCGCTATTCAGACCCAAAACCAATTGGGGTAAGGAAGACAGCCGGCCTTCTTTGGATGCTATTTGTAAGGGCACAACCGCAGACTTTTATCCCAAGACTAAAATACAAGAAGAGCCAACAAACATTTATGACTGAAGAAAATAAAGGTATTGTATTGTTCAGTTAGAAAGGAATCCTCTTCCTTCTCCCTTTTTCATGGTCATCTTGACCATGTCTCAATGCATAGAGTTGTCACTATGTGATTGGCTTTGTAGTTTATTTTCTGTTAACAAGCATTTAAACTGGTGTGTACCACTGCCAGGTTTTATGTAATACAATATAGTCGCGGATTGACCTTCCTGAAGGGGGTGGCACTAACAAATATACATGTTGTTCAGACCAATAAAAGAGACACTCACCTTCATCAGCTGCTTAAGTGGGCTGAGAGTCCCTTGTTGACATGGTAACTAATTAAACCGCTACACCTTTTGAGCACAGAGACAGTGTTGGTGTTCTCCATCAGTCCAAGCTGCTTTAGTGTTTTTGTGGGTATTTTATCAGGTCTGATCTCTAAAGCCCTGTGCAATCTAAAGGGATAAAGCAGTAAAGATAATATTATTGATGGATAGATTGATAGGAACCAATCAGCTTAACTGTACATTACCTTGTAATTGAACTTTTTATTCCCTCGTTATTTCCTTTCTACATTATTCTGATTGCCCTTTCAAGGTTTGGATTTAGTACCTTGAAAGGGCAAAATTTTAAATTAATGGTTTTTCTTCAACTGGTACATCATGTTCTACAAAGAGGAGGTGAGTGTTTAATGCATCTGTCCTCAATGTTAACTGCAGACATTTCTCTTTGAAAGAATAAAACCTCCACAGAAAATTTGAGTCGGATTTCTGCAGCATGAAGTGCCCTCTCTATATGGGCATAACAGAAGCAGCAAAGTAACGTTTTAGACTTTTTCTCTGTTGAAATTTAACCGTCTAGCCAAAAGCATTTTGTTGTTTCCTCTTCAAAAGTTAACCAGCTGTGACGCTTTTGCCATTTCTCATTAAATGTGGTCGTGACCCTTTTCTCCACACTTCCTTCACCCCCTCCTCATGGTAATTGACAGCTTTAGTTGTCTCTCTTCTTTTTCTTCGTCTTATCCACTTCTGTTTTTTTTTCCCAGCGAGCTTTTTGCATCAAAAATACTCAAACACATTCCCTGTATTCTTAAGCTTTTCTTTTAATGTAGCTGGAGGGGCTGGAGTGTGCTGTTTTAGGAATTCTACATTCTACATGCATCCGAGAAACCAATGGTAACAGGCTTTTTTTTACACTGAAACTGGTTCAGAAGTCAGATCGGTCTTCCTCATGCAAGTTCATGCATACAAGCGAGTGATCAATAGACTAGGCAAATTTATGCATTGCCACCCGTTCATTTTGAAACGCTGAGATGTGAGAAATAACACGCCTTAGCATGCTAGCTGTCTCTGAAGCTGGAAGCATGATATGTAAATCACATCACATGATCTGTGTTAATACGATACATGTTTAACTTATGTATGCATTCAAATGCCCATGTGCTTGAAGAAACTGCCGCCTCAGCACTACATCTTCAGGGAAATCCACTTGGAAAAGCAGGTTCAGAAAATGTTTTGGGGTGGTCTAAGAGTATGGGGACTGCTTTAATGATATACAGAATTTGCACTGACTCTGCAGACTTCACTGTATGTGTTCCTCTAGAGCTACATAATTAATGGGAGCTGAGGCAGCCATATATCATTGATGTACTGGATCTATTATTTTATGTAGGTAACATTAACCTAAGTTTTACTTGAGGCTATCTGTCAGGTTTCATCACACTTCTGCTGATTTTTAAGGAGAATTTTCAGTTCAGTAATGGCAGGATTATTATGCTGTCAGAGTTCTTTAATGAATAGCCAAATGCACTAAATTTTATAACTGGAAAAAAAATGCTGCCTATACCAACTGATCTAGCCTTGGCACCTGCTCCTACCCCCTTAATAGCAATTACAGACCCATGTGGTCAAAAATCTTTCATTTGAAATGTATTAATATGGTTTTTTTTGCCGTTATTGATATTGCAAAGACACAGTGGATGGAGTGGGGCAAGACAGCAGAGAAATGCACAGGCAAGGCCGCTAACTGGAATTGATCCTGGGCCAAACATACAAGGCAAGAGCCACAATACATTTTAAGAGCAAACTGCTTGGCTTACGGCACCCCCACTCAAATGTATTCATAATTTTGTTTTTTATATGAGACCAACAACATCATCACATCACTGTATCTCGACATTGCAAAAGGATGCAATTGGTAGGATTTTCAGATAATAGAAATAAAATGTCAAAATTACAAAGTGTGACTTGTTTGACACACAATATTTTTAATTTGATGGTCAAACACTCCTATGGCACAAAAGTTTTCACATGCACACACTCATCACCATCACACAAAATCAGCAAATAAATCATTAAAGCTAACCTCTGTTTGCTAACACTTTACATGTATTTCCTGCTCATTTAGGACACACTGAACATGCGTGCTTGCTATTACCAACGTAATTCCAAAAGCTATCTGTCAAGCGCACTAAATAAATTAAGCCTTATCGTTGGAGAATCAGCTTGAAGCTCTGCTGTAACTGGGAGGGTAAATGCAGTCATGCGACCAAAATATCATGTAAATGTATGACAAAACTATTTGTGACAGATCTGGAGTATGGCTCTGCAATATGAGAAAACATCTGATGTGGGATAACATCAATATTGCAAAAGGGAAATGGTTTGCAATAATGTAACAAAACATAAGGATGCATTTAAGCTGTAACTCTGTGGCGTAACCTATGCTATTCACTCTGTTTTATGCAGTACTTGCAACAGCAACACTATCCTAATCTAAAAGAAATCTTAGACTCTATTTTCTACTGAAGTGAATCATATAAATTTAATGTTGGCTATAGCCAGTACCAAAAGGTATGAAAGCTAAGCTGTTAGACCACAAACTTTACTTGACCACATAAAAAAGTTGATTGTCGTGAATTGTCGTTGTATCCATAAACACTGCACCGACAGACTGAAATCCTTCTGACTTTAAATAGGTTGTATTTTACCTTAAATCAGATGCATGTCTTCATTTTTGATGATTGCTTGAGTATGTTCACAACTAGTAATGTTCCAAAAAACATCAAGTTTCATATACACAGTACTCCTGATGGTATCATATACTTTGTGTGTCTGAGACGCTGTTTGAGCTCAAGCCCCAATGAGTCTCTCCTCTTAACATGGGCCCAGGTTGCTCTCATTGGTTTACAGGTCTAATCTGTGGTAATTGGTCAGTAGAGTGCTGCTTTGCACCATGTTGTCAACAACTCTGCATTCATTCTAACATCCACACTATTCAGTGGGCATTCTGGGTGAGCAAGGCGTTTTAGGCAGTTGCTGGCGCAACAATCACATAGTTTGCAACTGGCTTTATCTTGTAGGATCCATCTTCTTGTTGGGAAAACAAACAATAATGGGTGAACCCAGTTTTATATGTATTAAAAAGATATAAACTGAATGTAACAGAAGTAAAAAATTCTGTTTTTTTTTTTTTTTTCAATTAACAGATGTATCGGCACTCATCAGAACAACAGCGTGACACTCTGGACTACCTGTACTATGAGCACAACAAGGCAGTGCATCAGAAACTTTACTGTACTCATATGTACAATGACATATTCTATTCTGCTCCACCCAACTCCATTCTCTATATGAATGAATAAAAAATGAGATACAAATACTGTCAAATGAATGAACCACCAGCTCTGATTAGTTCTGCAGGTTGCGTTTGGGATCATATTGCTTATAGTAAATCATTTTAATCAGTAGCAGCACACTCTGCCTTAGGACTCTGAGGGTTTGAAGCCGCATTTGTGAATAATTTAAAAACATATATACTGATTGGTATGCATCCCTTGAAGGTTTTCTGAGCTTTACTTGTACTTGGGAGACACTTCAGAGCATACCAAGAACACAGCAGAGGGTCAACACATCCTAGCTGGGAACCCCTCAGGTTAGCATGCCAGAATTTATCATGTCTCAACATCTGCATTCATTATATATTTAGAAAAACATATGCAACTTGGCTGACTCACCCAGTACTTGCTGCACCTCAGTGCTGCCATATAGGCTGGGAAAAGTCTACCTAACCTATTTTTCCTTGTTTTAAATTCCTGTCATTTTATGGACATGCATGTGCAGCATGTGGCAGTAAGAACTTTCGAACTTTAAAACTGCTACATTGAACCCAAGCAGTCCTAAAATGACTTCTCTCCCCTTCTTTGCTCTCTGTCTCACTCTATCTGTGTCCATCTCTTTCTCCCTCAACAACATTTAGAGGGTCTCTCAACATTCAACACGAGAGGTCATCTGACAGGCTCCGCTGCTCAGAAAACGCAACCAGAGCAAAAGGTCAAGGATTTCTGCCAGCCAGACAGCAAGTGGGTGCTGCTCTTCTCTGACCTGTTTTCTCTCTCTCTCTCTGAGGATGCTGGGCAGCAAGTCTATGAGATACGACAGTGGAGGGTGGAGTGGAGAGGAGGGTTACTGGGGGGAAATTGGAGGGAGAAGCCAACAGGTGAAAATTGGAAAGTATGAGGGGTAAATGGAAAAAAACAGAGAAAGTCAGAGGAGAAAAGAGGTGTGAAGATGGAACAGAGTTAGGGTTGTGCATCTGTGCTGCTCTCATGATTTGATTAGAATTAGGATTATCCTGTCTTTTGGTAGATTCAGTATTATGATGCATCACAATCAGGTGCATGCACAGTTTTGTATAATATGCACATGGCTATTCTTTCATCAACAAAAAAGCTATTTGACAAATGTAAATGCACTTTTTAATTTTTTAGAAAGCTCTATAAAATTCAATGTAAACATAAATGTCTATACAATATAAACCAGAGTGAACAAACTGTAAAAGCACAGCTGCAGCAGGAGAATTTGCATGATACTTCAGCACTTAACACCAAATAATATTCTACTGAAGGATGGGAGTTTTCGGTTATTTCAGTGCTTGAGTATTTGCATTACTTTGTGAACAAATAACAGCTTTATATATGAGGGATGTCTATTAAAATGAGACTGCACTTATAAGGATAAAACCTCATGGTTCCAGTCACACTCAGTGTTATATATGAAAGGTTGGGTATTCACGCATATCTGCTGTATGTTTCCAATCAGTGACGTCTGCTAGCTGCTGACTGAAGTGCATTTGTTTTTGCTAAGTCGTCATAAAATGAGTGGCAGGGGGAAGTGAGACATTTTAGGCAGCTGCTGGCGCCACAAAGAGGGGGGGAGGTCTTAATGCTGCAGACTTTTTGTCTTTATCGTTAAGGTGCTCCATCACCTGGAGGGGACATGGTAAACACTCTAAAAGGCACATAAAACTCAAAAAAGCATGACATGGTCTCTTTAAGCTTATCTGAGAACATGGTGTATGATTAAACACACAGAAAAGCCCGAGTTCTGAGTTAACTGGATCTCATTTACTGTAAAAGTGAAATGCACAGACCTATAATTATGCTTTTGTGAGTTTCATAAGGTCTTAACTGTTTTTAACATTTATTTTCAGCATGACAGAGTGTTCCTGTTGGCAAGAAAACAAAGTCTAGAGCATAGAGACTTCTCTATCTCCTCCTATGCAGCTGAAAATGGCCCTGAACTGGCTGATTACCAAAGAGCTGACCAGTAAACCGGTCAGAACAGACTGGGCCCTGGAGGGGACAGGAATTCCAACAGAGTATTTCAGACTGAGTGAGAATAGAGGAAGATCAGGGGTCCTCAGTGGGTGAAATCTAGAAGGTTTTTTGAAATTGAACGTCTGAGGGTAGTGTGTAAACTAATGTAATCTACCAATCTAGCTGTCATAAGGGGTGGGAAATTTCAAATAGGTCAGTTCGATTTGATTCCTATCCTGGGGTCATGATTCAGTTCAAAATTAGTTTGTATATACCCTATTTGTTATTTTAAAAAGTAGTTATTCCAGGATCTGCCTCTGTTTGTGGTGCACCAAGAGGCTGGATAATATGATTTCACACAAAAAAATATATAAAAAAATGTATATAATAAAAGATACACAGCTCATGTAATGTTTGCATCAGCTAATATAATATAGACACACTGCAAAAAAAAAAAACCTCAAACAGAACATTAACATTTATGCTGAAATTAAAAAAACATAAAAACATTTTAAAATTAAAGATAGAAAGACGCGGCTAACACACCAGGGAAAAACTTGACTCCTCCTGTGATGCACATAGAGGGGAGAGGGAGGGTATGAGGTCAAGTTTGTCAAGTTTGACCATGTTTGACCAAAGTAGAGTTTATTCCTGTGATTTCTGCCCCTCCCTCAAAAACTCTGCTCCGAATCATTAGTCAGGTGAGCTGGTTGCCAGAATTAAGCCAAGGTGACACAACGCACAAACAATGGTAGCTAACACTGGTTAAAGCAACATGTTTTACAGATGATTGAATATCTGTCAACAGGGCCTGTATCAGATCTAACTAATGTTAGATCGATGCATCAATGCACCTGTAGTCATTTTATAATCTCTTTGTGTCACATTTCTGCCAGTCATGAAAGATTTTTAGCGTAGAACCTTCGGCAAAAACAGAGGAAATCATTTTGCATAGAGTAAATCATTTTCATTTACAGAGGTCTGGTTTTGGACTCTGAGGTTTTGAAGCAGGATTTCTGAATCATTTTGGAAAGTGGACATTGATTAATATGCATCCTATGGAGGTTTTCTGGGATTTACTTGTACTTGGAAGACACCTTAGGGCAGACCCAGAACACAGTGGAGGGAACACATCCTAGCTTTGAGCCCCTCGGGATCCTATGCCAGAATTGATCACATCGCAATATCTTTATGAATAGCACAAAACCAATAATTATGTGGCTATTATTGCTCTATATGAATATTGTTTATGGAACTGCCACACAGCCCCCATATGACGTGATGTGAAGCATGTGTAACTGTTTGCTCACATGCATGACTACGCAGGGAGTCCATGCACTCACTCTCCTGCACTTTTTCTCTACGTTAAATGGCGTGGTCAGAGGATCATAAGATAAGCCCCCTGGCTGCTGTTAGCACTGCATGTATCTAATTGGCCTCTTTTAGAGGCTCAGTTTGCGAATGGTGAAGTGTCAGTGAGCATTTATCCTTTAGATATGTGGAGCTGCAGCTGGCCTGTGACAGAGACTAATGGATAGGCTTTGCCAAGGGGACTGTTGCTGCTGCTGCTGTCCACTGACACATGTACACAAACACACGTACACGAATCGATACAGAACACAATTAAGAGCCTGCGATACTAAACTAAACACACCCCAGCACACTGCTTGTTTTCCAGACCCTGGCATTCCCACATAGGCATAAATACACCCTCAGGGTCCCTGTATTCTGACCTCGAGGATGCTGTTTACAAATACACATAAACTCAAATATAGCGCATGCTGCTGTAAATAGGCACATATAGTGGATGTATTCTATGCTTGAAAGAGAATTGGTGATACATACACATGTGCATATAGCAGCAACGTCCTCATCTGAAGACCCACAGCTTAGCTTTGAGCCTGGACTCTGATTATCCCTATACATGATTCCTTTGGGATTGTACTCTTCCTCTTAAAGGAATTCACAGGCCTGAAAATGAGGGAGGGATTCTCAGGCTAGGGGCTGTTTTTCAGCATCAGAACTTTCCCCTCCTCCTCTTCCTTTTTGCATTCATTAATTTCTGTTGTAGGGATGCACATGATTGAATATTTACCATTATCTGATATGCCAATATTTCCAAACTCATTTTAGCCAATGTTGATATAAAGACTCACCTCTTTATCAGGTACACCTTGGCACTTCTGGGTTGGCCCCCCTTTTGCATTCAGATTCAATACGGAAACATTCCTCAGAGATTTTGGGCTACGTTGACATGACAACATCTCACAGTTGCTGCAGATTTGTAGGGATGGGCATCTCAGCAATAATACTCAGGGATGCTAAGGCATTTATTTGATGCTCAGTTGATACACAGGAACCCAAGCGTGCCAAGACTCATCACATCATGCAACATTTTAACCCTATAAAATCAGTGTTACTGTTTCCCAAATTCCATTTTAATTTTTCCCTTGTTCAATTTTTTGCTGTTTTAATTTTTTGAGAATTCGTTTTAAGTATTTTACGCAAAATTAACCCAAGAAACTGTATAAAGTAATGAAATATAGACACTCACTCTTCAGGTGGTCCTCACACGTATCTTCACGGGCCATATGTTGACAAAATTTCAGAACATTTGATTGCCTGACACATAATAATCGTTGGGAAACTGCTCTGCCCTGTACTTTAGAGTAAGCCGGAAGTTTTGTAGTTTCTTTGCTGACTTAGTCGAAGTCTCAGGCGACCGCTTTGACATGTTTGCATTGTTAATGAGGGGAGGAGGAGGGGGAGGGGAAGTAAAGCTTGCATTGTCCCCAGCATGAGTGACCCCCTTGGAGCAGTTTCCCAAAGGATACGTTCCTTTTTATTCAGAAAACAAAGCTTCTACGTAAAATGTTGTCCATTTAAGTGATATTCAGAGTTTACATTGAATTTCGCCTTTCATGTTCGATTCAGTGATTCCATCCGCGATTCTGTGATCGATGATTTTATAGGGCTCCTACATTTTTCTGATATTCCATTGGCCATTTTTGGTGAGCTTGTGCAAACTGTAGTTTTATTTCCTTAACTTACAGGACTAGCACCCAGTGTGGCCTTCTGCTGCTCTAGCCCATCTGCTTCAAGATTGTATGTGTTGTGTGGATAGCAGTGGTCTTCCGCATACCTCTGGGTATTTTATCTTTTTTGGACCATTCTCTGTAAGCCCTAGATATAGTTTTGTGTGCGAGAAAATCCCTCTGGATCAGCAGTTTCTGAAATCCGACCAAAAGCTCCATACCCACGTGCTCATAGTTAAATGCTTGGGTCAAAAACTGTGATCAGTTAGTGGGACAGATGTGCAAAACTCCGTTAGAGTCACAGGCATGGTAAACTTTTTTCTGTATTGAAACCATGGGCTCATCATTTTATCTAAGTGTTACTTTGAATACTGTTAAGATAGTTAATGATGTCACGACAGCAGCTGTGGTGCAAAACTGGAGGCAAACATGAATTACCACCTCAGGCTAGTGAGTAGCATACAAGTCTAAAAAGTGTGGTCTTTTGTGTAGTTGGGTATTAAATACAGGGGTAATAGTAAAAGTGAGAACTCAGTGATGAAGTTTGGCCAGTCTGCTCATATTCATAAGTGTAAACATTTACAACTAGAATAGCACTCCAAGATCGCAGACCTCCGCCAAGCAGCTCAGCTCTACCCATAAACTGTGATTTCCACCCAACATTATGGTCCTATATTTATTTTACATGCACATTGTGGAACGAAAAATATCAATATGCAAGAAGTGTAATTATTGTTGACATAAATATCATCCAATAGAGTGACCCAGTTAGAAGTGGGTCTTGTAACTTGTTAACTGAACCAATTTGCTGCTGCTTGTACAGATGTTGGTGTTGTGCGTGCCACGGCGCTTCCAGTGGGCGATGTTGCCAGCCTGTCAGCCAGAGAAAAACCACAGCGCTTCTGTGTGTGTTCGCTCTTTGTGGAATTTGGGGGTTAGGTTTTTACTGACACACACACAGGCTTCTGCTATGACGGACTATGTCCATCTTGACTTTATCAGCAGCCTTGTGATGAGTGATGAAGAGGCTCCATCGGGAATTTCTTCCTCCTGTCTGCTGTGTCTGTGAGCAGAACTATGCATGCACAGCCTTCAGTGCTGAGTTGCCATTCGGCTTTCCGTGAGACAGCAGACTGAGCGGCGTGGAGAACTCCTCCCCTGGCATTGCAAGGGAAGCTGGGAAATGTAGTGACATAGGCTTGAAAAACTAGACATCAGTTTGCAAATAAACTACAATTCCCATAATGCCATAAATAAATGGGATTTGCCGTTATAAACTTAAATGTTTTTTTGTGACGTCAATCTGAATTAGATCAGCACCGAAATGTGTTGGCTTCTTCCTTGGACCAAACCACACCTCTGGTAAAATTTTCATGTAAATCCATGCAGTAGTTTTTGCGTAATCTTACTAACAGACAAACAAACAAACAAACAAACAAACAGACCCCAGCAAAAACTTAACCTCCTTGGCGTACGTAATATACACTCTGTCTTTAAGAGTGACCCACATATTCACAAAAACTGTGTTATCTTTTGCCATTTAAAAAAAAACAGGCCAAAAACTAGCACAAAAGCACTGGTTAACATGTTTAGAGGGTTCATTTACCTTTTCTAAGCCTCGCCCACCAAGAAACATCACTCTGTTTACAAACATGAAAAGGATCTGTATTAGCTGTTAGCATTAAGGGTAATTTTCAGATCTGCTGAGTCATAATAAATTAACCCAAGCTTTTATGTGCAGATATTGATATGTAATGAATGGAGGTGTTCATTCCTACTGCTACCTTTTTTATTTTCTCCATGTGGCTACATTTAGTTTTCATTGTCCTGCTCACCACCTCCCTGCTTTACTAGACTATCCATCACAGCCCATTGCGTAAGTGAGGCCAGTTTATTAACTTCCACAAAAGGGGCAGATTGGAAATGTAGCTTTTACCAAGCATTTGTCAAACAACAATCTTGCTGTACACATCTTTAAACCTAACTGCACAGATAAAGTACATCTTAAAACAACCCTACCCGTAAACTGTTGTGCTGCTGTGTGATAAATCAAGATGAGAAGAGGAGAGATTTATGCATCACCTGTCGTCTTGTTTACAGAATACTGTACAGCCATTTTTGAAGCTTAGGCTAATCAGGGATTTAAGTTTAAATTATTTCACAGCACTAAACTCTCCCTCAGGTAATTTGACTGAGAAAATGACCATCATTTTCTGCAACCAGCTCTCTGCTAAGATTTATCTGTGGCGCTTAATATATCTCCATTAAGGCTTTAGAAATAATGTCAAATATGATGATGTAGTCCCAGAGAAACAAGTGTGTAAAAACGTGCCCTCAGATCAAATGCATTATGACGTCCTACGTTACTGATCATACATCTTAACGTGGCCAAATTGTCTATATGATTCAAACCAATTAGTTAAGTGCTTTAGTTGTATTGTCACATTAATCATTGCTGGTGGTCTTTCATTTGCAAGAAACTCTCCTTCCCTCGCCCTTGACTGGTCAAGGGTCCATAGTGATCCCATACTGCTTCTATACTGGGCTGTTTTCAACACTGCATACTACACTCACAGCACTGATTTTGCCTAAATGTAGTATTTAAACATTTGCAAAATCTGCAGAACGCCAAAAAATACCCAGATGTCATACTACTTTGGGAAAAACAAGCAGTGTGCATCAGACCAGTCTACCTCACCTACTGTTACCCACAATGCAAAGCACCAACGGGTCAGAGGTCATAAGGGCAGACAGCTAGCCTTAGCATTAGCATTGATTCTGTTACATTTATATTACAATAAATAGAATCAAAAATCTGTACATTTACATTTTTTGAGTTTTGACATGCATGTTACAAATTTTTGTGTTTGTTCAGTGGTGAAAGTCATGAAAATCCAAATTACGTACTTGTTACTTGCTTTTGTTTAATGTGCTAGTTAATTTAGCAGCGCTAGCAGTTAGCAGGGCTATTGTTTACTTTTGTTTGATTTAAAAAAAAATTGAATTCAGCTTAATTATTGGATTGAGAGGGAAAGAACAAAGCTTTTTTTTAACTTTATTAAAATAAACTTAATGATTACACAGTCTATGTTAAATGTTTTTTTTTTGTATTTTAGAAGTATTTGCTCTCATCCAAACTTAAGCCCAGAAGGTGGTGCAGCATACTACAAAATCACAGCCATCTGGCAGTCATACTAAACACTACTACCAAATGCAGTATGCAGTATACATCATAGTAGTAGTAGCATACAACATGTAGTAGTAGTATGTGGTAGGCCGTTTTGAAAACAGCCATAGACCCACATACAGTTTTCTAACTCTTCTGCCAAAAAATAAATTAAAAAAATATCAAATCCTGACTTCAGTGGATTAACAAATGTGTTGCACTATTACTAGATTTGTTGTTTTAGAACTACTGTATTGTTTTATGACAAGCACAATGCTGAAATCATAGTTGTAGGAAAATAGCAGATAAAACCCTTGCAGCCACAGATCGACCTCCACAGAGTTCAGACCTGCAGTTAAAGAAGCAGTATGGGACAGAGGGAAAGGGAAAAAAAGGAAAGTACAGCTTAAACCTGAAGTCAAACTGTGGCTGTGCTGGAAGAAATCTGCCTGGTATGGTATCATAAGAATACTCCATAACAGTGTCCTCAAAGGAGTTCAAGATGTGAAAAGAGCAAAGAGAGGTCATAATTAAAGTTGATTTGGGTGTGTGTGTTATATTCTTGTGTCCTGTATTTCCTGGTTTTATCCTAGTCAAAGATTTTTTATTGTTGAGAAATAATAATTATAATGACTTACAGGGATGTAAAGAAAATAACACACAAACATATCACAATAATTTACAATTCCATAATGTATTGATATTTGCCAACAATATATACATATATATATATATATATATATATGTGTGTGTATATATATATATATATATACACATATATATATATACACATATATATATATATATATATATATATATATATATATATATATATATATACATACATATATGCCAGTACACAACACTAATGACTTATGGGACATGCAAACACAGCAAAAGTATAAAAAACAAAAATCCAAACTCATAAGACATAAACCAATAGATGAGGCGATTGAAGAGGTGACTTATTAATAACTACTGCCATTGTTTTGAAAAAAAATAAAATCAGATGAAAATAACTTTTAAAATTGAATCGTTTTTGCATCGTCAAGAACACTAAGTCTCTCCTGTTACTGGTACGTTTTACCCTTCGTGTCACAAGCTATTTGTTTTTCTAACAGACAGAAAACAAGACAAAAAGCATTTGATATTAAAATATATGATTAATGTAGTCTTTTTTATTTTATTTTATTTTTTTCAAATTTAGACATTCAATTTTGAAAAAGCTAGAATTTTTTTTTTTGCTATTACATACAAAATGACATACAAAATGCTGATAAAACAGTAAAGGTAAAATAAATAATTCATTTGCTCTTCAATCAGCACTCCAACAATCTTTTACAGACAGTAAGCTCTGTAGTGCGTTAAATTGCAATGTGCCCTTTTTCATGAATTAACACCCTCAACTTACAATAAATTTCCATAATAAAATAGTAGGTTTGCAGGATTGTTCCCTTAAAAAATTCCTAAAATTTTTTAAAATTCTAAAACAATTTCCAATTTCTCTGAGGGAGTTTTCCCAAGGGGATTAATGAAGTTCAATCTAATCTAATCTAATCTAACAAAGTGTTTAAAAGAAAACAGAAAGCACATTTCTCTCAGGTGCAAATAACTGCTCCAAACTGGACAGAAGCTTCATTTATAACACACTTTTTTAGAGTGTATCAGTGACAAAAATCTTTTTGTTCTTTACAATAACAAAATGAAAAAATTTAGACTGAAAAAGATTTAAAGTAGCTTCAGCTGAGGTGCTGTAAACGTCAAGTGCTCCCGCTTTATACTCTGCAAACCTGTAGAACAATTATGCAGTCATCATACAGATATGAAAAATATATTTGCACTCCATTTCAGCCAGAATTTTCATATCCCAAAAAAGATGATTGACTTTTTAAAGATTTTTGCCTGGACAAATATTGCGTGCCCAAAGTTGTATCCTCGCAAAGAGACTGAAGGGATGGTAGAGCTGGGTGGAGAACAGGTTTTAATACCATACCAACATTTTTTCAGTCATTAAATAGAATTTTAAGACACTGTCATCACAGATTTAAGGATGCCAATCTGACATTACCCTGATAGCCTGCAGCTTTAGAGCACCACACAGCAGGTAAATAAAAAAAGTGTAACGCAGTGATTTTCGACATATAAAGCTCTGTAATAGCAGCTCATCTGGCAGCTTAGCACAACTCAGCAGAAAAAGAAATCACACATTAAGTTACAGCTACAACTGAAAAATGTACATGCTGGTTAAGCAACATCTTTTATTTTGAAGTGCAGACTTGTTGGGAGAAGTGGGATTATTGCACTTGAAAATGCTATTGAATGCATTATCCCTTTTAATTTCCCCATACTATCAAATAATACTGTCACTGCACAGTTAAAAAACTGTCATATGATTTTAAGGTCATATCACCCAGCCCTAACGGATGGTCATTTAAACTTCGCTAAGCTATCAAAGACACTGGTGGCCCATCTGTAGCTCAGTATTTTAAAGTTCAGTTATCCAGAATCATTTAAATATTCATAGCAATTACCCCAAAAAAGAGGTCCAGTTTGCTTAACAGATGTCCATTAAGGTGTTGGTAAAAGGGCTGATATAAGACAAACAAAAAACAAACACCAGCAGGTTTGTCTCTCTGCAGCTCATTCACCCAGTAGTGTCAGAATGATACAAAAACAGACAACTGTTTCCAGCAAACAAAACCCAATTTGTGGTGAACAGGACTTTAAAAAGAGCTGTGGGGGGTTGCTGTTTGTTTCTGGCGGACGTTCAGTTGTGTGTTTGTGTATTTTAACTGCTCAATTACTGTGCACAACCTCTGCTAGTGTTATTATCTTATCTGCAATTAATACCACATGAGTGAGAGTAAAGATGCTGTCTCAGTGGACTCGGCACGGCCAAAGCTGAGATTATGTTGTTATTAAAGATCTGTGAAACAGCAATAAAGTCACTCTTACCTCAGGCTCAAAACAATTTACTGCCAAAAAAGAAGCCAGAAAAAACTGTTCATTTTGTTTGCAGAGACATATTGAGGAAACACAAAATAAAAAAAATCAAATTAGATGTTGTCCCTGAAGCAAAAAGGCTGACATGCGAGGTTATTTATCTTGAAAGCATGAACATATTTACAGGGTGCATGCTGAGATTCTTCTGAAAACACACTGCCAGAGCTGGCAGCAGATGAAACGCAGACAGTGAGTGCTCTTTTTGTTAAAGAGTTCATTTTTGAGGCAACAGATCTTACTCTTGGCAACCTTTTTTGCCTGCTGACAGGCTGTGGAGATGATGCAACAAGCCAAGTGATGTTTCCTCTCCAAAATCTCTCCCTGACACTCTCACACTGTGTTTGTCTCTCTCTTTCTCTTTCTCTTTCTCTTTCTCAGTGTCTCCCAGTGCCATCAACAAGTTACCAGAAGCAGGAGGTCCAAATTAAAACTTAAGTTGGCACAGCTGAAACTCCTAACACCAACTAAGCCTGCCATCAGTAGGTACACGCCCAAACACACTAGATCTATTTTGTTGCATCTAAGTACCTTAGAACTTGGAAAACTATGAAATAATGAGGTAAATATTGAATGTGAAGGCCGAAATTGAATTTTTAGATCCCTAATGTGCCTGATTGAATCCAGAGTTTGTGCTGTAAATATTCATCGTCTTTCGCTTTAATGTATGAGGCTTCAAAGACTTAGTGACTGAAGAAGTATTAAGCTCCACGACAAACACTAATGGAGCAATACCACACCAAAACAATAATCAATACAAGAGAAAGTTCTGCATTTTTAATTGAATTGAAGAAAAAGTACAAGTGTCCTCTTGCAAAAACTCATTCATAAACATTACAACAGCACAAAACAGGGGTCTGAATCTAGCGCACCAATTTACTCTCAAAGTACAGAATCTATAAAAACAGACCTGACAATGAAATGTGCACACAGTAAAGCAAACTCAGACCCATTCATATGAAGCTTTTCAAAGCTGTGGGGAAATGGTAAAACAAAAATGTAGGTGGAGGTCTGAAGCTAGATCGTATTTTGATGCCTCTGATGCATTTAACAGCTTTAAATGTCAAACTGTATTCCATGTTGCACGTCGGCAACATCAATAATTGATGCAGAAGGAGTGTGTTGCTTTAGCTCTTGCAATACAACTGGTTTTCATGCACAATAAAGTGTTTCAGACCTGTGTACGAACAGAAAAACACAATAAATACGAAACACGATCAGTGTTTTGGTTCAATTGGTGACCGGGCAATGTTACTGGCTGAGTGTGTGCCTGTGTTTGCACCAGTTCAGTATGTTACCAACACAGCTCTGCTTTTGCAACAAAACTAAAGACATTGTCACCTGAAACTCATCAGTTTACATGACAACTTATTTACCGTAAGACTAGACGGTTTTGTTCTAGTGCTGAAGAAAGTTTTTATAAAATGGAGTGGAAATGGTGCTAATGATGTGTTTGATTGGTTCATTGGTCACCAGTCTGAGCTGATCTTACTTACTATTGATCATCAGCTGGTATGAAGTTAGTTCTGACCTCTAAATTGTCCCCTCCACATCAGGAAGTCCAGGCTCTTGTGTGCCTTGGTGTCCTTCATGCCATGCAGTCATGAATTCAGAATTACATGCATGATGTATTTGAATAAGTTCTTGAACACAAGGTTAAACAAAGGCTTTCCTCAGGCCTTACTTTTTTGGTCATCACAGCTGTGACAGAGACAGGGAGGGAAAGTATGAACACCCCATTCACTGTGTTAAAATGTGAGTATTTTACAAAACAAAAAACACAGATGCTACCAGTCAAAAGGGAAATAAAATAACTTTTATTTATTAATGGCCTGGAACAAAATTATCCACAGCATGATACTGGTCCATGGCCCAGTGATTGAAGACCCCTGCCACTACAAGCTACTCTCCACTGCAGCTGGAATTATTTAGTTCTTTTTTTGTTTGATACTCTATTTTGACTTTTTTTTCATATCAGATATCACAAAGATAAAATGCTGTCAGTCAATTATGTTTTCTGTCAAGTCCCATTCAAGTTACGCCTTATTATATACACGCAAGCAATGGAGACCAAAAATATCTGACAAATGCTACAAAAAAGGGGGAAAAAAAGCTTTTTTTGGTTTATTTATGGAGTTCTTAGGCCTTTATGTCATGGAAATATAGAAAGGATGTATAGGAAGAAAGAGGAGGGGACTACATGTGGAGTTGGATCTGTGACCACTGTAACATGGCCTCTTTTGTATATTATGTTATATTGTGTAATGTAGTTAATTAAGTATGTGAGGCTCCTGTTGGGAAAGATATGCCTTCAAATTCGAAAAACTAAAATTTAGATGTTTCTAGAAATAAAAAGCTTTTATCTGTGTGTCAAGTTTTCATCTTACATACTGTGAGTCAAAATAGCAAGTTATCTCTTCTTCCCTTCGTCTTTTCATTAGAAGTATCAGAAGGCATAAAACAATACAAATATAAGGATGACAAAATCGTCCTTAGATATGGAAAATGACCCAAGGTAATTAGTTACTTCCCTGCTCAGTGTAGACAGCCAAATTAGACAAACTTAAGTTTCCATTAAACCTTTGAACACTCAGAGTGAGTCAGCAAATTTTCAGTCCTCTATATACCGATCTATGAGCGATTAGGATGACATTTATAACTCTGCTGATTACTTTGATGATGAATGGACGTACCCTGGGTTTAATGTTTTTGCCTGCACACGTAAGGGGTTTTCAGCATTAATTAAACTTTTTTTTCATATATAAATTTTATACAACCTTCATATCTGTCAGTCTATAAATACAGTATGTGCACGGTTAAGATAAGACATCATTACAGATGAATTCGGGGAAATCTGGAAGTTAAGCTGTCATAGTGCATGGCGTCTCACCAAACCATTCTCATGCTTGTGTTAAAGCTGACTAAGGAAGGGATCCTTTTTCTGCTGTTAACACAACTTTTATACAAGTTAACATTTCAGCAATGATATAAGAGTCACTGATAGAAACCTGAGGAGTTCTTAGTTCCTGTAACAGCAGCAAATAAACATAGAGGGGAAAAAACACAAATGCATAGTACACAAGCTTTCTCTTTAAAAAAATTCATGCTGTGTGAGAGCAGATACTATTCTGGTCACTGGAGTAACCCCAAGCTACAGTTGTGAGACAGCAGCTGGATGCTACTCACTGTAGCGTCTCCCAGCTTTCACAGTGATGGAGAGTAACAAAAACCAATCCCTGTTAAATGTCTTATTTTCGTTAAGGAATCTTGCATACATTTTAACTGTCCCCTTTAGCTATTTTCATTTAAATTTTTACCCATACCAAGTTCTTTCTCACCATGGTTAAGCCTTTTGTGTTAAAATGAAACCATTGTTTTCCTCATAGAACCACCAGAGCTTTTATCTGTTAGAAATCAAAAAGCACAAGCTTAGCTAAGAAAATCTCTTAGCTTTAATGTTTATCCTAACTGGATTAATTACAGAGAAAAATAGCCAAATAAAACTCTTGAAAAGTGCTTACTCTGAAGCATTAACAAAGAATAATTGGGTGTCAGTGAATCCTTTGCTCAAGCACTTCTGCATAACTTTTTAAATATTATGGATATAAACCCCTTTACAGAGTAAACACTTTGTTACTGTAAAGCACTTATGCAAAGGGGACATATTTCACTTATATTCAACAGGTTTACTCTCTTCTCAGATGCACCCAGAATGTATTTTGAAAGTTTCTTGCCTAAAAATCCTCCCATATCTTTGATTTTGGCATGCATATGAACCCCCTGCTTCAGCCCTGCTCAGAGCAGGCTGTTTTAAAATCAATCTCATGAGTTTTGTCCAATCTCTCAAGAAGTAGCGCTGTGCTCTGATGCTCACTAAGCTGCTCAGGTGTGTCTAAACAGTCAATCTACTGGAGCTGCCTGAGGGCTGCACTAACACCCGGCTTGAGGAGTGTTTCTATTTTGGGGGAGATGACATATCCCCTAATGACATCATAAGTGATTTCTTTTTTTAAACAGGCTGTTTGAGCACATATTTTTTAAGAATTGGTATATTTTTCATGATATGGAATTAACTGTAAGTACAGTAAGAAATCTGAAAGTTACAAATACATTTCTTTTCATCCTATTGATCCCAAAATCACTGTTAAAAATTGTGCTGCATTTTTAAGATGGACGTTCACAGTTGTTTTTAATGCAATGTTTGATTTGGTAAGTGATTGGATTTATGTTGTGGCTGCATGATGGTGTTGCCCACAGTTAAAGGTTGCTGGTTTGACTTTCTAGTCAGACGGGCCTTTCTATATGAAGTTTGCATGTTCTCTCTATGCATGCAGGGGTTTTCTCCTGGTACTCCGTGTCCTCCGACAGCCAAAAACATGCTTGTTAGTAGGTCTGAGCAATTTTTTGTGATTTAATAATTATCTCGAAATGAATGTCTGCAATTCATAAATCTCGACAGTCTGCATTAATCACAAAACAAAAGAACTTTTTTTATGTGTTCAAGCAAAATTTTGTAGTATAACTGCTCTGCATTGACATCTTTTGGACTAGTCAGATGAAGCTAAAGTTGGATAAACTGACCTTCAAATTTATATGTGCCTTTATAGTGGAGGAAAAATGTTTACATTTCTTTTGGATTCATAAAGAAACATTTTGCATCTACAAATTCAATATAAACATGGAGAACATAACAGGCTTGGACAATAAGTTAAAGCTCATATTTCCTTTTATCTTTTGTTACATTATTGCAATCCATATTATTATCACAATATTGAGCAGAATTATTAAACATATTTTCCTCATATTGTGCAGGCACTCCTGTCAGATTAATTGGTGACTCTAAAATGTCCGAAGTACCTCCCTCTTGCCCAACAATGGCCGGGATAGGCTTCAGCCTTCAGTGACCCAAACAGGATTCAGATAAAGAATGGATGGATTACTAATATTGTGTCCAGTAAAATCCACTACATACAGCTTCTTTGCAGCTGTGTCACTCTTTGAATACTTTCTGCTTTCGCCATGTTTAGCTTGTGCTCCTGCCAGCTATATTGCAGTGATTTATTAAGTACATGCACTAGCCTCCCCATCTTCATGCATGCATCCCTCAGCTCCCCCCTGCCATTCTTTACGCTCGCACACACAGGCAGCCAAGTGTTCCCCACCTCCAGGCAATCTGAGAGGGTTTGTATTGTTTGGAGAGGCCTTTGTTTAGACAATGTGTCACACAGTCAGTGTTTGGTACTCCACCTCGTCCTCATCCACTCTGTGTTTACCCACGTCTTTTATCCGTCAAAGGTCTCTCTAAATGACACTTTATAAAAAGCTCTGAGTGATCCTGTGGGAAAAAACGGGACAGGGAAAGAGGAAATTAAGAGGAATGTTAAAATATCCGAGGGGAGGTGTTTGTCACCAGCTATAAAAACTAACAGCAGTGGGCACTGGAGCACGACTATTCATCCCTCTTGTGTGTTTGGGTTGTTTGTGGAAGCAGCAGAACACACTAGACATTGTTTACACTTACCTCTTGTCTGTTTGCTACTGTCCTTGAACATGCGATGCTTGCCCTCCAACTAAGTGACAAATGCATGTATCTAAGCGAGAGACATGCTGTGTACACATGCTATAAATTGTCTTGAAATCTTCCCGTCAACTGCCACATCAGGCCCCCCAAAGCATCCCATCTGGGCCTAACATATTATCTTATTCACAAAATGCAAAGAGGAAAAATACTGTATCTTGTGGTTTTAAAGGTACTTTGTTTTAAGCAGTCCCAAAACATTTGAGATTTTTCATATTTGCCTTGTATAAATCCAGCTGTTATTAGTGAGTATTCAACAAGGAGTATATTAGGGACAGCATACTTCTGAAATAGGTATCCAATATATCTTAGTTGCAGACTTGGTTGGCAGCAGTATTTGTGATATGGACTGGTCTCACTTTTAAATGCTAAGAATGACATACATCTCGTAAGTCCAAATTTTTTGGAGCCTGTCCCAGCTGGCATTGGACAAGAGGCAGGGTACGCTCTGAACCGGTCACCAGCCAATCGCAGGGCCACATAGAGAGACAGACAACCATTCATGCTCACACTCACACCCATACCAAAGGGCTGCTTGGAGTCACCAGTCAACCTAAGGGCCATGTCTTTTGTCTGTGGGAGGAAGCCGGAGTGCCCAGAGAGAACCCATGCGTGTACGGGGAGAACATGCAAACTCTACACAGAAAGGCCCTGACAGACACGTGGATCAATCCAGCAACCTTCTTGCAGTGAAGCATGTGCACTTCCTGCTGTGCCCCCGTGCTTCCCCAAATGTTTACATGCAAGAGCAAAATCCAGTTTTAATCAGAATACCACAATGACTGATGCCAAAACAGCTCGGTTGCCACCAAAATCAAATATTGAAATAATTTTTATTTTATTTGTATTTTAATGGTTTTAAAACCTGGCCTAACAGTGTCTGTCTAGACAAAACCTTGCCGCTGTGCAAATGTAGTTGATGATCCCTGCTTTGAACCATGCTGAACGACAATGGGACCTCTGTGTTTCTAAATACGGTAAAAAAAAAAAAAAAAAAATAGAAAACCCTCCTTTTCCACGTCAGAAGGAGTTTCGTGGCCCTTTTTTCCTGAGGCTTGGATGAATAGAAAGAGAAGAAAAGGGAGGAGGATGAGGTAGCCTTGGGCGTATGACAGGCTGTGGGCTGTGAGTTCCTGTAAAAAACTGACTGATCAAAAAGACCCCTGGAGTAGGAGGGGGAGATGCAGAAACATATGTTGTGCAGAGCTTTCTGTCATGTCTGTCTCTTCTAACTTTCTCCTCCTCGATCCTCCTCCCATTGTCCTTTTTTATCGCTCTCTCTTCAATCCCATACTTTTCTTTGACTTTCATGTCACTTTGGTTTTAAACTTTTTTCAACTCGGCGTACTTTTCCTCATCCCTTGTTGTCAATGTTAACAGAAACAAACCCACCATATCTGCCTACTGGAACATTGTTTTCCTCTGTATTTTCAGAGACTACATTTTAAGCACTTACCCCTCTAGAAGCACTGTCTTTTAGCTTTTTTGGCTATATATTAAGCACACCACATGCACGATAATGATGTAACTAGGCTTAATGGTTATTTTGGAACCAACATCCACTCTGAATTTCCACCTTTAGGCCGTGAATCATTCTAATGTATTGCTCTGTTGATCATTTGTATAACCTTGTTTCTTATGCAACAAGTATCTTTGGACCATGGTTTTCGTTTATGTAATAATACTCCCAAAGCAGTCCTTCATTTCTAACCAGGCATGCCAGATAGACAGTTCAATATGAAGTTTACAGAAACAGTCCAGGCAACAACCCAAAGAAAGTTATTGGGAAGGTATGAACCTTTCAAAAACATACCCGTATGGTGAGAGAATGATTTTTCTGTCAACCACAAAAGCTTCAATGAATCTTGAACTAAACTTCTAGGTAGCTTTCTAGATGAAAAATGTTATTTTACTCATAGTAATTCATAGAACATATAATTCACTTCCATTTTAAAATTTGATTAACATGCTTGATTAAGTCTCCTTAAAGGAGACTGTTTTTCAACTCTATTAGATTGGTCCAGAAATCCACTTCTGATGTGTCACTGCCTACCGAAATAAATCACAACAGATTTTGGTGCTTCAATTTAGGATGATCCTCCTTGGTACTGGAGACAAAGATGCTGAGCTTTCTCTGCCTTCTCTGCTCGGTGAGCTGCCTTATATTGCCCTCTGGCTAAAAACAGGCATACCACCTAGAAACCCAAAGAAACCCTACCAATTTTCCAAAGAAGTATTAAACAAAAACACCCATTTTAAATGTAAGCTTCTATTTCAGACTTGATTCCTGCAAGTCGTAAATCACTGTCTTAAAATGAAAAATAAAATTATAAGAGTCTGCAAAATTTGGAGAAACATCTGGATATGTTTCTGTCTGACAGGATAATCAGATATTTTAGTTTCTTAAATTATGTTAAAAACATCTCCAAAACATGAGGTTACATGCACTTGTAAATTCCATCTTTTATAGGAAAAATAAAGGTAAAAGGCAGATAAACAAAACTAACAAAACTATCAAATCTATAAGTGCTGGACACACTGAGATATCTCACAAGCTGGTGGTTTCAACTGTGCATTTTTTAGATGCTGCAATGTCCTAAGCAGTCCTACTGCCTTAGTTATCCATGTCTTAAGTAATCAATAGAAGTGATTAGATCCTCTTATTTCATTGTCTGTGCTTCGTGCTGGTTTTTTGTATTAAAGCATTAAAACAAAAGACAAAATGCCAATAGTGAAAACATTTTCAGGTTGCAAAAGTTGTTTTATATTGATTGTCAAATCAATCTCAAACCAGCACTGTGAGAATATTACAATGATGTAGCTAAATTAAATGTCAGTTTAAATGGAAAGGTTTCACCGTAGAATAAGACTCGTTATTTGTTTACCTCTTCTGTTTCAAATCTATAAATGTTTGTTTTGTTTTAGTACACTGACAGGGTTAAAGCTGCTTTCTGGTGTTAGTGTTTTAGAACAAAAGCTTTATATTTGAACATGACTGTTCTGTTCCCTGATGTTCATCCTCTCTAAAATGATCCTGTAAGACCTATAACACTCGACTTGATCAGCACAATCTGATGCTCTTTTCCTCAGGTTTGGGCCAGAGGGCAGTGGAACACATGTAATAAAGCTCCTTAATCCCCCGGTCAGTGCTACCATTTCATATAATCCTCCTCTTCTCTCCTTTACTCTGCTTTACTCTGCTTTCCTTGCTCTATCTCATCTTGTCCGTGTTTTCCTTTTATTTTTCTTCCTTTTCTTCTTTTATTTTGCTTTATTATGCTTTCCTTTCCTTTTGTTTGTTTCTGTGCCTGTCATTTTTTTCCTTTCCCTTCCTCCCCTTTCTTTTTTTCTCTTTTTTTTTCTTTTCCTTTCCTTACTTGTTTCAGTTTCTGTGTCTGTCATTTATCTTCCTTTAATTTCCTTGCTTTATATGTCCGACCTGCCTGGCCCATCATTTCCTTTTCCTCATCAATACTCCTTTCCTCCTCCCTTTCCTTTCCATTTCTTTCTCTTCCTTTAATTTTCTCCCCTTTTCTTTTCATTATTTTTTCTTTCCTGTCCATTATTTTCCTTCTTTTCTTTCATTTTTTTCTTCGGATAATTTCCTTTCCTCCCCCTGCCCTGTCCTGTCTGATATTTTCACTTCTTTCTCTGATTTCCTTTCCTGTTCTCCTCTACTTTCCTTTTCTCCTTTTCTGGTCTTTCCGTCCCTCTTCTGTTTCCCTTTCTTTACCTTTCCTTTCTTTTCTTTTGCTTTCCTTTCTTTTCCTTTTCTTCTCTTTCATTTCCTTTCTGTCATCTTCTTTCCTCTCTTTGGCTTTCCTTTTCATTTTATTTCTGTCCTTTCCTTTCTTTGGCTTTCCTTTTCTCTCCTTTCCTTTTTTCATATCCTGTCTTTCTTTTTTTTAATGTCTTTAATTTCTTTCCTTTTCTTTTAATTTGTTTGCTTTCCTTTGCTTTTCTTCCTTTTTTGTTCCCTTTCTTTTTTCATTTCCTTTCCTTTCCTTTGCTTCCCATTATTATCATTTTCTCTCCTTTCTTGTCCTGTTTCCATTTATTTTCCTTTCCTCTCTTTTCTTTTGTTTCTTATCATTTTCTGTCCGTTTCTTTTTTCCTCTTTCCTGCCTCTCTTTACTTTCTCTCTTGTATTTGTGTTTCTTTCATTTCCCTCTTCCATTCCTCTTTTCCCCATCATTACCTCTCTCTTTTTTCTTTTCCTGATGTTTTCTTTCCTTCTCTTTAGTTTTTCTCCTTCCCCTTTCTCCATCTTCAAATTTCCACCCTCTCTTCTTTTCCCTTTCCCTTCATACTTTCTTGTCTGCCTCTGATTTCGTTCTGTTTTTTTTTTCTCATCAGCTTCTTCCCTCCTACTTTCTGCCTCCTCTACTTTGCTTTCTCTTCCTCTATCCCCTACCTTATCTTTGTCTATGCTTTTTCTTTTCTATCTGTGGCCTTTTCTTCTTTGTTCATTTTTTTCGAATTTCCTTTCCTTTCCTAGATTTCCTTCTTTAGCCTGTCTTCTTATATGTTTTCTTTGTACTATTTACTATCTGTTTCCCCCTTTTTTCACTCAACTACTTTCCTATTTTTGTATTTGTTTTATATTCTTTTTCCTGTCCATTTCTTTTCCTTTGTTTCGTTCATCGCCTTTCCATGCCTTGCCTATCTTTTCCTTTCTTCTTCCCTTCTTGCTTGTTTCTTTTTCTCACATTTCTTTGCTCTCTCTGTCATTTCCCTGCCCTCCTTTCCCTGTGTTTCATCTCCTTTACTTCCCTTTCCCTATTCCCTCTTGTCATATCTTATTTTTTTCCCATGCCCACAATCTCTCTCCTTTCCTCCATTTTTGTGTCATTCCCTTCTCTTTCTTTCCTTTTCCTTTCCAAACCATTTTTTCTTTCCTGTCTTTTCCATTTCCTTCCTTTCATCATTTTGCTTATGACTTTTTCTTGCCTTGCTTTTTTTCCCTTAATTTCCTGTCTTTCTCTTTCCCATTTTTCTAGTCATCTCACTTTCCCCACCTTCTTCTCCCTTCTTACCTCTTTTCTTACTTTCTGTCCTCTTCCTTCTCTCCATGTATTTAAAGAAACACTCCTCCGTCATCATCCACCCACATCTCGTGAAGACTCCTTGAGTGGGTGAGATTGATGCAGTCCTCAGTAGGATCCAAACCTTTGATATTACAGCATAGTTCAGAGGAGGTCAGCAGCTTTCTAATCCCATATATCAGGACCCAAATGTAATGATTCTAATGGACTTACACACAGTCTGACTCACGACTGGGAAAATAAAAAAATACTCTCTCCCTGCTCTGCGGCTCACACCACTTCCTCTGAGGGCGTCACTGAGCCTGTCAGAAGCCCAGGAGTTGACCTGCAGGTCACGGGACTGAGATTAATTTTCCCGAAAGCATTTTGAGCACATTGATGTTGCACTGAGGACTCACGAAGATGGAGTGATCACGTGGAGACCTTTAGTGAGAAGAGGGGGAGGGATGTTCTCTTATAGCTGCATTTCCTGAAGATTCTTTTCTAAACTTTTTAGGACTTGTCGTGCCTCATTTGCTTTTATTTTCTACTCTATTGTGGCTTTTATGACTTGTCACAATCCATTGATAGTTTTATGGCTATTAGTCATTTTAATGTTTTCTGAATACCAAGTATAGTTTACCATAAACGTCTGCAATCTGTCTTTCTAAAGGCCTGTTGTTGAATTTTTGATGAAGGAGGAACATGTGGATCTTAGTCTTACTCTTGTGGAGTTATAGAGAGAACACAAAGTCCCGGGGCTGTTGCTGCAAGCATTTATTCCTTGTTTAATCAAACTGGGAGCTTGTTGGACACTTTCCCAGTGTGTACTGGTCTTCACCGAGGTTGCCTCTTGTCACCTACTCTCCTTGTAGAGTAGGTGACAAGATCTCCAGGCGTTCCTGGGGAGGAGGGTCTCCTTATGGAGACCTTTTGAATTCAATCTCTTTTTTTGCAGATGATGTCTCTCTTAATGCTTCTTCAGGTGGGGACCTTTATACAGTGGAGTTCAAAGAGAGTGGGATGACAGTCAGCACCTCTTAATCCAAGGCCGTGGTTCTCTGTCGGATAAAGGTAGAGGGTGAGTGTCTGCTTTAAGTAAAAGAGTTTAAAGTGGTCAGAATTTGCCTTAACTTTTATACATTTTATTTTGGTGGCTTTTAGAGCCTTGGATCCCAACCTGGGGTCCAGGCTCCCCTAGAGGGATCGAGGGTCTCAGAGGGGGCAAGAGGCCCTGCCAGCTTTGAGGTTGTTCAGATTTGGTGCATGTATATTGACCTAAACAGTCGTAAACACTGAGTGCACACTATCTATATGGATCATTGCACAAGAGCACTTGTAGGTCAGGAATGGGCTTCTTAGTTTTCCAAGAGGGCCACATTAATTTTTAATAAATGATATACCAGGTCTTACGGGGATAAAATCATTTTTTTTGTATCACTCACACATAATTTAACAAAAAGGGTAAATAAATATCTGTTGCAATAAGTAATTATATCAACATTAATACATTTGAACTGATAGGCAAGTAGTACAACTTATTTTTTCATGAGCATATTTCAGCTACTTCTTTAAGTGAGTTACAGAGCCTTTACTGGTCATTAACTTTTATTTTACTTTTTATGTGTATGCAGATACATTCAGTAATACAGAAAAAGTAGATTAATAACAAATTGCATCTAACTATAGCTCTGTTTCCTTTAAAATGTTGCTATTTTCAAAGTTGTCCTGGCAGTTTGTCGTATTTTCTTCATGTGTATACTGTAAGTTTTTATGATATTTCAAATTGAGCGGCAGCCTGCTTTAAGTGAGTAGGGGGGGCCACATGTGGACCCTGTGCCACCAATTGCCCACCCCTGGTGTAGGCCAATTTTATCTTAACTTTTTTCATTGAAAACAGTTGAATGTATTCAGCTGATTTCTCAGCAGGGTAACTGTTGGGAGGGAAGTGTGTTGAAGTGTGGTCTCTCATCTGTGTCGGTCATATGTACGAACAACTTTAACAAACACACAGCCACACATTTTGTTTTGCTGCATTTTGCCTTGATTTGTAAGTTTTTTTTTTCAAGATGTCAACTAATTTATCTTGTTATTTTAGTGCGTTTTTCCCAGGATAATAAATCAGTTCATAGAGATCTCAAGAAAAAACATTGATTGGCACGTTATCACAGAAAACAGTAAAACAAAATGTTTGAATGTATTCCTAGGACTCTCTTCATTCAATCACATGTTGTTCCATATAGAGATGAGAATTGATGAGATTTTGTTGATACCAATGCCACTACTGATTCTACTTGTTAATTTGATTCCTTTATTGGTTCCCTTATCAGTTCCTCTGCCTTTTCTGTGGAAAGATTGGTGCTGCGGTGCAAAGACAGGGGCTTCAGCAAGCTGCTGGTATTTCCACCCTTGCTTAAAATCACACAGACACTGATTGTGCAGTATTTGTGAAATTAGGCCACAGTTTGATGACTTTTGTTTCCTGTCTGCCATGACAACATCTTTGAGTCCTTTGTTATTGTTTCTGCTGACTTCGTCTGATGAGAGCGTGATATCCTTTATTTGTAAGGCATGCAAAGGTGTTATGAATTCTCAAGTGGAACGGTTTTAGACTCCCATCTATAGTTCCATCTCAGGTCCAAACTGTAAAAGAAAAATTTCAGAGTTAAGATTTGCAGTTTCTTGTTGTGGCTGCCGTGGGTCTGTAAGCCAAACATTAGTACCAGTGATCTAAAGAATAGTGTTGTTAATAATTAAAACACAGTTTGGAAATACTTCTTTAAAAAAAAATCACAGAATTTATAAATGATTAAAAAGTTCAACATGTGCGCATCTGTCTGTGTGCTCTTCCTACATTCTTCAAAATGTCTGCCTCTTTCCCCTGAAGGTGTTTGTATGCCACAGGTGTCACCTCTCAGTCATCCTCCTGTATCTCACATCCACTCTCAGCCCACCTCCCCTCCGCTCTGAATGACAAATAAAGCCACGAGCTCAAGTTGTTTCCATGACACCGGGGCATACAGCTATCTGTCATGAGAGGGGATGCCGGGCTTCTTCCTGAGAGTTGTTTTCTTACTGTCTTTTATTTATCTTTGTATCTACTGTAAGCAGATTTCTTTGATAAACGATGGCAGTCTCACAGTGAGGAGGTTTCCTGCGTCTCTCTCTACATTCTGTTCTTTTTCCTCCTCAGAGCAGCTCTCTACAGTAGATAATGTGCTGTGAGGAGCAGATAAATTCTGTGCAGATTTTCTTAATGATGCAGCCAGCTGTCTTTGCAACCATTAATGCACAGTAGGCCCTAATGGGAGATGAAACTGTGTTGATGCTTTCCAGTAATCTTTTATTTTTGTTTTTTTCTCACTTCACAGAGGGCAATGCATAGAGAGATGGGATAGAGAGAAATGTGGGGGAAGCCCTGCAGAATGAAGAGACCGAAAGGACAGACTGAGAACCAATACACCTTAAATGTAATATCAGCCTCCATTTTAGGAGAAAATTGCCCATCTCCTTTCGCTTTCAACTTTGATGTGGGCTTGATGGATAGGCAGTGGTGTGTTCGATACCATTCGGTGAAAGACCCCACATGCAGCGTGCTCTGATAACCTGATGGCCCCCATCATTGTAAGGGCTGGGAAATGTACAGAGTGTTTCAGATATATTGATGTATTTTAAATGACATATCGGATATTGTTTGATTCAGAATAGTTCATTTTAATGTTGTTTAAAAGACCGAGATGCTCAACTAATGTTCAAAAAGGGACTATTTAAAGCTGTGACTTCAAGCTTTTTTGCCCATAAAGCCAAAATCTCAAGGCACAACATATTCATACTCATATTCATATTCTTGCAAAATGTCATATTCAACATGAGCAAGAGGGTCTGATTTTCTGTACGTTTATTTCTGTCTCCTAACCTTGTAAAGATTTACAAGCAACTCTATGACTCAGGAAATATTTTGAGTTGTTATTTTTTAAGGTTTCTCTCCAGTAACAGATTTTACTTTCTCTTAATACATTGAAACATAATTTATTCAAATTAACTTCAGTCAGTTTACTGGGCTGACCCTAAGTTTAACATATCGTTATCATGTCAGTTTAAGTCAGAAAATTAACTTTTCCTGCCAGTTTCAACACAGATTATAATTTGGATTTTTAACAAACAGGACTCCAAGATCAGAGTAAATTTTTCCTTTTGTTGTTTTGTTTTGTTTTCAAGTCAACAGTCAAAAGGTTTGGGATTTTGGTTAAATTCATGTTCATTGTTGATATGCTCATTGCTAATGATTCCTGAGCAATGGTAAGCTCAAACATTTTGGGATATTTGGGTTTTAAAAAATGACCATATTAATAGGAGTCCCAAAACCCAATTTTGGGCAATTTCTTTATTCTAAGAGTCACAAATTGCAGATAAAGTCCTGCACATTGTCTTAACTGAATGAACAGGTCTGCAACATTTGTAAAAGTGAGTTTAGATATTGATGAGTGCCTCTCTCCTGGCCATTTCCATCCCATTTTACAAATGTTGTGCAGCTAGATGGTAATCTTTCACTTTTTTGTCATTTATACTACAGTATTAATAACAATTGAATAACACTGATAACTATTCAATACCACAGCAATAAGAATATAAGTCCTGTAAGCTGCACTAATAGGTTCATAACTGTAAGATAAGCTGCAAAGATGAGCGTATAGATGTTAGGAGCCAAACTGTTTTTTACATTTTATACAGTGTGGACTTGTTAGCAATTTCCAACATTCTTACACGTGATCTAAATTTCCCAAATACATTGGCAATTTTTCCTTAAGGTTAAGGTTTTCAGAGAATTCAAAAGTCTTAAACTCCATGAGAACAGATGAGCTTGGAATCTGTCAATCAGTATACAATTAGAGTTCAGAGGTTTACCCACAATTATTAATCCCCTACAAATTGCATAGAAAAATTGCAAACACTTTCCTTCATGGGGTACCATGTGTACAGGGGTTTAACTTGCAGACAGCTTTGATCCTCATTACTTTTACCCAATTTTCAAACCTATTTGTGTAACTGTGGAAGAGAAAATGAGTTTGCATGCAAATTCTTGATACCTGAAATCAGTTAATAACCCAGTGCTGGCTCCCTCTTTTGGAAAAATATGACCAAAGATATTGAAGTTTCTGTACTTTCCATTACAACGGGGTATAGAAAATCATGACAACCATCATATTCAGAAATGTTCATGTTGTTATATTTAAAAATGTAGACAGATTTTTCCCTCTCTTCTCTCTCTTCTTAACCAAGATGACTGGAGATTGTTAGGTTGTTACTATTGATGCCACCAATCATCAAAACAATGGAGTTTATCATAGTGGAAAACAATAGTATTTAAGACTAGACATTTTTGAAAACACATTAAAAAGAGATGCTACCAGTGTTTTACACAGTTAAGACATTGTGTGGGAGTTTGACCAGGGGTGGGCAACTTGAGGCTTGGGGGCCACATGCAGTCATCGTACTATTTCTTAGTGGCCAATGAGGAAAAATTCAGGTGTCAACTATTTTAAACCTGAACCTTGTCAAGGATGTCCATATTTATCATTGATAACTCGCACATATTGAGTTCTTTGTAAGAAATTAAAGGTATGACAGGTTGTCAACATATTTTGTAATTTATCTCCATTTCTCTTTTGATAGAAAAAATATAGCTGAAGATCATAAGGCTCTTGTTCATATTGATATTTTCAATCTTTTAATCAGTGGAGGTTATATTATTGTGAAACACGATACTTAAAGGTCCATTGTCCCGGAGTGTTGACCATTTACATTACGTTTTAGTTGTCTATTAAGCAAGGATTTGATGAAGTTGGATAAATATATGAGAAATTCAATCTCTGCAGGGGAACAGATGCAGCTCTTTTCCCCTTCCCTTTGGAGACGCTCATATCTGTTGTGATAATGAGCTCTGCACTGATGGAAGGGGGGAGGAGGGGTTACAGGCAGCTGAGCTGACTTTCAAAACCATCATGGCGTCTGTCTGTGACGTGCAGAAAACACACATGTAGGTGGAGGCTATGACACAATAAACCCCAGGGAGTCAAAATCAAGCTTTTAAGGGGGCATTTTCTCAGAAGGTTTAGTGCATTTCTCTGTGAGCTGAGAGTTTAGTAAAATGCGTCACAGTCTTCTACTACCCAAGGCCCTTCTAACAACATTAAAAGCAGAGACATTTGATTGTTCAGGACATTGGACCTCTAAGGGTTTAGAAACATGTTGACAACCCAGTTTACAAAAGTATTTCCACCAATGATTTTGCACAATTAAGACAGTGTGTAGAAATATCAACCACAGCAGGCGAAATTTTTCAAGAGCCCATCTTATGCTATTTTGAGTTCTATATGGTCTGTGGTGTTTGACATGTCTCCAGAGTACTTCTATAAGACAAAAACTGCCATCTGCACTTCCCCCTCTCACCCTGTTTACAGTGGCAGTAGCTGCCACTAACCTACCTGTGTGAGGTCCTACCATCATTTAATTCAAGCCCTAACTTCTATATTTTTTTAATTTTAATGTTGCTGTGGTGTCAAACAAGAATCAATATTGTTTGAGTCCCATCAGAGTTGTACAATAGTTAATATGTCTAGTATTTTGACAACTAGCTTGTTATATTTTAAGAGAAAATAAGAGATATTATGCATTACCATCCAGCTAGAAAGCATTGATAAATGATTTTTCCCACCCCTATTATCATCATTAGCATGAGTGTGGCCTCAGCAAGCAAACTGAGTCTCTCATTGCTTTGTTTACTCTTTAACACATGAATAATGAATTCCTCATGATTTTCATGCAGATAAATGATCAGAGGGGGTCATTTTTCACAGCAGGCCTTCATCCACTCTCACCTCATTACTTCTGATCTCAACAAAAATCCACTCAGCCTATTTTTCTTAATGACAAACTTTGATTGCTTTTATTGTTTCAGTGCTACAAAGCTCATGGACGCATACCCCTGCGTGTCTCCTGGTAAAATGCATGGATTCAGCACACGACACGTCTTTGCATGGCAATACAACAATGGCTGCCGTCGCATATAGGCTAATATACTGTAGCTACAACACTGAACAGACATGAGCTTGTACATTAAAGCGAGAGTTCCTGTTTTTGTGCCTCATTTCATCAGTGAAACCGTTTTTTCTGTTTTTTTTACACGGTCTTTGAACACACCACGAAAGGAGACTGTCCCTGAATTATGTCTGGAGTATAATTTTTGCTTTTTCCATAGAGTCAGTGAACATTTCCTGCTGTCAGTCCACAGTTCCCCTCTGTGTTTTGGTTAGTGTCTGTGGAATTTGCATCTTATAATCTTCTTGAAAGCACTTTGGAAGTCTTTGTTGAAATAGGCATATATGATGGGATTGAGGAGGGAGTTGGAGTAGCCCAGCCAGTTTATGACAGCCCCCAGCCAGTCGGGCATGTAGCAGCTTTCTGCGCAGAAGGGCAGCACAAGAGCAACAATGAAAAACGGCAGCCAGCAGAAGATAAAGGTCCCCATGATGATGCCAAGAGTTTTCACCGTTTTACGCTCCCTGGCAAGCGCGATCTTCCTCTTTGCGCCAGAGTTCTTCTCATTCATGCTCTCATACCCCTGTGATGAAGACTGAGGAGTATTTGGCAGAGGAAGGTGCGTCTTGGAGTTGCTGTTAACTTCTATAATCTCCAGCGACTCCCCTTCATCCATGTGCTTCACCGCGCCGTTTACGCACGGAGAGCTCGGCTTGGAGTCGTCCTCTGCGCGCCTCCAACCTTTGCCCCCTTTCGCCTCGCCGTTTGTTTTCTTATGGAAGATGGCCGGGCTCACACTCAAGCACTTGTCTGACACTTTTGCCCTCTCTGTTTTCTTCACAGTTTTTCGGATCCTGAACCGAGCAGCTTTGAATATCCTACCGTACAGGACGAGCATGAGGATGAGAGGGATGTAAAACGCTCCAAATGTGGAGTAGATGGTGTAGCCGGGGTCCTGGCTGATGATGCATGCGTCCGGGTTCGCCCTGTCTTCGGCGCTTCTCCAACCTAACATAGGCGGAATGGAGATGGAGAAGCCTATGAGCCAGGTGACGCTTATAAGGACCGCAGCTCGCCTCGGCGTGCGTTTATTTACATAGTCTATGGGGTCTGTTATGGCCCAGTATCTGTCCAAGGCGATTGCGCACAGATGCAAGATGGATGAAGTGCAGCAGAGTACATCCAGAGAGATAAACAAATCACAGATCTCCTGCCCTAGAGTCCACTTGTTTAAAACTTGGTACAGGGCCGCCATTGGCAAAACTAAAACAGAGACCATGAGGTCCGTGACGGCAAGAGATCCAATCAGGTAGTTCGCCACATTCTGGAGCCCTCTCTCCAGGGCGATGGCCGCTACGACGCACGCGTTGCCAAATATGGAGCAGAGGATAAGGGCCCCCAGGAGCAGGGAGGTGATAATCTGGTAACTCAGCTCCACATCTGGCAGGGAGCGGGACCCCGTGCCGTTCTCACCCGTGCCCCAGTCTCCCACCACGTCCGCGCCGTCTTCTGGGTACCCGCTGCTGCTCGTGGCGTTGCTGTTGTTGCCGCTCGCGGTGATAAAATCCATTCTGCGGCCACACGAGGAAGGCGCGCAACTTTGTGCCGGACACAGTCAGCCTCTAAGACTGCCGCTGCTGCTGTCGCTGTGCGTTTCGCCGGCATCCATCGGAGTTACCGCGTTCGTGCCGTCGCGCTCAGGACGCATGACGCAGACGTGTGTGTCGGTGTGTGTGTGTGTGTGTGTTTGTCGGAGTGTGCGTGAGTGGGGTTGTGAGTGTTGACAGCCGGGTGCGCTCACTGGTACTGGGAATCATCTGAGCTTGGTGACGCCGTGAATTCATTTATACGAGCAGCTGCGGGTACGTCAGACCCGTGTGGAGGTCGCTCTGGAGTTTTGTGCCTCTGCGCTCCTCGGTGCTCCGTTTTTCACCTCAGACAGCCGAGGAGGGCGCACAGATCATCTCCTGTTCTCTCTGACGTTAATGTTTTTTAACTTTGGGCACACTGCATGCCACTTTTTTCAACTTGTATCTAAAAATGTAAGGTGTCAGGCTGGATCAAAACTTATTTTCAACAAAAATAAGTGCCAAGCAGATACAAAAAAGCTGCTCGAAGTGGAAACTGTGGGCGATAAAGTTTGTCTTTAATCATCTAGAAAGCATGCTTCTTTCATTAGGAGGTCTGCATTGTCAGATTTTCTTCTGTTTCTTCGGACTTTATAGTTGAATGTCTCATTTTAGACAATTTACATGCGAAATTAGGACTTACAATCCTGCTTTAGAGGACAGTATGTTTCATAGAGCCTGCAGAGCGCGCAGCATAGCTTCAGGACCAGGGACAGCGCCACCTCAGCCCACAAAGGGGAGCTGCTGCCATCTACCGTTCATACAGGCTACTGCAGCTGAGGATAGCTGTTACTTTGAGTTCTGAGTGAGGGCAGATATTGTGGGATGTGGGAAAGGAGAGAGGCTTTAGCTGCAGAGGGAGAGGGTTGAAGAGGCTAAGAGAAAATTATGTATCAGATGAGGGAAGGGATCCCTAGAAACAACGCTCAATTTGCCAAATGTTCAAGTTTTTCTGTGCAACTTTCAATGCCAACAGTGAGTCAGAAAACATCCTGAAATGAAAACAGATGCTGAGGGAAAACAAACTCCCTGCAAGGATGTAGAGTCGGAGGTGAGTTTAAGTTTTCCATTAACATGTAAACCAATTGTGGGGAGGGCATTTAACCCGGGATATATCATTTAGGTGAAATTAAACTTTTGTTAAAATGCTGATAAATGATATTGAGAGGTGATGTTCCTGGCTGGAATTCACTACCATACATGTCAATAATACATATATGAGGAGAGCAATTCATGTCTGTACATACGGTTGATATTATTAAGAGTTATGAGCTACATAACAGCTGCTTTACCATCTTTACTGGATAAGGGGGTCCACAGCTTGTAAGAGGTCTCTTTTACTCTTTTCCCTGCCCAGATAGAGACTGACTAAAGGTTTTCTTTCTCTGTCATATGCCACACTTGCATCATGGTGGCTGAATGACTAACCTCATCATAGTTGGCTCTTCGGTAGTCCATGCACCCTTGTGAGGTCAGAGGGAGCGCCTTTAAGAGTGCAGCTGATGCGGAGAAGGAGCAGGTCAAAAAACATTACATGCATCACTTTCCTGATAACTCCCCATTTTTGAGGTGCTAGTATGGCGGAGTGGGTTACAACCATGAATTTAACAAATAAGGAGCCTCTCACCGTGTCGATAGCCTAGGGTTTGAATCCAACCTGTGGTCCACTTGCTGCGTCTTGCCTACTTTCTCCCAAGTCTATCCACCATCATCAAAGTTTAAAGTGCCAAAAAAGATTTAAATAATAGTTATAATAATATCATATTTTTTTGTTTATTATTGTAAATTTGTCCTCTCTTTAAGTTTATATGTTAATAAGATTGTCATCATTTGGAAACAACAAAAAGGCACAACATAAAAATGTGGGTATTGAAAAATGAATAGATAATTTACATATTTAACAAAAAAAAGTTTTGTGCTCATCTCCTATTTTCCTGTGTTTGTTTGTTTGTTATCTTAAACACCTAAACCTGTGTAGAAGAACAACAGCCATAAACTTAGGCGCTGCTGGAAGGCACATGTGCAGTTTGGCCTTAAAGTGTCCTGTGGACATCGTCCCCCACTCATATGAAGGACTACCACCCAACCTCCTAAACCCTCCTATTTAGAGACATTGACATTGGTAGATTAAAAAAGGATAACATGTGCATTCATGTTATGGTAATAATAAAACTAAAGATAATAAATAGCATGTATATTTATACTATAATTATATATTTATGTTATTTATATGTATATATATTTATATATAATTATATTATAAATTTATATATATACAATTTTATGTAAAATGTTGTGTATATATATAATATATATGTGTGTGTGTGTGTATATATATACACACACACACACATATATATATACATATATACATATATACACATATATACATGTGTGTGTATATATATATGTATAAATATATATATATATACACATACATACATATATACATATATATATTCATATAAAATAAAATTACCTGGACACCTGATAGAGAAGGTCATTTCTCTGAAGGGCACATGAGTTTACCTCGTTAATCTTCTGAGTTATATTTGGAGGGTCCTCATGATGACATTTTAATGTAATGCACTTTTTGGCATTTGTGAGTACAAAGCTCATAAAATTTTTCATTCCTTGAGGTAGAGCATCAGGTCACTCAAGTCACTTGGTATTGTGGCTTTTGACCCGTGGTTCTGGCAATTTGAGGTGTGCCTTGTATATTTATACCACCCATTTCTAACTACTACTGTACAGCAAATAATGTAGGATTTTTTAATTAAACATATCAGTAATTAATGTAAACAAATTTCCTAATACAATATCAAACTGAGTGTTGAATTTTGCAAAGTTTGAAATTAGATAAATACCTCTTGTAATAAAATCAATGGTCAAGTTTCATTTCGGTGTTAGAAGGTCAGCATAAACACTCAAAGACTGACAAGACACTGTGATGTCCTAAAAAGTCCATTAAAAATTGTTATTCAAATGGTGTGCCTTGAGGTTTTTTGCTTGATTTTAGATGTGCATTGAAGTAAAAAGCTTGGAAACCACAACTTTGGATGATAAGAAAATATTTTGTAAAAGAACCTTTCTTGAGATGTCCTCGATCTACAGCCACCACTGTCTAAGCTTAGCTTGTTTGAAGTGTTTACATTCCCCGATTACGTTTAAGCTTAAAATATTGTGATAGTTCAGATCACTTATGAAAAATGTGGTTGTAGGTTATTGTTTCCCTCAGGCCTTATTATCAGTAATGATCCAAACACCGGAAAATGTCCCATAGACTTCTAGCCGAGGGAATCAGCATGATGCTAACCTCAGGTTTTGCCTAAAAAAAAAATGCAATCCATGCACCACTGTATTATGTTACTGGTTTTTATTCATTAAATACGGCCTCAAACTGCCCTCCCGTGGTATCATGTAGGCCCACCAGGGGGCCCCAGCTCACACTTTGAGAAACGCTACTTTAGATAAGAAAAACAGTGAAACCTCACTGTTCCAAGAAATGCTACTGACACAATCCATTCAGTGTGTTTGTTTACATCTTAGTTGTGGATAATGACAGCAAGGCAGTAGCTATCGTCTGGGGCTACAGTGACTACAAGTGGTGGGAGGCTACATTACAGTTTAAATCATGTTGGATCAGAATTCTGGGCCTGTAATGATTAAAATAATTTATTGTTAAGTTTACTGTTAATCAGCTCCACTGTTGACTACCAAGGGATTAGCTTTTAATCCCCTCATACGCTCTTATTTAAATAATTTTTACCTGGAGAAGTAAGTCTCAAGAATAAAATTCTTTAAAACAAGATGTCAAACAATTAATTTGATACAGCTACTGTCATACACACAGTCCTAATTTTTGCCCATAAAACATGATGGAAAGAGCTGACATGGGACAGGTCATGAGAGAAAAGGGTGACTCTGGTTTTTTCACCTTATTTTGTGCTCTCAGTGGTCACATGGCATTGTGTTTTCTACAGGTCACACAGAACAATAGCGAGGCCGTGAGCAGTGCACCTATTGTGATGGGGCTCAAAAGGGGGGCTTTGACTTTGTCAGCAGTGTGGAATGACCCAGGGGGCCGACAGAGGTTTGATAGTTCAGACTAGAGGGCTGCACTGCTCACCTCCTCTACACTGGAACAGTCCCTGTGAAGCTTTAATAAAGGTTTAACCTCTTCACCCAGGAGGAGAGGGAGGAAAGACATGACTCAGGGGGAGGATGTTGAGGGTAGCTGGTTAAAGTTGCATCAAATGTTCCTTGCCAGGGTCTTGTAAAATGCCAATATGAGCTCCCCAGATGGATCCTCTGGGGCAAGTGGCTCAAGCAAAGTTGGACATATTGGATCTGAAGATGCTGCCGAAGGATGCAGTAACAATGAGACTACAAGCCACCGTTTAAGAGGAATCAATCCTGGAGATGTGGCAGGAGAAGGAAGATCATGCAACGCGGGGCAGCTGGTGAGACCTGCGCTGCCAGGGCGGAAGGTATACAGAAAAACCTGTGGCATGAGCAACATGAGAAGACAGAGAGAGGGGAATCAAGACGAGGAAGGTGAACATCAAGATGTGGGACATACTGGTGAAAGCGAAAGAGGGAAAAGACGACAGAAAAGGCCTGAAACACTTGAGAAAGACTCAGATGGAGATCGAGAGGGAAGAGGAAGCTCTGAAAGTTTGTCAAGCAGTAACTCTGACGTACTGAACAGCCCAGAAGCTGGAGAAGGGTCAAACAGCGTCTTGCATCTTGGACGAAACAACACAACTCTCAATCCACAATCCCCTCGGATAACCGTGAGGTCCTCCCCCAGCCCACAGCCCCCCATCCAAACCAGATCCACATCTCCGACCCCTCAAAGATTCACATCCAGAATGGCCTCAGGAGATCTCCACCGATACTCATCCAGAGAACCGGATCCGTTCTGGGTAGACGTGAGAACAGGAGCAGCAACCAGAAGAGCCCGGCAGAGTAACCTGGCTCGTACCCTGAACCCATCTGTGACCAGCTCAGAGATAGGAGAGGAGGAAGAGGAGGATGAAGTGGAAGATGGAGTGGAAGGAGGCACTGGTGTGATGGACGTGATGAGTCAAAGCGTGACCTCAGTAGCGCTGCCCCCATGTGTTCCTTTTGGGGAGAGGAGGATGAGTAAAAGGGAGAAGAACAGGATGAAGTGTCTGAGAAGGAGGCAGAGGAGGCGAGAGAGGTGGAGACAGAGTCAGCTGCAGGACAACGGACAGGTGAAGGACTTGATAAACAGATCATTCAACATTATGAGTGCTGACGTCAAGCTACTATAATCTGGTTCTACCTACCCTTGATTTTAATTTTGATAGTCAACAGCCCATGTATGTATAAATCTGGAAATTTCAATAGTTTTACTGGATGTGCTGCACACAAAATTACTTTACTTATACCTTTTTCTATCAGGTCAAAGTTGAAATTTCTACATTACATTGAGTCGAGTTAAGGTGTTACAGGAGCAGGCAGCATTTGAACATACTGAAGAGGGTGATCATGTTAATATTTTATAGATCAGTGGCTCTCAAACACTATGATGCAGTAAACTTGTGTACTTTGAGGCAGGCCTTGATGCGCCTTGTGGATGTGTACAACGATAATAGGGCTGATCGATATGTTCCAACATCACATCACAGGATGTGAAATATCAGCCATGGGATTTATTTGTGTGTTTATTCTGAACTAAAGCTTCCAGTTTCTGATTTTCTCAACCATCTACATTTACAAAAAAAAAACCCTGCTATTACCACCAGTAGGTTTAGAGAAAGGACCACGGTTCACAAGTTTGTTTTCCTACACATTAGAGTAGGGGTCACATATGAGGCTAGCTATAGACACAATGGTGTTACAGTTCAAAGAGTGACTGTGTTAAATGGAGACTTTCTATTGGGTTTTTGTTTGTTTGTTTGGCCTTATGCCCTCTATTAGTTGTCATGATCTAGCTAGAAGAGCTAAGAGAGCACAACCGTTCACTTAAGTATTTCTGGCATTCTTATGTTATCATTAATAATAGGAAAAATTGCCCATTCCCAGTTTTAAGAAACTCTTTAAAAATTTCTGGGATCTGCATCAGTATTTGATCACAACCAAAAATGTAATCACTTGTGTCTTGTGGCATGGCCAGCATTCCCTTAAAATTTTTTCAAAATCTGTCAAGAGCTATTTGAGTCATTAGCTGTGATGTGGGAAATTGCCCTATTGTGCAAGTTAACAAATCCTTTAGAAAAATTCCAGGAGCTGCATCTGTATTTTAATCACAGCCAAAGTTCAGTAACTTCTCCCTTGTGCCATGACCAACATTCCCTGAAAATTGCATCAAAACCACTGAGAACTTGAATCAACTTGCTCTCAGACAAACACTTTAACAAAAGAACAAATGCTGGCAAAGTAAATCCTTTAGATTTAGTGGAGGTATAAAATCAAACAAAACATCATCAGACGAAGTTATAACGTAGCCACAAGTTATTTTTAAAGTCAATAATGAAACATGTCCCTCTATGCATGTATGTGTATGCTTCACAGTCCCTGTCAGTTTACCTTGAATTTAAGTGTTGCATTACTTTTTTAGTCATTTGTTAAGTTTTATTAGGCATTTGTTGATAGAAATAGATATGTAGAACAGACTGATACTATATTACAACATGCCTTGAAGATGCTACTTTTATGGAGATGAATAAGGTGTGCCTTGTGATTTTGACTTGGTTTTTGGTGGGTCATAGGGATAAATAGCCCAAAAAACTGCTGAACCAGCTTTTTTCAATAGGCATGCTGTGGCACCATGGCGTGCCCTCTGGTTTTGTCAGAGATGCTTTCAAAATAAATAAATTCTGAGATGGTAACCAGATGAGGGTTCTTTGAGATGCAACAGTTGACTGGGATTTTGTGTTTTGGGATTTTTTTATATAAAATATTTGGTGAATTAGTTTAAGTGACTTGTAAATCTGGTACTGGCAACAATGTCCTTGGAATGTAATAGTTTGCTAAATAGTTAAGATACCTATCCACATACTGTACATCCATAATCCCAATCATACCAATGAAACCAAAATGGGGAGAGCAGGCTTTGGTTTCAGCAAAGGATAAATCACTAAATGTTTCTGAAATGTATACCTCATAGTGTCCTACTGCAGTTGTACAATAGGATCATCCTGCTTGAAATGCAACCAATAACTCTAATGACAAACTATAACATGAAGCACTGTGTCTTATGCGTAAAAGCTAATATTACAATGACTGGGTCATTGTTTTGTTTGCCACCAAATCACACTCTGGGCTACCTAATCCAGTGGTTTTCGAGCTTTTTGTGACCAAGGCACACCTGAATCAGGTCAAAGTCTCGAGGCACACCACCATAATCACGCCACAAAATTGTGTCTTCAGCCAGTGTCAACTACCTTATTAGTCTGTCAGTGAGTTTTTGATTATTGAATTGAGTCCAATAAAACTAATCAAACAGCCTTTTTACACATCTTTTCTTTTGAGTGAGCCGTTAAATCAGAAGTAAGGTCAGAAAGGGCTCTCATAATTCTATTTACCCATTAATTTTGTTAAGTGTGAAAGACTGTTCCCTGTGAGGTTCAGTGAGAATTTAAAGTAACAAAAACAGCCGCTGCATAAAGAAACTCGTGGACCTCAAGTCCTGATGAAGCAAATTGTAAAATCATTTATTCTTCTATTCTGATAACTTAACAGATCCTCAAGGGGCACCTAGATGTGTCTTAAGGCACACACCACCCCGCCATTTGAGAACCACTGACCTTGACACTGTGGTGACAGAGCATCAAATATCACAAAAGAGCATTAAGACTGCAGGCCTCAGCTTCTTCTTGAGGACTATTTGAGTTGGTATTGTCCATTACTGTAAAATGCTTATTGATTTTTAATACCTATCTCGAGTCAAACACTGGCGCTTTAAAGCCCTTAGACTCTGTCTTTTCCCCCAAAGGTGTTAGGTAATAACAACAGCTACAATAACCATTGTGTCCACTTTTCACTGCTATCTGTGTGACTAAATGTGTGTGTTAATTTTGCCTGCGGATGTGTTTCTATTCCTGTAATCAACAGTCTAACTCTTGACGGCCCTATCGACACCTCGCTAATCTCAATAGCCATTGTCTGTGCGCTTTAAAGAGGGCTACATCTGAATTACTTACACGATGAGGCTCAGGCAGAGAGCTCTTCAAACCAGCCAGACAAAAGAGCAGATACACTTTTGATTGGCTGCTGCACATCCACAATATGGTGGATTAAAATTATTCCCACATCTGGATTAGAGGAAGAATTAGCCCTATTCAAGCAAAGAATCTCCATGTCCTAATTCCCTCCCCCTGCTGATTATATTGTTTAAAGTTGCAATATTGTTCTCCCCCTATTTTGGAGTTGATAAATTAGTCTTCAACTATGATGTAGATATTCGGTGTACAAATTGGCTGTAGCAGATATAATTGTGTCAGTTTTAATGAAGTGGATTATAGTGGATTATTTCTGTCAGTGATGAGGATAAGAGAGCCATCATGAGGACAATTTGTGAGGTTTTTAAATCTTTTTTATCTTCTGCTTCAAGTACCACGATAATGAAGATTTAGCTGCTCAAAGTTCAACCTTATTTTCCAAACACCTCTTGCACATCAGATGTAATCGTACACCTCAAATAGAAGTGAGAGAGCTTTTTAGTTGATCTTTTTTTTCCCTCTAGAGTTTGGATTATGTGTTTCTTTGCTGCTTTGCTAAGTTAAAGTTAAAGGTTTTGGTTTCTCATGGTCATCCTTTGCTTGTGAGCCTGACATCCCAATAACATTTTGAGGTATCTTCATTAAACTTTGCACTAATTACTTCTCTAACATAAGATATATACTCTGTAGTTGTTTGAGGTCAAAGCTTTTGTAGCCTAATGTCAGTCCCTCTCTTGTAAATGCCATAATGTGAGAGGGAATTTTGTATAAAATGTGTAACATCATTAGATTTTTCAATTCACAGGTCAAAGGTCAAGGTCCTGTTGTCTCGGACTCATCTCTTGTTTCTGATTTCTCAAGAACCCTTTAAAAGAATTTTTTTCTCAGACTTTGCTCAATTCTCAAGATTTTTGTGTCAGTGTTTACCCCCCAGCTTATACCAGTTCACCCAATCACACTGCCACAAAAACCACCACTGCATTTGTAAAACAATGCCGGGAGCGACAGCAGTGTTCATTCCACTGCTCCTCGGTGATGCTCTGACTCACTGCATTTCACATTCAGCCAAATTAGGTCTATGCTTCTCCTTGTAAATTATGGACTTTTAAATTCACATTTTTTGTCGTTGTTTTCTGCCAGTGGATGCAAAAACTGGAAAAAAAAATATCACTGACTGGGAACAGATCTTGGAATAATTCTGAGATAGTGAAAAATGCTGTCGTTACAAGGGTGCAAGAGGTGACCCCACCAGTGTTTGGGACCCGCTGTTTGAATCTGTTATGCCAAAGCAGCTCGGTTGGTGCCCTACTTTTCTGATTTAATGTGGGCTGTGGAGTTTTGTAGCATTGAAATAAGTACAAATCATGAACAGTTAATACACTGCAATTCTGCCACTTCTTAACCCATCAATTGACTCTACCTGTTCTCCATTTTTATTCTTGGCAGAGGAATAAAACCACCAGGCAGTGGCCATGTTTAAAATGTTTTAGATGCCTCTAACTACTGAGTTTCTATTCATATTTTTGATTGTGAGCACCAGAAACTTTTCTTGGGCACTGGAACTGATAAAGGATGCTTTACTTTTGCATGGTATCAGCAGAGGAAGGAACAGCTGATCAAAAGTTTAATTTTACAAAATGCTTCTCTGTTAGCAAAGATGCTTTTAAAAGCAATAATGAACAATAATAGTAATAAAAAACGCTGTCGTTGGCCTCATGGTTGACCATGGGCCATCAGTAAAGAGCAGATTTTTAAGATGCACACATGCATCAACACACAATTCAAATCTTTGGATCTGTGAACTATAATCATATCTTAGTCTGTGTAAACAGAGATTTCAAGAGCCGTTGTCATTAGCATTGTGTTAAACTGTAAATACAGTATTATACTGTAATAAGTGCAGGGTTGCATAACTGGTGATGTTCTTGCCACATTTAGTGCCTTTGAAAACACTGTATGAAAACAAGAAGTGATGTCAGATCAATTCTGTTTTTATGATTAGTTAATGAAAAAAATACAAGCTATTCATGCTGGAGCTTTTATAGAGCCTTATCCACATCTGTGCCTCTCCTCTCAGTGTTTATACTCAGCTGGTCTCATTGTAAAAGGCACAATTACAAGGACTGAATTAATCATCTTGTGTAACTTTTAGAGGAGTGAATAATCGTGTTAGTTAAATTACTCCCTTAAACTCTTTTATTGAGAGGACATTGATTGAACTTGTCGGGTCGTTTATCATCATCAAGGCTAACTGAGTGTGCATGCTCTTTTCTCAGCTTGGTCTAACTTTGCAGATGCAACAGATTCACTCAGTCTCACTTGGAAACTACTCTCAACAACCACTGCATTTCAGCTGTTACTGTTCAGTTTTGTAGGTTAGGATTCATTTATAGGACAGTTCGACAAATAAGTGCTACTTTTTAGGTAGGGATGTTCCCAAATAAATGATTTCCTAGTTTAAAATTTGAAATTAAGATTTGAATGTCAGAAATCACGCAGCAGTCAAAATTGAACACATTTGACTCAAGGTTATCAGCAAAGTTACAATGTCAGATTGATTTGCAGATTGGGGCTTATTATTTAGTCCTATCTTCAAGGTAATGGCCATGTCTTTGTGTTGAATGTACACGTTGCTCCAGTCTGTGAGCTCATTTATCCAGGCATAGTCTATCCATGATTTAATTTGTAAACAAGTGTGGAGCTCCCATCAACCCTTTTCCAACCTCACAGTGACTTCACTGCATTAGTATGCAGCGAAACAAAGCAAAAGTGGAGGTAGACATTAATTGTCACCACAGGCTGTCGGGCAGCACAGGAGTCTGTGTAATACAGTGTTTTACATTAAAGCTGGGGTGTGTAATTTGGATGAAACAGGACTGGAAGCAACTCAAAACCCCTCCCCCTTTCCTGTTTGCACTCCAAGCAACTCCCCTACCCTTAAATTCCCTTACGATTGCTCTGGTGAGCTGTCATAAGCATGGGCTATAATTATGAAATTCAGTGTAGCTACACAATACCTGCTTTCACAATAACAAGCACTTGAACTGACTAATCAAACAATCAGCACAACCTGGCGATATACAGTATGTACAGCTTTAAGGATCATGAGACAACATACGACAACACAGGTAAACAACTTCATGACAAGCTGAGGCAGATTTCCAGTAACTCCCATTTGCCTCAAACAAGCCACGGTGTCCTCTCAACAACCAAAGCACATTCAGATATTATAAGGAAAATATGTTTGCAGCTTACAGATCTAACGCTGATCATCTACTGGCAGCCGGGGGGGGGGCACATCAGGCCCTTTACAGCTTTCCGTCTATCCCCCTGTCAAGTTCAGATGTTGTTTCAGGAAAGACTCTGTGGTTGTTTTAATGGTATATTGTTTTGTTAAATCTTCATAACTATTGATTCTACCCACAAACAATTGGGATTGAAACATTTTTATCAGTAATGAATGACTTCATATCTGATCGGTTTTTCAGAAATCCACACATCAGACATTTAAGCCAACATTGAACTTGGGAAATGATAATATAAGAGTCAATACCAGAACAGGAAAACATGAGAGCCCCTGAAAGAAGTGGCTATGATATTGAAGCTAGCCCCAAGGGACTGGCAGTGTTTTTTAAGGCTAAGAAATACATACAGATGAAAAATTAAAGATATTGAACTGTTATACCAAATATATATTTTTAGTTATATTTTTTGGGTGTTTTATGCCTTTATTGATAGTGTAGGTGAGAGACAGTGGATAGGTTTGTGAAAGGGGGTAACAGAGAGTAGGGGAGGACATTCTGCAAATGGACCTCAGTCCAGATATGAACTCAGGCTCACAGAAGTGTTTATCAGTCGTGCCTGGTTGCTGACTACTCTGCCAAACCAGCACCCCAATATTTATATATTGAAAAGAAAAATCTACTCCCATAGTGTATGTCATGAAAAAAATGCCCCCCCCCACAAATGTAGTTGATGACCCCTGCTGTAGAAGCACTGCCAACTCTTGGTCCTGCTTCAGACCGATGCCACCGCACAGTTGTCTCCACCTCTTAAACACCATACCCATAGTTACATGTATCCTATTCCTCTGGCTGTTGAGGTGCCTCTGTTTTCATTTTCTTTGGTTGTCTGTGACATATTTTAACATCACCCTCATGATTACCAGTGATTTTGCTACATTTTGCTTGGGTCTGTAAGCTCTAAGTGCAGAAATGCACACAAAATGAACTAAAGACTCTGTCCATATGCTTATCATTTGTCAATCATGACAATCCTTCTGTCATCAAGTAATTCTTAAGTCACACAGTCAGGTTTACTTTAACTAAGTTTCACAATCTGTATGACAAATTAGATTTACATAATCTTAGTTTTAGCATGATTATAAACTGTCTTATGTGGTAGATTGTTGTGTAACAATGGCACTTTGTGTGGACTGTGCAGTAGACCAAAAGTCAGACTGAGTGTTGTTGACATCTCCTTTCCCACATGAAGTGGTTTCATCCTGTGTGATAGAGAGGCAATTAGTGCAGGGCTGTTCGGTCACTTTATCCAGCTGCTCTAATGCTGCTGAATGTAAGCTGAGATGTGGTTTGACTTAATGCTTGTTGTTCTGCAGAAACTGTTATTGCTTTTCTACAAAGGAATCAATTCCTACAAGTACACAAATAAAAAAATGTGTTAGCAATGCAGCTGCTTTATAGGCAAACTATAACTGATGAGGGCATGGTTTCATTTTCCATTTACGGTCACACTCATCAGTGTAACCAAGACAAAGCTACCATGTAACCAAACGTGTTGTCAGGTGGAGAGTCTCATTGCCTGTGATAATTTGGGAGCTGTGTGTTGGCTCTTCCTTCTTAATGACACACCTTGGGAGGCCTCGGCTGGTGCAACAGTAAACTCCCTGGAGCTCCCCCCGGGTGAGAGAGTGGTAATTACTTTGGAAGTGCCCTCCTCTCAAGCTTTTCCAAGAGTGCAGCTTCGGTCACAAATCCCTAAAGGGTTGTCTGACACAGGTGGGAAGCATTAAGAGCCCCACATACTGTCCTCAAAGCAGGTTCTGAAACCCCTCACACAAGTTATAGTTGGAAATTGAAAGTTGAGTGTGGATTTGGTTGCAGGGGCACTTAGAAAGGGAGCATATGGACACTTTAGAGATGAGGGATGCTTTAGGACATGAGATACAAATCTCACTAAAAATAGCAGAGTGCAGGGTATCATCAGTGTAACAAGATGCCTTTATTTCACAATTTAGAAAATGCATGCATTAGTCTTTTCATAGCCTGCTTAAAATAGGAGCTCTATACCCAAAGAGCTCCCACACCTTGATTTCCTGTAAAGTGAACAGAGTTTGGAGCCAGCAGCAGGGTCAAATTACTCTACTTACAGTGTTTAGGCCTTACGGGAAGAAGTAGGAGGGTAGATGTTTCGCTCTACAGAAGTCACACCTGACACCCTCATGTCCTCACACATATTATTACGCTGTGCAGATAGCTGTCAAAGACATTTACACTCTCTGAATAAGGTGTATGAAAGAAGAGAACATCTTAAACTTAATCTCGAGAGGCCTGTGGAAGACGGCATTTTCACTTATATTTATTGCTGGCGGATATGATGGCGTCTCGTAGCGATAATGTATGTTTTGTCGGTTTTTAATGTGAATGTCTGAGAGCTTATTCCATGTAGACATGGTCTTGCAAAAATAGATTGAGCATCACAGGTTTAGTTTGAAGAAGGAGAAAAAAGTTGATCTGACGTCCTTTTTATGTTGTACATTCAAAAACAGAAGGCACTGCTTCACCTAAAGAGCTTTTCTTTTTGTAAAGGTGATACAACTTTTTATTTGGTCTCAGTAGATTTTTGCATTTTAAAGGTACAATCCTTCAAAAAATAAAAAAGCAATAATTAGCAATATAACATGGCAACAACAAAATCAAAAATTTGACAACATGAAAATTCAAATCAGACTGTATGATTCATTAATAATATAGAGACCAATCGTTGGTCAATTTATTAACACATCCTTCATTTCATTTTTTCCAAGTAAAACACAATTCTCACCCTTACTTTTTCATCTCTTAAAAATAATAGTAATACTTTATAATTTTAATGTTGTATAATATATGGTGACACTGAACAAGAGAGGCCAAAGGCAGTAGGAATATCAGATAAAGACAAAGTAAGGTTAGGAGTATAATAGAAATTACATGAGCAAAAATTACAGCGTGCAGAATCTTTAAGACATAGCAATTTTCCCTTTTAATGAAGGAAAAAATAAAACAAGTAAAAGTGAGGCTAATACAGGGCAAATAATTTATACCATTCAGAGTATCTACAATTTAAATACACGTTTTAAAGCACTGTTTGACAGGATGGATAATGCACTGGGTATGGTGCTTATTTAAGGAGAAATCAGTATATTGGAGGTATTCTGAGCACATGAGTCTTATTAAGAACAAGTGTAAATTTAGAACATTAATAAACAAACACAGAGTGTAATAGAAATAACTGCAATGCGATCATGTTGCAAAACATTGCTAGATATTTTTTTCCATTATAATTCAGCCCTAAGGAGGAGGCATAAGTGAACTTGCAGTCCTTTTCAGAAACAACTAGAAAGCACTCAAAGCAGCGCAAACCTCCGCCAAGGTAGCTCACATATTGTTGTTACATCTATAAGCAATAGTTCCATGTTAAAGTTACCACCATAATACGATTCCTCGACCCTGAAAACACACACCCAGCACTCTGAATCATGTTGACATCATTATTAGTTAGACAGTTATTGAGCAAAAATGATCGTTCTCTAATGGCCGTTATCTGGATCACCACCAAAATAAAGTCATTTTTAAGTTGGGCTATTACCAACATCATTTGAGAATTTCAGCAAAATCTGTCCAGTAGTTTTTTGTGTAATCTTACAAACAGACAGACAAACATAGGGTGCCAAAAACAGAACTTCCTTGGCAGGGGTAATAAAAACAGTCTGTGGTAAAAGCTTTTGGTTTGTTAAGTTGCGTTTTCTGATGAAAATCTCATTCTGCTGCCTTTTAGCAAATGCTTATACTAATCCTTCTGAATCTTTTCAGCATGATTTATCTGACAACTGTCTCTCAAGATGGTTACAAGCATAAAAAAACACCCTTTGCAAGTTAGAAATCTTGTAGTTGATGTTTTTGTTCATTTCTGTAGGTCATTAAGAGGCATCAGAATTAAATTCTGTCTTTCATGACCAGTAAAAAGGTCTTTTCAGGAGCTTTAGGCTTAAATATATGAAAAAAGCAGGAAGGCCTCTGTCGCTGCTGAACAATCCATTTGATTCATCATTGTCTCCTCCTCTCCTAGAGCTCCACAGGAAACCCATCGAGCAGCAGCAGTGAAGATGAGGAGGACCTGAGTGCAGGAGACAGAGAGGGCTACATCTGCGCCGTGTGTTTGGATGTGTACTTCAGCCCTTACATGTGTCACCCGTGTAACCACGTCTTCTGTGAACCCTGCCTGAGGACGCTGGCTAAGAACAGCCCCACCAACACGCCCTGCCCCCTCTGCAGGACCATCATCACACACGTTTTCTTCCAGAAGGGTGAGCTGATGGACATAGGGCACTTGCTGTAACCTCTGACATGATTTGATATACTTATATTTTCTACTTGTGACTCCACTCAGCAGTCTAGATTGAGTTATAAGAGAAGGACACAAATACAGATAAACATGTCAGAAAAATGTGTACGGATGTAGAATAACCCATGACAGTCAATGCTTGCAGCTGCACGTGTATTGTTTTGTCTGTACGCTGCTGTACACACAACATCTAAGCAGCAGATTGTTCAGAGGGCCCAGCTGCAGATGTCCCAAAGGGGGCTGAGTAGACCTTTAGAGCAGCTCTCACCAGATGAGTCACCTCAAAATCAAACGTAACCTCAACACTTTTATTTACTGTTTCTGATGTGGTGGAAAGCAGTACGAATAGAAAAAGTCTTTGTGATCAAATGAAAGAAGATGCTGAAAGTAAAGAAAAGTGTCATTGAAATCTCATTTGAAAGCTCTTCAAACAGTGGCTCTCACCTTGTGGGTTCAAAAATTATTGTGAAACTTGTTTCTGTGAAGTAAAAATAGTGGGGAAAAGTCCATAATGAACGAATATTCAATATATGAAGTAAACATACATCAATAATTGCTTTGCTATTTTGGGATATCAACTAAAATGTACTTGTTATCACAGGAAACAGTGTGTAAAAAAATGTATAGTGGGTTTTATTTTATCAAAAGTCCAAACGACAGAGTTTTCCTACAAAAACATGTCAGCAGGTGAAATCTTCAGAAATTTGGGGATGTTAATCTGCATTAAGCATGCCTTAGTGTGGGGTGCTGGTTTGGCGGGGTTGTAAGCAACCAGGCACAACCCATAAACTTCCTTATGTTGGCCCAGGCACAAATCTAGACTCTGGCCTGTTTGCTGAGTGTCCTCCCCTACTTTTTCTTGCCCCCTTTCACAAGCCTATCCACTGTCTCACTCTCTCCTGACAGTAAAGGCCTAAATATGCCCCAAAACCTATCTATATATAGAAAAATAATTTTATATATATATATGTATATATAGACATCCTGGAGTATGCCCACTCCATTAATACACTTAACCCTTTAATGCCTGAAAACACAAATTATAGCCAGAAAATTGTAATTTTTTGGAGCTGAAATGTTTATTTCACTTTCTACTGAAATCCTAAAAAATCTAAATTTCCATAAAATTTAACCTTTTTTTTTTTGTATCTTATTTGATACATTAGGTGTTTTTGGCAACTGATAATCCATTTGAGGAAATTTTTATCATTTTTATGACTGTATTTAGATGGGGTTTTTTTAGTAGTTTGTTGATTATATTGATTAGATAGAGGTATCATAAAAGTATGTATCAAATAAGATACAACAGGCGTTAAAGTGTTAATAAGGTGCGGCATATCATGTTATAAATGAAGCTTTGAATGCTGTTATTTCAGCATTTCTGCACCCCCTTGTTGTCAATTTTACCCTGTGCTTCTGCTCTCTGGGATGACAGTTAATAAAAAAGTCTTCTCACATGCAGTTTACACATGGTGATTGTTGAGTACCAAGGGAATCTCTTAGAAAATGTATGCTAAGTTATATGAGTATCCTTGTAGAATGTACTGCTGATTAATACGATTAAAAGAGCAGAAACACAAACAAAGAACAAACCTGTGAAATGAGGGCAGGTGGGGCAACCCTACCCAGCACCTTTACCTCTTAAGTTCAGTATTATTTTGTTGGAAACTTGGAGATGAATGTGATCATGTGAAAGTACTCCTAGTGATCAGACAAAGAAAAAGAGGTTTAAAGCAATGAAAGTTATCACCTTTCCCTTATCTGCAAATCCCTAAAGAAGACTTTATAAAATAAACTGTAAAGATTATATTTTCCACTTACACTTTGAAGTGTGGGACACATTTTCTGTCGGCTCATGATCAGTGCTCACTGATTGCATGGGACATGTTCTGATTTGGACAAAGCTATGAATAAGTAATGAAGTTCTCTGATTCACTTTGGCCTACTTCTGGCTATATGTCAGAGAAATGGAGCGGCAGCAGGGACACTGCTGTGGCCATAAAAAGGCAGAGTGGCCATTGTTATGAGCACTGCAGACACACTAAGGGCTCTTGTGAGTGATTAGGTGACAAGGATTGTAGATTAGATTCTTGTGTTGATTACCAAAGCCAAGGTCGCACAGAAACAGAACAAGGAGAAACTGAGGGACTGTGGCGATGCTGCATCAGCTGCTTTACTTTGAATGTGTTGAATAAATCAAACACAATCTATCCAGGCCATCAAGACGTGGAGGTGTGAAAGAGATGTGCACTTTTGATAATACTGTGTTCCTCTTCCTGCCTCTTTTTTTAACAGAGCTGAACCAAACAGCTAGGACATTCTTCCCGAAGGAATACCTTTCTCGGAAACAGAATTTCCAAAAAGCAAGCTGTGCAAAGTGGCCTCTGCCAAGCTGCAGGAAACTGTTTCGCATCTTTGGAGGCAAGTTTTTAATCACTCATACATTCAAACTCAATTATTATGATACGGATTCATCTGATATGACTTAATACAATAGTAATAGAGGCTGCATTCACACATTTTCCTCCCTTTTATCTCACTCTAATCCTGCTACCTCCTTACCAGAGATGTACCTCAAGGCTTTAATGGTGTGTTAAACACAATGTTTCAGCTTTGTAGAGTACAGAATACTAGCATAGTGACTGCTTTTTTAACTGTATCATGTACTTTCTTATTGAACACAAAGTCTGGTGTAATCCTTCGGGGAGCAGTGGTGGATCACTTTAACAAATTAGCCCCTAGTTTGTACAGCTATTGACCTTGACCCACTAATTTAATATGAGATCCAGTATATCTGTTTAAGTTTAAGCACTGATGATAACAGAAGAGCTAAACCAAAATATTACTCGCTGCCATAAACATGTCCTTAGAAAACAGCTTCAAGGAAGACAATGAGGGCCTAACATGACATACCAGACAGACTGTCTGATATTTGCTATACAGAATTTATTTCGCTAGTCCATCTGGGGAACAGCCCATTGAAAGTGTTTGATAATTGACAGGACCATTTAAAAGCTTCTCAGGCAGGTGATTGGACAATTGTTCCGTCAATAGCATTCATTACGGGCCAATCAGATAATGTAGTAGGCGGACGCTACTGCCACACTGTAGAGTACAAGCCATTTCATAGAACAAACTCTCCCCTAAACATGGCCAAAGTGAGGCCTTTCAGTTGAGAAATACCTGCAGTGTTTAGTCGTGTTTTTTTCATTTGATAAAGAAATGTGGTCCGGATTTGACAGAACTGCTACTGAAGCTGTTAGCATCTATGGTAATCTCTGTTCAAGCATCACTTCCTGCTGTCATCTCGCTCGTAGCTCCTGCCTCTTCCTGCTCTTAAGCACCCAGGTTGGGCTGTGCTGATTTGGACAGCACACAAATGTTGTATCTTGGAACTTGGCAAGGACAGATACTGAATCAGGAATATCAACCTTCTGAACCTTTCTGACATTTTTGAAGGTCAGAAAGGTTGATGATGCCTCTAAACAGTTTAAACATGACTGTAAACTCAGGGATGTATAACTCCACCAAACTTTTGACCACTCTCATTGTTTTAATACATAAAATGTGTTACACGTGTGTCAGGTGCTGCTTGCTTCTCCACAACTTTTAGACCAAGCATGTGCCTTTATGCAAGAACGCCACCAAAAACCTCTGTGATCTTTACACCTTGAGACCGTCGCCTTAATTCCCTGAGGCTGTAATATCTGTCAGCTCATGCTGCAATACGTGTGCTTCACATACACACAAAGGCAGAGCATTCCTATCTCCTGCTGAGTCCGTGTGCCCCTCTCTCTTCCTCCAATATAATGTCTCAGATTAACCTGACACGCCGGTCGGACAGTTCCATATATCTGCCACAGAAATATTTCACTAATCCATCTGGGAAAGAGCGAAAATGTTTTCAGAAGCAGAACCTTCAAAAACAACAGCAGCTTGTGATTGGATGATCATTCAGCTCGTCACACATCACAGACCAATCCATATCAAGCAACGTAACAGCTCGCGCTGTTGTTAGCCCTTAGCTTAAACTACCTTAGACTACAGTCTTACATTAAATTACACCACACAGATGTATCATTTAACACTTGTATGTGACATGAACCTCATCAAAGACAATCCCTTCCAAGTTCTCCCAGTAAACGTCTGAGGAGAGCATATTTCGCCAAGTATCACTGAGTAACCATGACGACCATACACTAACTGACATGTCCGTGGAGGATTTCCGCTGTCTTTCCCAGCGATCCCCCGTCAGGAGAAGAGCAAAAACATGATTTCTTGTAAGACAAGCTTCAAGTGACGTTCTTTGCTCCTCTTTCAAAGAATGAATTGAGTCCATTTCTGATACATAACCATAGATATTGAGACCGCTTCAGAAGCCACCATTGTTTTCAAACATGCAGTCACTTCCTATTGTCGCCCCGTCTGCAGCTCCCGCCTCTCTTCCCTGATTGGGCCGTTAAGCATTTAGCCGAGTGAAGTCATTGGACATGCAGGCTTCTAGACAGTGAATCAGGCTGGTCTGTCTGCTTTGCAAGGCTTGTCTCAGATACTACAGACATAGAAGTGAAATGAAGCAGCATCACGACATGCACAGCAATTACACCAGAGAAAGAAAGCTGCAGTGTTTTAACTCTGGATCCAACAGCAGCTTAAGAAGGCTTTATGGATGCACGAGAGACCTGGCGGTGATTGTTTTAGAGCAGGTGTACTACAGAACTTTGATGATGTGCTGTGGAGACAACACTGTTGAATGTCCAGATGCAAAGTTAGGTTTGTGTTACTCTCCTTGCAGTCAATTAAACTTCTCCTGAATTAGTGTTTGTTTTTTTCCGTCCTGTCAAGTCTCCCTTTTCCGGTTTTGTGCTGGTCACACGGTATGAATACCACCACCACCTTATTTGCTGCCGCATCCACACCTTGGCTCACCTGACTTGATGCAGAAAAAATACAAGGGAGGCGCAAGGAAATTACTGGAGTAAAGTCTGGATAATGTCAGGGTTTGTTTGCGAGTGTCAATAGGTATAACACGGGCAGTCTGACTCGTGGAAATGAAACCTGACACATGCTGCAGCTGTCACACAGCCAAAAAGCCTCCAGAGTGACGGTTATGAGTTATGACAAGGTGAGCCCGGCAAGGCTGGATAAAATCAATATGCATCATCAGTGTGTTTTGTTCAGCTGCTTATGCAAGAAAAATTTGTGGGAGAACTTTCAGGTAAATGTTAGGCCAACAGCAGCGATACAGCTGCTAATGCGAGGATGTTAAAATAATATGAGTCAGATCTGCTTCACCTGTGCCATGATGAGTAATGAAGGGAACCACCTTTCTGCCTTTTGCCACTTTCCCAGTGTTGAATAGATTATATTGTAGTTTCATGTTGCAGTAACACCATTAATGCACCCTCTCTAGAAGTTACTTGTTTTTTATTGAACCCTGAAGTGTGTTTTTTGCAGACAATGTTTGTGTTAAATCTAAAGATTGTTAGCAAAAGGCGTGACTAACCGTAAGCAAGTGTGTATTGATGGGATTTTGAGGATATTATGAAGGTTAGGGGGCTTAAATATTCCCAACTGCCTAAAGTATGTCTGGGTGAAAAAGTGGATTACCTGAACCATGATTGATTAAAGCTGGATTATTTTTAATGTGAATTTTTATACTGGTCTATTCTTCCAGTATTCCTGGTTTCTCTCTTAGCAACAGGCTGCGTAATGGACTTCAGTACATGCAGATGGTGGTAGAAAGTTATATATTGACAACAAGTTCAGAGAAATCGCAAACCAAGACATTTTAGAGACAATTTCTGTACATTTCTGGTATTATTTTCATGAACCTAGTTGTTGAGTCTCATTTGTCATCCCCATTAGGCTTCCAGCGGCAGTCCAGCCCCATCGCTCGGCGCCAGTTCCCCCACGGGGGAGGCTACCGTCTGGATGCTTTGGACTTTGAGGACGACTCTCGAGGTTGGCGCTTTGACATGGACATGGTCATCATCTACATCTACTCTGTCAACTGGGTTATTGGCTTCTTCATATTCTGTTTCCTTTGCTACCTCTTCTTCCCTTCTTTTTGAATCTCTCAAACAACAATCAGGCCAAAGACACTGAGGGGTAAAGGGGTAACATAACAAATTTACGATGATGCACAGGTCAGAGATTTACATGAATTAAAGAGAGAGGAGAAACACTGAGTTGAAATGGAAGATAAAAAAATAATTTAAGCAGACGTTGTGGTTGAGGGGAAAACAACAGTGAGCCTGCTTGTTTTCTCTCATTAATAATAAATGATTGCAATGGTGTATTTGGGGGTGTTTGGGAAGCAAATGTTCTCTGTTCTCTGTTTCCACATGAAACATATGTAATGTAGGTTACACAACATGTGTTCCCTGTGAAGAGGTGTAAATCCTCAGTTACACGATGTGTTAGGAGCACAACAGGTACGGCTTATTCTCAGAAATACTGTGATTCAAATAATGTTTAAATAACGTTTTCACATAACCAGAGTAATAGAGACTGAAATAACACAAATAAGCACTTTGGTGGGACTGTTATGTTTAGAGTTTATATTTTTTTAAAGACTTGCTCTATGTTTTGGGTTTAGAATAGCTTGTTAATGGCCCAAGAACAGTAAACATGCAACATGTTTAACTTAGAAAATGAAATGTAATATTGTGTCTTGTGTTTTTAGAGAAGGTCCAGGTGAGACCTAATTCATGGTTGTATAAAACTGCAGTATTTTGTACAAATTTAGAGAGAAGTGCAGGCCTTAAATAAAGTTTTTAATTCATGGTTTCAATATTGATCAGTACTTTTGAGGTGATGCTGATTTTTGGACACCTAAATTAGATTTTACTGATAAAAGCAATACTTATTTGTTGACATAGTTCAAGGTTTAGTAAATAAATTTTGGATAACCAACACTAGTGGTAGTCTTCACTTAATTTCCTGTGTTTCTCAATTGGTGTACCTTCGTACAGGTCTATGCTTTGGAGTTTGTACAAACAAAAGATATTATTACAACAACAACTCCTCATTAATGAGTTTTCACTTCACTCTATTGCTACATAAGGTGCATTTATTTTGCATTTACAGCTAAAATTTCAGTTACTTAGTCCATAGGTGGAGGGAGTTGTCACCTTTTCATTTATTTGCTCAAGACCCATCAGGTTTTAATGTGTGATGCTGAATATATGAAACTTAAAGTTTCAAAAGAAGTCTTAAATGATTTTGTAAATGCACATTTTTGAGTGTTATAGCTGTTTTACAAATTCAGTGTTAATATTTATTGTTTATGTTTTTTAACATTTTGTTTATTGATAGTGTAGAGACAGTGGATAGACTTGTTAGGTGAGGATTTTCTTCATCGATATGAATGTTATGCACCTTGAGATTTTGCCTTGATTGTAGGTGTACCTTGGCCAAAAATAGTTTAAAAACCACTGGAGTAAAGAATACTGTACATTGTGAGCACATATTACTTTGACAATGGAAGTTAAGGACTTTTTACAATGATTGTTGCTTTATTATAACATAATATCACAGTTTAAAAATTCTAATCATGCTTATGTCCTGAAATTGTTCCCAAATTGAGAATGCAGAGTCGACTGTTCAGTAAAACAAGTGGGGTTCTGGGGAAAGAAGGTCTGGACCCACTAGCCTATGTGGTCTATGACGGTGTCCCTCTAGGGGTATTGTGAAGGGGATTGATGAGAATTAAAGGTCCCAAGGGCCATTGTGGCTGGCCAGTGGGTCCCTGTATGAGCAAACTGGGATCTGTGTCAGCATTACCATCACAGAGTCAAACACGAGTGAGTCTGTGACTGTTGTCCTCACCACCGATTATGTTTGCAGTTTTCACGGGCAGGATATGGTGGCATAGCCAGGAGGAGGAGGAAGAGGGCTTCAGGTTTGGGAAACTCAGAATTTCAACTTTTGCAGATGATGTACTGTTGGCGTCCTTAGCCGAGGAACTACAGAGAGCATTGGATTACTTTGCAGTGGAGTGAAGAAGTTCAAATTTCTTCTGGGTATTGTTCACAAATGAGGGCTAAATTGATTTTGATATTGACACATGGATTAGTTGTGCAAGTGTTAGCTGGACAGAGGGTCTTTCAGGCATGCCAAACTAGGGGAAGATCCTAGGGCAGACAAAAAACTCTATGAAGGGATTTTATATTCTTTCTGGACTGAAAACATCTCAGAATCCCACGAAAATGTTCCTAGGTAGAGGAACATTGTATTCAACTTGATCAACCTGATATCACTGTGACCCAAGCTTGGATAAGATGAGGGGAAAATGGCCCACCAGCTAGCCAGCCACACAACCATTTATCCATCCAGTCAGCCCGCCATCCACCCATCATCAAGCCATCCATCCTTCCAGCTAGTTATCTATACACCAAGCCAGCCAATTAACCCTCCATCCAACCTGCCATCCTGCAACCAGCCATTTGGGATGATTAAGAACATGTGAAGACAGAAGTTCACTTAATTCCACTTCTCAAATTTTGGAGTAAATATCTTTATAAAACAGAATTCACCTTCTCTTTTTTGCCAACACCACACTGACAGGTTTTGATTCTGCTTTTCTTCAGTGTTGACATTAAAATCAATTATGAGCACTTACATTCAAACAGCCATACTTTGAGTCGTGCACTCTGGCTGCATGTCAAAGACACTCACATTGATTGAAGTCTCTCTTTGCATTCACAATTAAATAGTAATGCAGCTTTGGGAGGAGCACTCACCATACAATTCAATCCACTCCTAATTTGTTCAGAATATCAACCACGTACTTTCGTCTTTGCGGTTGTGTAAAGCTGGGACAGCAAATAGTCTATTCTGAGATCGACCAGTAAATTGAGATGCCAACTTCCAAGTTGAAATGCCAACTGAAGAAACATTTTTTTTGTATCTCATATACTGTATGTTTATTTGATGCCACTTTGCTTTATTCCTGTCTGAGTGCATAAAAAATGTTTAGAAATTTCTGTTATGGCTTTTCACCTTACCTCCATCTCACGTTTGATACAGCACAACGGATAAAGAGAAAATACAAACAGTGTGGGCATAGAGATTTGAAACTGAATGCGACAAGTGGGGCAATGCATTTAGTTATGTTTTCTGTGTGAACTTCACACTTGCATTTGCAATGAGCAATATGCAGACATCTAGATTTATTGTTAAGAAACTACATTTACAGCTGCATCTGTATATTTTATCTGCTGGCAATTCTCAGTGGTTGGTTACTTACCTCTTGCCTGCTAACTAGCTGTTTGTCACACATTCAACCCCTTATTAAAATGCTACTGAGGCTGTTAGCATCTGTGCTCTATTAGAGAAGTCACTTCACACTGTGGTCCTGATCATAGCTCCCACCTCTGCGCCTTAAAGGATGCTGGTTGGGCAGTGCCTCTGCAGGTCGAGCTCAATATAGTGGTGTAGGGATGATGTATTTTTGGTGGCCACTGCTGAAATAAGCATTGCGCTGGTTCTCTTTACCACTGACAGACTAAAAGCCTACGGGATTTTACAATGTGTTTTGGATCATTTGCTGATAATAGGCTCACTAGCAAAACAAAAACATTCATTCAATCTATATTTGTATGGGGCCAACTCATAACAAGTGTTATCTCAAGGCACTTTACGATAATATTAACCTGTTCTGTTCTGTTATTTGTGATAATCTTAACAAACTGACCTACTTTTCACATTTTTTTAGCTTAAATTTTATCAGCATGAGTCAAGAGTAACCTCTTGGTCAAGAGTTTCCTTTAATCATAGCTCTGGCGATAGTATATGAATTATTGTTTGTTAAAAAAAACAAAAAACAAAAAACAAATACTTGTAGTTTGGTCCCTGGCCATTTTTGTAGCCCTTGTTAGCAATTCATTCGCAACCATCCTTTCAAACACACCACAATGCTTTTTCAAGAGATGACAGTATCACATGCATTTTTTGTTTATTTCAGATTCAACATTAAAATCTTGTGTTTGTGTGTTCATCACAAACCTTATGTCAGGTATTTATCTGAAACTGGTATTGTAAATCCCACATACTTTAAGGCTTGGGATCCAGGAAGTGCTTAATGCTAACTCATTATTTGATTAATTTCCTCACCACTCTGTTGTTTTGGTTTGGAGCTTCGCAAAATGGATCTGTTGGATTACAGACAATAAATCAGACGGATCCAGCTGCATTGCAAGGTTAGTGGTCTACTAGCAGTAGGTTACTAATTTATTTCCAGGCCAGCTAGCAGTTACATATTTGTTTCCTTGGGACTATGCCACAGGTTGTTTGTTGATTAGCGTTCAGTTTCCATGGGTTGAAAAGCATTTTTTGTTTTCTAGTTAACTTGCATTTAGGGCCCATTTACACGTCGGGGTTGTCACCAGAAACAGAAAGGTTTTTTTCTTTGCGTTTTCAAAAGCGCTCCAAGTTCACACACAGACAGTATGAATAACGATGTGCTTTCACATCTGCGAGAACGACTGTAAACACGGTCTGCATGCCAGGCCAGTTGTTGGTGATGTAAGTTCGTCGTGTCTCCGCTGGTCAGAGTATTGACGCAGCGAATCCACATGTTATTGGAGGAGTGATAACAAGCCCAGCACAGTTAGCAGCACACATGTTGTTCTGTAGTCTGCCATAGTTGTTGTTGTTCCTACGTGCACTCGCAACGACAACAAAAACATTTTCAAAACTTTTCACCCTGGACTCCGGTTTCAAAAGTTAGCAGATTCAGGCACTCCGGGCACTGTTCTTGTGTAAACGAAAAACGCATCGAAAACTCTCTGTTTTCGTTGTCATGTAGACGGGCCTTTAGTTGCTCATTCACTCTCTGGTAATTACGTAGATTTTTGTTTGGGCTAATGATTAGAGAGACGGGGTTACTCCCTGGTTAGTGAGCAATTTATATTAAATTTGTTCAGCGTGTGCCTCACATCAGTAAAGGTTAATGGTTCAAACCCTATACTGAGTTTGCATGATCTCCTTGTGCATGCCAGGTTTCCCTCTGGGCACTCCAGCTCCCTCCCAAGGACCACTTAGTGATGGTGGGCGAGTGTGTGAATGGTTGTCTGTCCCTCTATGTGGCCCTGCAATTGACTGGCGACCGGTCCAGGTTGTACCCACCTCTCACCCTGGGTGAGGTTACACACAACCCACAATACATCACAAGTATAGATTATGGATGGATTAACATGATAATATTACCCAAGTGTTACCTCCACCAAGGAGATTATGTTTTGCCACTGTTTGTTTTGTTTGTCTGTTTGTTTAAATCTTTTTAGCAAGATTACACAAAAGCTACTGGATGGATTTTGCTGAAATTTTCAGGAGATGTTGGTAATGGCCCAACTTTAAAATGATTACATTTTGGTGGCGATCCAGATAACCACTATTAGCGAGCGATCGTTTTTGCTCAATAACTGTCTAACTAATAATGATAACATGATTCTGAGTGCTAGGTGTGGGTTTTTAGGGTCAAGGAATCATATTATGATGGTAACTTTATCATGGACTATTGCTTATAGATGTAAAAGCAATATGTGAGCCACCGTAGCGGGGGTTTGCGATCTCCGAGTGCTTTCTAGTTATCAATTCAGTGCACAAAGTTAGTTGGTTATACCACAGAGTAGCTTATTCAGTAACATCTACTGAACAGGTGAATGAGCTGAGTTCGGCTCCTGCTGAGGGCGGGGGTCTGACATGATGGGCCCTATTAGTATTCCTGTCCTTTGGGTGCGCAGTGTTTCCAGCAGCCTCAGAGCCACGTCAGGCCTGTAGCGACTGACTGACTGCTGGTCTACTGTTGCCTCTCCAAGGTTAGAGACAGGCCCAGCCTACTGGCCGCAAACACGCCAAGAAGAAGAGGGAGATCAGCTGAACTGAGCTCACCAAACAAAAGCAGGGTTGAAGTTTTGTGCAGGCTGAGATTTCCTCCATCACTGCGGAAGAGTCAGCGGAGACGTCTGCAGCGTTTTTCCGTCTCTGTGAGGAGGTTGTGCGCTGAGGGGGGAAAGATCGTTATCGTTTTATTGGTGCTTAATGGAAACGCGCAATCATAAAAAATGGTTGCATTTGGAGTGTGTCCGCGAATGTGATCGCCTCCTTCCGACATCGGTGCGTCAGAGGAGAGCCCTCAGCTAGCTGGACTCCTGCTTGCTGGGTGTGAAGAGCTCACTGTGCGCTGTGTGCTGCTGGACTGAAGGTGACTTGTCGAGGCAATGCGGAGAGGAGCTGCAGGCGCTCATCCGGCACTTCTCCTGCGCTCTGAGCCTCGTCTGGGATCACATTCTCCTCGCTAAAAGGGGAGGAACTGGAGAGACAGACGGAGCAATAATAGGAATTAAAAAAAAAAAGAAGATCGAGGTGCATCGGTTGGCGAAGGTGAATTGAGAGAATAAGGTGAAGGCGCGAAGGGGTGAGGGAGAAAGACGGAAGAGTGGTGGAGTTTAAAGGCAAGAGGCGTTCTGTATTAGGGCTGTTTTATTAGTTGATGTGTATGCATGAGTTCTGCATCGAATGGGCGCAAAAACCGCCCCAGATCCGCCGGGAACATCTTCCAGATCGGCAAACCTCCATACCGAGACCCACAGAGGAGGGAGAGCACCGAGAGTACCCGCAGAGCCCAGCGCGCCGTGGCCGACTGCAGAATGGTAAGGTCTGCTGCGGCACACTTACATGCACGGTAACTCCATCAACCTTAGCTGCTGCTGTTATCAGACAAACCTGGTTTTGTTCTTGGACCATCGTCCATCCCGTGCCTGCAGGATGCACGGCCGACAGCTGTAAATAGCTGCTAAAAAAGCGCCGTAGCCTAAAAATAGCCGTGTGCATTTGCATTGCTTTATCGGCAGTGGAGCCAAGTAGATCATCCCTTCTTGACTGTGTGATTTGCATTTACTGTGGAGTTTTTGGAAAGCTGCTGGGGATTTGGGTTCATTTCAAAATTGCCTTAATTACCAGATTATGTAGTGGGCTGTTTGTGATCACTGCACACATTAGGGTCCCGTGTTCTGACAGATGCTGGCAGGGATGGTGATCACAGGCTGCCTCTTTACGCGGTGGAGCCTGATGCTGGTGGTATACAGGAGTGCAGCAGGAGGCTGTGCAGGAGTCAAAGAGAAAAGAGAGCAAACATTTTGCTTCCCTCCGGAGTTGTGGCAACAGCCAAACTTTGCTCAACAAGACCCTCTGTTGAGAGGAAATATATCTATCTGCCATGTCATAGGTTATTATGAGGACAAGGCTGCACTTTCTCTGCTCATTCATCTCCTCCTCTGTCCTCCATGACCACACAGAAGGTTGCGTTATTTTCTATTAATCCAACCATAACCTGGGCAGGAACATTACTGCTGGTAACTTATTTCTCCCAACTTCCAGGAGATAAAGTGTGACTATCATCTAAACTTCTGTAATTTCTTCACCAACTTTATTTTATTTTTACAGGTTTATGTTATGGCAATTTATGAAGGATTTTCCACTTACCAAACAGCCAGAAGTTGCTTTATTCTGTATTTTATGACTGAATGTTGGAGAGCACAGAATGAAGCATTTGCACATATGGGGTGGGTAAACTACTATAACTAAAATTAGCATGATAAAACACTGACAAAGAGGAAAAGTTATAAGGGCCAATGACTGACAAGGACCCTGAAAAACTATGAAAAAAATTATAATATCAGCAGTTTTTACATATCAATTCATCAACTTTTTGCCCAAAATCTTTTTGAAGATCACTCTATATGCATGCAAAATTCCACAAAATAACATTTATTTAAACAAAAAGAGGCAATTTTTGAACCTTTATTAAAGGATGTTGGTTTCATTAATGTGTTTTTCTGTGCCAAACAGCATTTTAGGATACTTTCAAGAAGAACAGGTTATAGGGCAAGACAGAGGTCTGAGATTTATTCTGAATATGCGATAAATGAAAACATTTTAAATCCTTGAAGTGGTCCAAATGCCGGAGAGTTTCATATAGCTCATGGTTTAGTTCACTGTTTGTTCTATAACTGCATCTGAAGAGTGTTTTCTTCACTGTTTGAAACTTATTTGTGTCTTTAAACAGAATAATTTGCTGTAGTTATAACTGGTCCAGTAAAAAATTAAGTCATGTTTATTTATTCATTTTCTCCCAGAATCTTGAAACTATGTGGAGCTGGTTTGGGATAGGGCCCAATCTGGCGTCCTTCACCAGGCCCCAATTTCTGGCAGCGCCCCTGTTAAAACCTGTGAAAAGAAAATCAGTCATCAGGCATTTGGTTTATTTTGATAACAAGGCTCGAGTTTTTGCTTCATCACGTGTTTCTTTCCCTCTTTTCTGAGTACAGATCATTAAGGTCACATTTATTTCCATTGGCACCTCATGTGGCTGCATTGGCAAATCATTTCTCCTCATTTTTGTTGGGAAAAATACAAAAGCACAAAGGGCAACAGTATCTCAGCTTATAGACTTTTGTTTTGAAAGTCACTGTAAAGACCAGGTTAGTAATCGTCTTTAAAAAAAGAAAAGATGACCCATGAGATTAGAAGTTGCTCATCATAATGAATCACTGTTGGATCTGCACACTAGTGCACAAGGATGCTCTGCAAACAAGCAACAGACAAAAAAAAGCTAATAATATAGCCTTTGGGATGGCATAAATAGCCAATCTTGACTTCACAGGTCTCACAAAATATTATCTTGTTTTGTCATGTATTTGGATTTTTTAAGGACAAGGCTCCACTTTCTCTGCGTCTTTGCATTTTCATTCAAAACAAAAACAACTGTCCTCTGTGACCACACCTGCAAGATTGCATTATTTTTCTATAAACCCAACATGCACCCGGACAGGCACATTTTTACTGCTTACTCATTTCATTCAGCTCCTGGAGGAACAAGAAGATCTAGATCATCCAAACTTCTGCAGTTTGTTTGCTAACTTTATTCTATTTCAGCAAGTTTATATTAAGACTTTTTATAAAGGATGATGGTCTAGTGTTGGAGAGCACAGAGCAAAGCATCTGTACCGATAGTTTAAGCTCTAGGGTTGGGAAAACAACCAAACTTAGAATAATGGAACCTCTGTTGAAAAGAAAGTCAGTTGTCATGCATTTTGATTCTTTTGAGAACAAGGTTTCACTTTTTTGCTTAGTCACATGTATTCCTCTTTTGCTTCTGTGACCACAAATTTGTAGGGTCACATTTTTTTCCGTAAACCCATCATGCATCTGCACCATCAAATTGTTTCTTCACACTTTAATTTTTTAGAGATGGGCAGACTTAGAATAATGGGACCTGTGTTGAGAAAAATTAAATTAAGCTCATGAGGTTCTCAGCTAACAGACGTTTATTTACTTTAAAGGCCAGGTGACTACACTGTGGTGCAGGGATGACCTATTACTGGAGGTCATCCCTGAAGTTGGCATCGTGCTGGTTCCCTGGTCTAATCACTGATGGGATTCTTAAATGTGTTTTTAGGTAATGGCTGATAATGAGGTCTGTGGCAAACAAAAGTTCCTAAACCTATATGTCTTATTTGTCATGATAATCTTCATGAACGAACCTAGTTTTCATGCTTGTTTAAGCTTGAACTTTATCACTGAGAGTAAAGAGCTATTATCAAGTTATTATGGAACAACACCATGGCAGCTTGACTTTGAAGCAGAACCACACTTCCAACATTTAGTACTTCTTTGTCACACTTTCCACATAGAAAAGAGGATCCTTCTATGAGCTGATCAAGTTTGTGCACCATCAACACAGGGGTTGGTTGGCTATGTTGTGCGCATTATTGTTTATTAAAAAAAAAAAATCAGGGTTGTATCAGAGTCCCAGGCCATTTCATAGTCCTTGATAGAAGTCTGTTAGCAACAACCCCTTTTCCAAAAAAACACAGTACGGCTTTAAACTTTGAAGCTAGGAAATGTCAGATCGATTTTGTGTTTCAGAATAAAACGTTCAGGTCTTGTTTGCATCTGTTCATCAGGGGCCTCATTTCATGCATTTGTCCAAGACAGCTATTCTACAATCCCATAGACTTTTTTTTACATGGGAAAAGGAAGTGCTAAAACACCAACATGTTTTAGGGCTCATTCCCAAACCATTCTGCTCCTCTTGAAGAACAGAAAACCAATCAAATCTGAAGGTGATCAGTTCTGCTCACTGTGATGAAAACGTTGTGTTGGCTGTTCAGGAGTGCACAAAGATGCTATACATGAGAACAGATAAACAAAGGCAGAGACCTCTTTGGGGGATGCAAACACCCAAACTTGACATAATGGGTCCACAATAATAGTTTTATCTTTGCTTTATATTGTTTTGAGGACCAGGCATAACTTTTCTTCTCACTCACATTTCTTACAATTCTTGCACCTGGACACACACATTATTTCTTCCCACTTTCAGGAATGAAATTTTCAATCAGTCTTTATTTGTAAAGCACCAAATCATAGCAAATGTTATATCAAGACTCTTTACAAAAGAGTAGGCCAATGCCATACTCTTCATATCTAAAGTAATAATAATAATTTTTATATTTTTAATATAATTAGATTTTTTTGTACTTATTAGATGTATGTAGGAAGAGAGAGAGGTGGGCAGAAACACAAGGATAAAATGACAGTTTCTTGATAGAGGTAAATTTATAGATGCTCAGAAAATGAATTTGATCATATTTCTCTTTTCTCCAATATAGATTTATTAGAGGACACTCCCTTGAGAAGAAGAATCTGGTTTTCTAGAGAGTGTGAAGGCAGATCTTACTGTGGTTATAGCAAAACAACCATGGATGGGAGATTGTTATAATATTATCTTTAACAGCTTCAATTGTTATCAAGTAGAAAGGGCTGATGTTGGTTGTCATGGTTACAGTAATGTATGTGATATTTGCAGGAACAACTGTGTATTTTAACAGACTGATCATTCTGAAGTTAATATTAAAAACTGGAATGAGGATAAAAAGGCCAAATATCAGCAATTGTATTAGTTGAAGCTTTGTAGGTCCACAGCAGCAGGCTGTCCACCCCAATGATCCAGAGCGGCCTAAACGACAAAAACCAGAGACGATTACAAGAACTAAAAAAAACAAGAGGGACAAACAAGAAGGGAGAGAGGAGCTTATTGCTGCCAAATCCATATTGTTTCTCCACACTTTCATAGAAAAATAAGCATCAAGCACCGCAAATTCATGGTTAGAAGCACAAGTCAAATGAAGGTTAGGTAGCGTATTGTCTTTGCAGAACAGAGGTTCAGTCCAACTTAAATCCGTCATATTCTGCTTTACATGATCAAGACTTTCCTGCTATGCAGTACTTAGAAAAGGGGGCAAGATGGCATAAAAATTAATCTTCTGGAGTCGTGAAAACAGACAAACTTGGCAAACTTTAGAGACTGTTAATAGAAAAGCATATTCATCTGTCAGTCATCTGTGTTATTTCAGGACAAGGCTTATTTGTTCCTGTTCATCACATGTCTTCTACAGGGAATATATTTCTTTTGTGTCCACACATGTTGCATTATTTATCTGTTAACCCAACATGCACCTGGACAGAAAAAAATCAGTGTAGCTTGGAGCTGGGCAACTTATCAAATTTTAATCGAGAGTACAATTACTGCCTTCCACCGTTATAAAAACAGAATAATCAGGATTACTGTGCCCCATGACATTTTGAACTTTTTGTTTGTTTTTTCTTTAATATTATTAGTATTATTTTGAGGATTTTTTATTTTTTTAAGTATATATCCATGTATTCCCTGTTTTTAATGTTAAAAATGATAGTATCAAAAGCATAAACATTCAATGAAAGCAAGCGATGCATGTTTTAAATTAGTCATTGACTGTGTTTCATAATCATGATCTCAATATCTATGTAAATAATCCTGATGATGAATTTTGCCATAATTCCTCATGTAACTATGATTAATATTGACTAGTTCATATACAGGCCAGGTCTAAGTGTTACTCTTTTGGATAAGGGGACCAAAGAGAACAAACCTTTGCACCTTCTGAGGTTGAGCAAACATACAAACTCGGAATAATAAGTTCTCTTAATTATTTTTTTTATTTGCTGTAAATATTAGGGCTAGGGATCACAGGTTAGCTACTGATGCATTACAATATGCAATACATTGTCTGGTGTATTAATAATAGTTTTATAAACCAATACTGCTATGATCAATAAATTGCAATAATGTTCAACAGTAATATGTCACATTATTTATATATTGATATCTATAGAAACTGAGGAATACTGAATAGTTCTAATAAGGTTAACTGTTGGATAAAATGTGTTTATTCAGAAATTTTATTTCACATTCACTTAATTGATAAAGACTGACATGAGAAACATTGTTCATGCTTTCATTTTTACACTTAACTGAAACATTATACAACTGTTAGAGCAGATTAATGTGAGTACACACCTCTTAGCATCAAGACATGAAATAGATTCCAGTTGCTGGACAGAAAGTCAGACCAACTAAAAATTGTTTTATCCTGCTTTTCATGACAGAGCCTTGGAGATGACTGAACAAAACATTTGCACCTTTACTTTAAGCTCTAGGGTTGGGGAAACAATCTTGATCAAATGAAACCTTTGTGAAAAACATCTTTTCTTCTGTCATGCACTGGGATTATTTTGAGGACAAGGATCTGCTTTTGCTCAGTCACATGTTTTTCCAAGATAACCCGTGTTTTGTGACTGCGGATTTGTACGGTCACTTTTTTTTCCATTAACCCACCATGCAAATGCACTGGAAAATTGTTTCTTCACATTTTCTTTGAAAAAAATCATCATGCTCAACAATTTATTGGCTAACATGCCCTTATCTTTAAAGTCAGTATAAAAGCAAGGCAAATATTCTCTATTTAAAAAAGGGAACCCAAACATCCTAGTTGATATATTCTGCTAACATGATGGCCCCCTGTGTTGGTCATACTCAGAAATGCACAAGGATGTGATTCAAAAAAGTATAAAAGGCCCTCTGGGGTGGTGCAAACAGCCAAACTTGACAGAGGATCTTCTGTAAATTAAAAAGAAGTCAACACTCGTTATGCATTTGGATTATTTTGAGAGCAACACTTTACTCAAACACATGCAGACTTCTGTGACTGCACATGGTGAAGATACCTTCACCTGTTGTTCCTAACAAAAGAAAATGTGCAGCTTAAATATTTGTTAGCTCACACAGTTTATCTCTAAAAAGTTTACATAAATATTGATAGATGGATAGATAGACAGATTCAGACAGACAGGCAGATAGATGTATTAAAAAACAGAAGAAAAAAGAGATTAAAGGAAAGCAAAAACATTTAACAACACACAAAACAGAGGCTTAAACATGGTGACACAGTTATTTAGTGAAAGTAAATAAGGTCACAGTACAGCTCTCTAGCTCAGATATTAGCCAGAATTATTTAGATATTATTAAATATTTATTTTGGCAGGTGGAAACAGATGAGTCTTTAATCTTGGTTTCTAAGTACTTAGACTTTCAGAAGGCCCAGCCTTTTCTTCAGTGTATTAAACATGTGCAGAGCATAAAAACAGAGCCCTGCTTCTCTGTGTTTGGCTCTGGGGACAGATAGCAGACCTGTACAGGACAGCCTGAGCAGTTTAGTCAAATACAATGAAATTGAGTTAACCAAATTATTTCTTCTGAAAAAAAAAAGCACAACCAGGTTTAGTGAGGCCCAGCATGTTGTTGGCTAACAGAGCTTCATTTTGACAGGCGTATACAGGCGTGGTGGAGGTTATTCTACACCAGTTCAGCCAAATGTTTTCGTGTTCTTGTTTAAGTGATGGAGCCTCATGCTGATGGTAGAGACGAGTGCAGCAGTGTTCCATTAAGGAGTTACCAAAAAGTCAGCAACATCTTTGCACCCTTTAGGGCTGTGCAAATGTGGCACAATTGGACCTCTGTTTTAAAATCGATTTGTCAGTCATGCAAATCGGATTAATTTGAGGACAAGGCCTCAGACTTACTGTGTAGTCACATGTTTCTTTAGAAGAGTAACTGTCTTTTTTGACTGCATATGTGTATGGTTATGTTTATTTATGTGGACCTATTATTAACATCCCAACACACCGTGCACCTGCACTGGCAAATATATTTTTTCACACTTGAAAAAGGTGTAGCTCATCAGTGTTTTGGCTAACTAACTTTTATTTACACAAGTTAATGTGCAGGCCTAGAAGGGTTATTCTACTTTTAACGAGACCAGATCAGCCATAGGTTATGACACCTGTCTAATGGAGTCAATGCTCGGCAGGAGTTGGAAAGAAGGTGACCACAACATGTGCTTCTTCTGGTGGTGTGCATAAAAAATCAATCTTGGCATAATAGGACCTCTGTTGGTTAAAATAAAAACCTTTAATCTGCTCTGAAGTCAGATTATTTTTTAAAACCGGGCATCACTTTTGCCTGCTCACATGTTTTTCACAGAGATCAGCTGTCTTTTGTGACCACAAATGTGCAAGCTTGCATTCCCCCCCCATTAACGCACCATACACCTGCACTTGCACATTATTTCTTCCCACATGCAGAAAATATGCAGGGCTGGATTTTTTTTACCGTCCAGCTATTTCTGGGTTAACCAGGTTTTATTTTGGCAAGTTAAGTTACAGGTCAGGTTTCATTTAGATGTTTTAATTAACTTAGTTCTTAGTCTTCCTGCAAACGTTAGGAGGCTACAGAGCTTGTACAGACACTGGAGCAGACTCAGGTGATTACTGTTACATATCACAGTGGGAAACATCTTGTTTAATAGCTTTTTTTATTGAAATTATAGAAATCCTGGAACCTGATTACATGAAACTAACCACTTTTAAGAATCCTACCAAATCCTTTTTAATACAGACCAATACGGCACTCCAGTCTAATTTTCTTCAGCCACGTCACTGCTATATATATTTTTTTTCATTTTGTACCAAGTTTTACCACAAAGCAATGCTAGTTGAAAGGGTTGGCTGTTGTTGAATCTTCTATGTGTACTGTAGACATGTTTGTACATGTGGTGCTGTAAGGTCTTGCTGAAGTCCTAAAGGTACAAACAACTTCTTCAGGCCAAAACAGATAAGGCTGGATCCACCAACCCATTCATCCAGCAACAAAAGTTCAAATATCAGAAATTCATTCTGTTTTCTCCATGTTTTGAAGTAACCTGCTGCTCAACAGCCACTTTAATACAATACGCCCTGTGGATTTAAAACACTAACCATTAGAGGCAAGCGCAAATATGAATTAGCATGCCTTGCTAGTATCAGGTTGGACCCCTTTTTGTCTTCAGACCTGCCTTCTTTATGCCATAGATTCAACAAGATGCATATTGACATGATAGCATCACACAGTTGCTGCAGATTTGCGGCTGCACATCCATGATGAGAATCTCTCACTCTACCACATCCCAGAGGTGCCTTACTGGATAGAGATCTGGTGAACTCATTGTCATGTTCAAGAAATCAGTTTAAGATGATTTTTAGCTTTTTGATATGTTGTGTTATCCTGATGGAAGTAGCCATCAGCAGATGGATGCACTGGTCGTAAGGGGGTGGACACAGTCAGTAACTATACTCAGTTGTGGTTGGAGTGTTTAAACAATGCTCAGTTGGTACCAAGGGGCCCAAAGTGTGCCAAGAAAATATCCACCACACCATTACACCACTACAAGCAGCCTGATCTGTTGAAATAAAGCAGGATGGATCCATGCTGTGAAATTCTGACCCTACCATCTAAATGTGGAAGCAGAAAGCAAGACTCACTAGACCAGGCAACATTTTCCCACCTCTCTTTTGTCCAAATTTGGTGAGCTTGGGAGAAATAAAGCCTCATATTGCTGTTTTCTTGCTGGATTTCTGCAAACCTTGGTTGTAACAAGTTGCTATTTGAGTTGCTTTTGCTTTTCTTATCTCACTTTGTCCATTCTACTCTCACTTCTGGCATCAACAGGGCTTGTTTGCCCATAGAACTGCCACTCACTGGATATTTACTCTTTTTCGGATCATTCTCTGTAACCCCAGAGATGTTTTTTGCATGAAGACCCTGGTAAACCAGCAGTCAATGAAGTACTCAAACCAGCCAGTCTGGTCCAAGCCTTTCTGCCACCACAATGGGCCTATCAGAATCACAAGTTATAACCATTTTGTCCATCCTATGGGCTATTTAAATTTGATTTTTTAAAGTTTTTACAAAAGTGTTTCTCTGAAAATGTCTTCCTGAATTATTTCAACTATTATGCACGTAGACAGCCTTTTGTTTGCCTATGTACTTCTATCAAGTCTCAGTCATGCAACACTGATAGAGTTTCATCAATCACTTTATTGTTTTTATTCCTATTTCACCCCCAAACCCCCTTCTTTCAGTGGTCCTGATCATTTGTTTTGCCTTCAGATAGAGAGAGAAAAGGCGCATTGATGGGCAGTCAACATTGAATTTAAACGAGAGAGAGAGTGGTACATTTTATCATTAATTTATAACTTTCTGCCAACAGAAACTTTGTTTTTGTGGTTTTAAGGCAATTTAAAGTCAACCATACTAGACTGAAGCATCCATCATAACCCTCTGTTTACCTTTTTATGTGGTGTTATTCTATCTAAATTAAGCTAGACATGACTCAGTGTCAGTCACTCTGGTGGAGGTGAAAGATGATCATAAATCCTTGAGTAATTGGCTTATTTTTTTATGGGCCCTTTTGCTCCACAGCAGAGTGGCATAATGTCAATCACACTCATCTGCCCCTTCACTAGTTTTTTTAAACCTGGGCAGAATAAATTCTCCTGATTTAATTGGTCAAATCCACATATGACAGCTGCAGTATAAGCCCTTGCACATAATCTGATCTGGGAAATAACTCTATTTCAGGTGTTGAATAGCATTCAGAAACCAATAAATCATTAAAAGGATGACCAAAGAAAAAGTAGTCAGTTCCATTATAGATTGATAGGACTGTTGAATAATTCTCTTACCGATTTCTGTGGATTTTCCTTGTGGATAAAAGTTGATCTACATAGGATTTTGGTGGCAGCAAAGTCAGGCACGTCACTCCTGATATTCGACGTCGTGTTGTACAGACGTGCCTCTGAACATTGCTGGTGTTTCCACCCACTAAACCTTACATAATACAAAAATTAAGCCACAATATTTACCACTTTACCACTGTCTGCAATGATTACATCTTTAGCTACTTTTTTCTAATTTCTGCTGAAATCTGATGTGAGCAGGGCGTTCTTGATTTACAAGGCATGCAGAAAAAAAGATATCAAAAAGATTGATGATATCCATTCCTTGAGGAAGTTGTTATCAGTTCTAAACTAGAATTATTTTTCGATTCCCATCTGTAAGTTGATTATACCCCTGTCTTTTGGTGAGGGCCACCTACACATGTGGGTGGGACCAGGCCCTTAAGACCCAGCCATAGCACTGTTGTTGTAAATTTTCAGCATCGACAGTCTAGTCCTGAGATGCCAGTGTGTAGTGGTTTGCTGGGTTCTTTTAGTTTCTGACCATTTCTCCTCGTACTTAAGATGGAGCTGCAGAGCTGCGTGATCTCTTCTTTTTACTGCTTCACCTTTTTACTTTTACTGAGTACACAAATGTTTCAAGAATTAAGAAATGAGCTCAAGTGGCAACGTCCTGCCCAGCCTAGCATCTGTTTGCATGACTTCCTGATGAAGGCTTGATGCCAAAACACATCAAAGTTTGTTTTTAAGGTCTACACGACTATGCCGTTAAAATAAAGGCATGTTAATTGTATAAAGGGAGTGCCTTGGGGTTTTCTTTTTGCTTCAAAGACTTTGTGAATCCCATTCCAAAGAGCACCTCAATCAAACTCTTTTTTGAGTCCAGGTAGCGCTCCTTTTCTCCTTTTTACTTTTGAATTAAGAAATGAATGTTCATTTGTGAGCATTATGCTACATAACATTATGTGGTGTAACACAATTTCTCTTGCAAAACTGAAACAATAATCCAACATTTATCAGCTGTTTGCCAGTGGAACCTGCATGATGATGCTGTAACTCTGGAAAGGTTTACAAAACTACTCGTCCCTGCAGCAGTCTATTCTACCTGCAGAACAGGACGCCAGTTTAACCAAATAACTCGTGTCTCTTTTTTCTCCCATTGTTAACCCAGATCGTCCAAGAGTTCAACACACTGGTGGCTCTGTACCGCGAGCTGGTCATCTCCATTGGTGAAATCACTGTGGACTGTCCCTCTTTAAGGGCTGAAATGCTGAAGACCAGAACCAAAGGCTGCGAAATGGCTCGAGCGGCACACCACAGTCTGTCCTTGATATCGGGGTGAGTTGGCACACACACTCTCGGTCTACAGTGCTTAAATTTTTAAACCTGGTCACTCTTGCGTTCCTAAAGTTGTAAAGAATCTAAATTTACCACAGTACATCTCTAATTTGCATAAGCGTCCCTATTTTAAGCCACATGTATACTTAAGCCTGCTCCTCCACACTTCAAAGAAATCCTCAGTGTCTGCTCCTTCACTTGAACAGACTGAAGCGAGGACAGAGGGACGAGTGAGTCTGGGCTCAAAACAGAACATGAGATCAGCTTTTAAAAACCAGGATGGGTCTAATTGCTGATAGGAAAGTATTACCAGGAAACACACTATAACCATCCACTTTCCATCAGCTTGGTGTAAAACACTAATGCAGAAAGTGAGAGGCTTCCCAGGATGATTATCTGAAATAGATGTATCAATAATGTGAAACCACTGACTTTTCTTCTGTTGCTTTTATTCTCTGTGAGAGATGATGGTTTTATGTGGAGTTTGTGGGCTTGAGCCGGGAGCACAGTAAAGATTTTTAAAGCGATTACGTTATGCTTTTCTGAGTTTTATATGCCCTTTACAGGCGGAGCCACTTAAATCTTCCCCACTCTCTGTTACTGAGTCTTGACTGGTCCATAACTGAGTCTGCTGGGACCTGCCCGCCTGCAATGATGTGACAAACAAACATTGACTGGTTAATAATGGCAAAGATTGGAGCCCACTTAATGTGTTCTTGTGTGATGGGAATGGCTGTGATTTTTGGTGAAATTCAAGCACGCCCCAAAGAGCTGAGGGGGATGGCTGGAAGTTGGCTGGCAATTTGGCAGGCCATCAGCTGGAAGGTGAAAACTAAAGTGCCCGTTTCTGTAAATTGCTTTCACACCGAACAGGTTTGAGCCACACCTAATGAACTATGATTTACTTCTTGGGGAAAATGTGTTTGATTTGGGATGATGTATCAGCTCACACAATCTCTGGTGCAGAGTCAAGAATTGAACTCTTGTCCACCTGAAAACAGTGGGTTTCGGTTTGTTTTCAAGCGGTCTAGAGTTTGGTTCGTGGTGGGTGTGACAGCCATCCAAACCAAACAAGGACCAAGCAAAGGAAGCGAACCAAAAAGCAGTGGACTGTGGCTTGAGTTTTGCTGATTATCACAACACTAAGTAAACTAATGTTGTGTTTATACACAATATAAAGCAGAAAATGCTAGCGCTGTTAGCACTACCAGCCTCTGGTCCTCTGTACAGGTTAAAATCTAAAAAACCTTTATGACAAGGAATGTTTCAGATAACAAAACAGGACAATGTTTCAGAATTTACTAAAATGTGTTGTTGTTAATCCAATTACCTGTCCTAGACCTGCATTTATTGGCATTGTAGATTTTTAATTATAAAAAAGAGAAATGAAAAAGTAAAGATCTTTTTTTGTGGGTGATTTATTATTTTGTTATAATTTTGGCCTTGGTATAAAGACAGGTGTCATATATTGAATTTCTTTAACAGTACTGTATAAAAGTTTACTACTGTAGTATCATTACAACTTTACTGCCGACTATTTAGATGTCTCTAAAGTGATAGCTTAATTATTAAATGAATAGTGATTAGTTATAATCAAACAGTGATTACAGGACAAAGCCAGGCAGCGCTTTAGCAAGATAAAATCATTGAGTTTCCTGAGTGTAAACTAAAATTTGCTAGCAAAAGCCCTGAAAATAACATCTAGAACGCACATCTAACAGCTAATCAAAACAGATACATTTTCCCAGAGGAAATAAACATGTTAACAGCCTGCTTCAAAAACAACTAATTTCTCAACTGGTAACTAAACAGGGGTGAGTTTTTGGATCATTAATACATTTGATTACGTAGAAGGATTAAATAAGGGAAATGGCAAACATGACTGAGGCTTAGGTTGACCATCCACTGTCACACCTGTGATTTGAAGAAATGATTATAAAGCATTTTACACAACTAGCACAGAAACCTATGCTATCAAGAATGACTTACAAAAAAAAACTAAGAAGAAGAATGTTAGTCTTGACCAGCAGGCTATTCTGACGTGTTTTTTTTTGCAGTAGAAAAGTTCACATTCCAGTTGGCTCTGTCACAGTCAGTGTAGTGTTTGTCAAAGTACACAGGGTCAAATGATGCCTCCTGGATTGCTCACTTTCTAAATGCTGCAGATATTCCATCAGAGGTATGCAGTGTACTAAAATGTCTGATATTTTCCATTTGAGCTCTGGGGGCATGACTTGATTTGGATCATTGGAATTGATTTGTTGCACTGACAACAAAAGCTTAAGATTTGTTTTGGGACAAAGAAGTGATTAAGACAAGACTTGAATCGGGCCACATGTCCTCTGCTGTTGTGAAGCCAAATCATGTGGTGTGCAGAGAGCTCCAAGGCACACCTTAAAGCCAGCTGTTCACCTGCAACTAGGCTGAGTAAATTGAAGTTTGACGTAGCATTTTGATATCATTCAGCCACCAGCAGGTTGCACAAGTCCAGAAATTAATGTGTGACATCACTGAGAGTACATCCGTTTTTCTATACTGTGGTTCATTTTGTTTTGGTAAACATGGTGGTCTCATGGTGTCTAAAGCTACAACTGCAGCTGCCGTCCTATTTACTGGCTGTCACCCTCCAATGAGCACCACATCTACTCCAGTGGATGAAGGGCAAAGTGAGGCCTGGGATTTGAAGGCTCTGAGTGAGGAGATAAGATGCCAGCTGACCTGGCACCCTCAGACTTACTTAAATAACAATCAGAGCGACTGAAGCCAACAGTAGGAGAGGACTGGAGGATGTCTGCAGTGCGAGCTGCTTGCCAAAGCTTATTGGAACAATAATGGCACCAGGTTTATGCTAGATACAGCCAACGTTTCTCCTTGTGAGGTCATTCAAAATTATAGGGTAGTACCCCTTTAAATATGCCTGCTCTTAAACCTACCTCCTTCCTTAATAATTAATCTACCTGCTACATCTTACAGTCATAAAAGAATGCATATCTATCACTGTCTGTTACATGCATGACTGATTCTTTACATTAAATGTGCTCCAGTTTTTTCAGGAGCCTAACAAACTCCTGTACATTATTTTTATTCCTACAAAAACTCTTCCTTGGGTCAGTTTATAATATGAAATAATTATAATTATAAAAAACATTAAAAAAAAAACTGTTATATCTGTTTTATAGTTCTGAAAAAAACAAGTGTCACCTCCATTTAACTGTTATTATTCAAGTTTTTAAACAAAAGGTAAGTTTTCTTTTTTTAGCAGATGTATTTGAACACATCATGATTACATTTAACAGTCACTGAACCCATTGTATCATAACCATTGCTCATTACAGCCTGTAGAGTTTGTTTCTAACCGGCATCCCACTGACTTCAGCGAGGACTTCCGGTGGATCACAATTTTTAACCAACAGGACTTTCTGCAAAGTTTTGGTGTGCTTATCACACACTGGCGTCTGCAGCAGGAAAAATCCTCCTCATCTGCTCAAAAGGCTGTCATGAGTCTGTTGTTGGGTTGCTAGAGTTCTTTAATATAAATAATTAAAATTCATCAGTTAATATTGAAAGAAATTTAGGACATTTGTTTTCTTTTGTACCCAGCCTCCCTGATTAAAAGGTAATTCTCAAACAAGAGGTCACAAAATGACAAGTAGCCAGCCAGTAGCCATATATTTTTATTTTATTTATATTAATATTTATATTTATGTATTTTTTATTTAGATATATCTTTTTAATCTGTAATGCTGAACTGCTAATGAATCTCAATTTCCCTGAGGAAGTTTTTCCAAGGGGATTAATAAAGTACTATATAATCTAATCTAATCTAATCTAATCTACAGTATACATTAGAAACATTGTAACAGCTTATAAATCACATGTTGTAGTTCCATAGTAGCTTAGTTATAGCTTTTAACTCTCGCTGATTATATTCCAGCTTAAAAACACAAAAACAGAACATGAAAGTTTGATTTCTCTATTTTTTCCCACAGGTCTCAATTTCTGATTTTAATTTTAAATCAATTTAATGCTGAAAGAAAAGAAAAACCTTACACGATAGAAAATTACTCAAACTAAATTTTAGTTCAGTTTTATCAAAACTTGTCTTAGTAATCTGAATTTTATCAAGGTACTTTATTTACTTTGATATATAAGTCTTATTTTAAAACAAAAATCTGTATTTCTTTCACAAAACATTTATATGGACCTGTCTCATCATTATTTAATCTTATTAAAATAAACAAACACAAGTGTAGAAAGTTGAGTGTGCACAAAACATCAGCACCTTCCATCACTGGACTAATAGAAAACTTCAGTAATTTTTTCTTCAATTAAAGCCACAAATTATAAGTTGTTGTTGTGTCTCTGTTTCAGAAAACATGGAGGAAAGCATTAACTATGGCGCCCTGGGGAGAGCATAAATAGTTGTGGAAAAAGCCAAGGAAAAAGATCTTAATTTTTTTATATATGCATACACAACAAAAATGTGATTTAATCGATATATCAGACTGGTCTTGCCTTATTTCTTGTTCAGAATAGGTTATAATAAAACTTGTGATATTGCCCAGCCCAGCTGTTAAGTTTACCAGAAAACACATTATTGCATTTTCTTCATGGAGAGCCATGAATCAAACCAGATATAAAACACTCATATTTTAGGGACAGAGCCTCAATCCTCTACAATATTCTGTCTCTAAATAAACATGATGTGCCAATACTATATAGCTACATAGAGGTTTTTCTCTTTAAAGACAACAAGTGCTTTCCATTGTAGTCCTGTGGCTATAGAAGTGAAGTCAGTGCAGAAACTCAGCGATAACAGCATCCCCGTGATTGTCATAGTCATCATCAGCACATCCTCTAAAACCTCCTCCTCTAAAAGCTCTCAAAGATCTTTCTCCACTTGTAGAGAGACACAGAGCTGGAATTAGACAGAGCAGGTCAGGCCCCTTTAATCAAATAAAGCCAGTGTGTCTGAACGGTCTGAGTGATGCACGGCCTCTCCAGAGTACTAGAAGAGAGCTGATAAGCAGAACAGCGCTGATGAAAGCCGTGCTTCAGTGGAAGAAGACTGTAGAAAGCAGCGCTGTGAAGAGAAAAACAAGTCTGGACAGAAGAGGAAGCAGATAGAGAGACAGCACAGCAGGATTTAAGTGAGGCTTGTTTGCAGCAGGTGCAGGCTTCACACCTCCACTGCTGTCACTTTCACATGTGATATCACATCTGCTGGATATCACCTGCTGCTGTTTCCAAATTCAACGCCACATTAATACGCTCAGTTGTGCCCCTCAAAGCAAAAGATGAGCTTGGAGTAAATAAAAAAGCACTCAGTACGTTTCATTGTCGCAGTTTTGATGGTTTTAAAACCAAATAGAGTGGACACAATGAACATTTGAGCAGATCTCCTTTCTCACAAAACAATAGAGGCAGATATGATGATTCAGATTTATTTTCTTCCTCATGTTTCTGTGTAAAACTTTCGCTGTAAGTCATGAGGCTATTCTCTCCTGTCCTTAGCAGAAACTGTAAGTTTATTAATGTTTAACTTTGATGATATAAATGCTTTCTGAATCAAGTAAAGCCATCAGTTTGTGTGATTGGTACAGATCTTATTTCAGTAACGGTATTACTGCTCATCTTTAACAAGATTTAAGGTGACCACAGTGACCTTGACCCTCGTCCTTTCAAATATCCTCAGTTCATCCTCGATTCAGAGTTCAGAGATTTGATGTGAAAAGTTTTTTCCAACATGTTTTATTAGTACTTTTCCATATCAAAATAAGTTTTATTTAGTAATATTCAAACAGATTGTTACAATTTTTCCCCCATTTTTTAACAATGAAAATAAAAGAGAAACCAACAAACAACAATTACATCAAAACCAACTTCCTTACCCCCACCCTTACCCCTCCCCAGGCACATATCCTTATATGAATAATAAAGAAACCAAGGTCAAGAATAGTGGAACACAAATAAAATATCACAAGGTTATTCAGGCAAGGTTCTCAGTCTACATTAAGATGGAATTCTGTGCTTTTGACGTAAGACAGAAATGGGTCCCAAGTCTCCTCGAAAATCTTCTCGGATCCAGTTAGGGTTAACCTGATTTTTTCCAGTTCAAGAAAATGCAGCACCTCTTTAATCCAGTTCACAAGTGTAGGTGGAGCTGAAGACTCAACCTCACATCTGTGAACAGTTTGATGAAAATCCCTCCAAGCGTTCTTTTGATATTGTGCTCTTACGCAAGGGATGAGTATGGTACACAATGACCTTTTTTTATCATCACCCCTGAACTGAACTGAGTGAACCAAAGTTTAAATGTGAAAGCGGATTAAGACACTGACGACCTAAAAGAACAATGCTAGACTTGGCTGCTCATTTCCCACCATCCACCTTTATTATCTAGGTAACCTGATAGTGGGGCATGAAGTTTGTAGTCATGTTTTACGAAACACTCAGAGAAAAAAAGTCACAAAGTAAAAGGCAAGAATTCAGCAGAGTTTTTATAAATCAGTTCAAAAGAAAAAAGTTGAAACTAAATATCATTAATTACAATGAAATAAAACACTAAGAAAAAAGTTAAAATGACAATAAAAAGTACACACATCGAGAATAATTTTAAAATACAATAACAAACACAAAGGCAAATGTTCAGAATAATACCAAAGCAACAATGAAAGGATAGAGTGTTCTCTATACGCACATTTTATTCATTAAAAATCAACTTTTCTCCCCTCGACATTTTGACCTTTTTTTCAACAGAGTGCATTCAAAGTAATTTTTTTTCTCTAAAACTTTTCTCTCAAAATTTTTCTCCTCTACCTCACTCTGATGCGCTTCAGCAGACTGCAGCCGGTGAAAAAGCATAAAAAGAAATGATTAGACTCAAAATACAGCAACTGTTACTCTCTTTCAAAAAAGAAAATCCATAGCAAAGATCCTATTTGAAATTAGCCCTTGAAATGTTTCAATCTATCTATCTATCCATCCATCCATGTAAAATACAAGATATCCACACTATAAAACATCACAAAACCAAAAACCCTTACAAAAACAACTATAGAAAAGGTGACTGTGTATGCACTACCTTACTTCAAATAAATATACCCACAACAAGAATCAACAAAAAGCTAACATATCTGGGATTAGTCTGTGGTGCATCAATGAAGAATAAAGGATTTTTATGGTTTTGATTTTTTGTAACAAACTATTTAAAAAATGTCTTCCTGTGTTTTCCTCGTCACTCAGTTTAGGGCACTTCTGCACTTTAAAGCTACAATAGGTAACTTTTCCATCGCGGAGTAGCGGGTTGATCTAACCAGTACAACTTTTGGCAGGGAGAATGTCTGTCCTGTTTTAATATCTTAGGTCCAGTTTCATGTTCAGTCGATGGCTTCTTCTTTCTCTTGGTTCCAGTATCAACATGAGCTACCTGGTTTCTGTTTAGCTGAAGGTTAACTGCGGCCTGCTGATAAATTACAAGGCAGTAAATGCAGACAACTTACATGTTGTTTCTCTCCAGTTAAAAATGCTTTTTCTGGGAGTTTTACCAACAATGAAAAGTGCATCTTAAGCAAAAAAAAAAGTTTTTATGGTTAGAATAATTATTTTCAGATTATTTATTAACTTACTTATTCTATGTGTTAGGGAATTTTATGTCTGATAAGTCTGTGTAATTATCGTGTGTCATTGTATCTAGATGTATGTGTTTGTGTATGTGCTGCAAACAATATTAGGACATTGAAGGTTTGCTAAGTCTAAGTCTAAAAAGAATGATTTTTCAGGAAACGAATATGTAATTCTAATGTGTATCCATGAGTTTGGTGTAAGTATTTACGGTTCTTGAAGTGCCACCTTCTGTGTGTTTTCAGGCCAGAGGACGGGGAGATCCACCCGGAGATCTGCAGGCTGTTCATCCAGCTGCAGTGCTGTCTGGAGATGTACATCACTGAGATGCTCAAATCTGTCTGCCTCCTCGGCTCCCTGCAGCTCCACAGGAAAGGTGAGTGTAGGGATAAGCCTCGTGGTGGAAACTAAATCCACTGAAGAGTTTGTATGTAGGAGTTAGAATGGCTGCTCGAGCCTTTTCCCCTTTCCTTCTACTTTATGACCATTCACACAAAAAAAATCTGACTCTGGCACGGCAGCAGGATCTTTAATTTGCAGGCAGTTGCATTTAAGAATGGCTCGCAAATGAACGGCTCACTCAAAACTGCAAATCAATTCTCATCGTTCACATAAAGGAGGTCTTCAAAAGACTCGACTCGCCTGCAAACATCACATCTCTAGCGCAAACCACCTCAGGAATGGGTCAACAAAACAAAGCCTCTGTTACGAGTAGAAGATAACGTAACATAACGCAGTAAAAAAAAATGAGTCACAACAAGCACACAGGACCTTTTAGAGTTGCTGAAGAGTTTATCTGGTGACTGTAGGCAGAGGCAGGCTAGCTATACCCATTGACTCTCAGTGTTTGAGCTAAACCTAACTAGCGGTGGGCAAGCTTTGGCCGTCTCTTTCTTGTTACTGCACGCAGAGTCTAAAGAATGGTGTCTATCTGCTTGTCATGGACTCAGGAGTGAGGCAAGACACAAAAAGACAAAAAAGTTGGCATAACCCTTTAAGTAAGACATTTTGGATGATCTATATATATTTTTAATTGCAGTATAGACACTAATTATTGATGCCCATTGTGTGTTACTGTGATTAAGATATTTGAGGTATAATAAGAGGGATTTATGTAACTTGTATTTTTAATTAAACTTTTTTTTTTAATTCTATAATGCTTTAGACCTTTACCATTGCTCCCATAACAGCATCAGCAGCTGGATTAAAAAACTCACCCACCCATCAGCCACTTTATTAGACACACCTGGTCAACTACTGGTCAACTACTGGTCAACTACTGGTCAACGTATCTTGCTAATCTGCCAATCACATGGCAGAAACTCAACACATTGTTATGTAGAAATGGTTAACACAACCTGCTGAAGATCAAACCAAGCATAAGCATGTGTGCGTGGGGAATTTAGGCTGATCTCGTGGGATAATCACACTCAAATATCTCTAGGATTTACAGAGAATGGTCCAAAAAAGAGGCAATGTTCAGCCAGTGGTAGTTCTCTGGGGGAAAATGCCTTGTTGATGCTGGAGGTCAGAGGAGAATGGTCAGAGCAGTAATTCAAAAAACCATTCATTACAGCCAATATATGCAGGAGATTATTCCTGTTCGCACAACACGTGAAGTCTTGACCCAGATGGGCTACAGCAGCAGAGGACTACACCAGGTGCCACTCCTGTCAGCTCAGCACGGGAAACCAAGGCTACAATTCACACAGGCTCACCAAAACTGGACAACAGACAACAGGAAAAATGTAGCCTGGTTTGATGAGTCTCATTTTTTGCTCTGACTTTTAGCAGGATAACGCTCCATGACAAGCTCTTATCATCTCAAAATGGTTTCTTGAACATTGCAATGAGTTCACTGTACTCCAGAGGCCTTCAGAGTCACCAGATCTTAATCCAATAGAGCAGCTTTAGATTGAATGTGCTTTAGAGGATCTTAATTCACAAGAGCGCATCCATGAAAAAATTTGCAGCAACTGTGTGAGGCTGACACATCAGTCTGGAGCAGAGTCTCTGAGGAATGTCTCCAGCACCTTGTTGAATCTACGCTGTGAAGAACTGATCAGTCCTAAAGAAAAAACAAGTCCAACCTGAAGCTAACAAGCTGTCTAATGAAATGACCAATGAGGGCTCAATCAGCACTGTATAGACATTGTTCTTTCACCTTTTTAAAGGAGAGCAGTAAAATTACTTTAGCATCTGAGGGCTTATTTAAGGTCATCTTTTTATTTAAATGTATTGTTGGCATGTTTAAAACTCTGACTGCTCTCTGTGTCCAGGTAAAGAGTCCTGTGGTCTTCCTCCGCCTGCTGGAGTGGACAACAAGACAGAGGAGAGCTCTGACATCCCCATCCTGGAGGACACGTCTTCGTCCCCCACCGACTGTCCTCAGCTCTGCTGGCTGGTGGCCACTGACATAGATAACATAGAAAAGTAGGTCCACAAAAATGGTGTGTGTAATGATGAGAATAACTGAAGATAAACAAAAGTGTAACTGGTTTTCAGATTCAAAGTAAAATTTATCCCAAACGAGCAATTCTGTTCACAACTACTGAGCCTAATAAGACAATGAAATAAAGTAAATGAATAAAAACACTGCAACATTTCTGCAGTCACATTCACTTGTCAGCAGCAAGCTCCTTCTACATGACTATTGTGTAATAGTTATTTTTATATCGCTGGATTTAAAAAGCTTTCTTACTCACATGTAGAACAAATTTTGGTTTAAGATTTCTTTGGTGGGTGTCTGAAGGTCTCATGTCTGAGAATTACAATTTCTTTGCTTTTAATGATGAAAGAGTGGGCTTGGGGAGCAGAGGGAAAAGAGCTCCACCTGATCCTCTACAGATAGCATTTTTCGTTTTTTATTAACTTAAATCAAATTCTTGATTAACAGACACCCAAGACACGATGTATACGGTCCAACACACCAAGATATGTGACCTTTAACTGGTCGTGGGATGTGTTGCACCAAGTGATGAACAGCGTGCTGAAGAAAAAGCCTTTTTTTACTTCAACCATGAACATTTTCCTATGAGCGATGCCTTTAAAATACTTTTTTCATGTCGTGATTTTTTTAGGATTGCATGATGGTGCAGCAGGTAGTGCTGTTGCCTCACAGCCAGCAGGTTGCTGGTACAACTCCCCAGTCTTGAAGGGTCTTTCTGTGTGGAGCTTGCATCCTCTTCCCATGCATGGGCTGTAGATGTTTGAGTGCAAACATTTTACATACTGTTCCTATAAAATCTCTTATTTCTGCTGTTGCAGGGATATGAGAGAGATGAAGAACCTTCTCAGTAAACTCAGGGAGACAATGCCTTTACCACTGAAGAACCAAGGTAAGATGGCCTTAAACACTTTGCTGGCCCTTCTCCACACAGACTCCGTCCCTGCAAATCAGCGGTTTTGTGTCCTGATAACTCACACAGGACAGAAAATGTCTCCACCTAAAGCGTTATGTGTAGAATTGGCAGCATTTTGTGGCTTGGCTGAGCTCTGCTGTGTTCTTGTGCCCAGATGACAGCAGTTTGCTGAACCTGACTCCCTACCCGCTGGTCCGACAGAGGAAGAGGCGGTTCTTTGGGCTCTGTTGCCTGGTAACCAGCTAAGGGGCACCGCCTTCGTGGGTAGGAGGCGGCAACAAAGACACCATTACCCACTGTCCTTCACCACCTGTGTCTCCCACCAATCTATTACTGCCATTTTCCAAATGAATCGTCTCTTTTCTCCTTTTTTTTAAGGCTGCCCATTTTATAATTTTATTTTGTAATACAAAAAAAAATTGTAACTGCGATAAAATGAAAACAAAAGTCATGAACCTATATTTTAAAATATTTTGCAACAGATTTTCCCTTTATCGGTAAAAGAAGTCAGAAATCTGCTCGTCCAATGAAAAAGAGAATGAGAGGTCATTTTAAAATGTTAATGTCTGATTTGTTCCACAAACTTGCGTGACTGACATGAAGATTCATGTATTAAAAAAGGGAATATTACTGTCTGTTTTTGTCAGAAATAATGTGATAACTTACAAATAGACGCCGTCTGAATGTTCACAGGTGGCTCCTGCAAAGACAAAGTTATACATTCGTCTGTCTTTGCTGAGCTGACAGGTTTGTGCAGAGTAAGTCCGTTGTGTATTACAGTCTCTGTTTTCTGTTTCTTGCTGTTTTTTCTTCTCAATGTACTTAATTTAGTCTTCCATAAACCAAGAACCTGTACCTAACTTTAACTTTCCAGCTTCACAATGGAATATATGATACAATACTCAAAAAGAATACTTCTTTGCACACAATATCTATCTCTGAATCCAGACATTAGACTTGTATATACACATACTCTTTACTCAATGCTCTCAGAGTTGTTTTAAAGTCGGGTTGGTTTGCAGAGAATCAGTTTGTAGGGGCGAGGAGGGTCCTCGTCTGTGTGAGCAGACACAGCGGGGCAGCATGCATATTCATGATAATGATAAATGTTAAAGGCACGGACAAGGTAAAGTAGTCCAAATGATGAAGATCATTTTACATTGTTAATAAAACTTTTGTTATTGAAACTTATTCTCTGATTTGCAATTTATTGATGTAATGCACTGAACGTCCACTGGAGGGTGACAAAGTATGAAAAATGACATTTCTTCTTAAGTCATTGAAAGAAAAAGTGGATTGAACACAGATTTAAAAACAAAAGAGATATCATAAATTAAATTAACAATTTCCTTTTATGTTTCCTTAGTTTTATTAACAATTAGTAACTTCATGGTTAATTTAGTTATGCATTTATTCTGTCAACAGTTCTCCTTACTGTAATGGTAAAATTTGCGTGTTATTGTTAGATATTCTTTTCTCTTCACCATGCCCTTTATTTTTCTTTGACTGAAGAGTCCAACGACTGGATGTACTTCTATGCACAGACAAAATGTCTGCAGCATCAGGACCTCTCCCTCTCCCCCTCTGTACAGCGCCAGTAGCTGCCTGAAAAGGCTCATTCAACCAGCGCCCCCAATCGACCTACCAGAGTGACATCCTACCACTGCTTTGTAACCTATTGGCTCAGAGTGGTAAGCACAGTGTAGAGCATAGAATGAGATTTGGTAAAGACACTAAAGGGCGTATAAAAAAACAAACAAATATTGCCTTTTGTTTGTACATTTATCTTACTTTTATTGTTCATTCTGCAACATTCCTGCCAGCAAAGCTCTTTGGATTGTACTGAACTGAACTGAAACTAGGCGGCTGGTTGTGAGCATGCCTGCCTTACAGCAAAAGGTCTCTGGTTCAAACCAAGTCAGGGCGTTTCTGTGTGAAGTTTGCATGATCTCCCTGTGCATGTTGGGTTTTCCTCTGTGCACTTCAGCTTCCTCTCACAGGACAAAAACAACATGCATGTTAGGTGACAATAAATTGCCCTTTGGTGTGGGTGAGTGAGTGAATGGTTGTCTGTATCTCGACGTGGCCCTGCGATTGACTGGTCACTTGTTTTGATTTGTCCAGGGTGTACCCTGCCTCTCCCCTGCCAACATTAAAGTGATAAGAGGTATGGATGGTGGATGGATTATTGAAACTTTGCAGGAATAATAACAGGGAAAAGCTCATTCCAGGAGTTCTAAATGCTGCCAAAAAAGCTGAAACAGCTGCATTATCCGCTAATGTTCTGCAAGAAAATTAATAATCATAGTAAAAAAATAATCTGCAAAAACTACACAAAGACAAACCCTGCAAAGTCAGTCTTCAACAGAGGTAAGACCTTTAGGCATGATCTGTGAAACAGTTAACTACCAAAAAGGGAGAGCAAGGAAGACAGGAAATCTGCTCAGTTTGACAGCACAGAATAATCTTAAAACTGCTGTCTGGACTCTTTGCTGCCTCCAGTGCTTCTCTCACACCTTCCTCTCCCGTCTCTGGCCTTTGGTGTGACTGTGGGAGCAACAATAACATTCATGGCGGGAGGTGAGAGTAGGTAGCTGGTGTCCTCACACACTTTTTCAGGCACAAACATGCTCTGAAATGGTGTGAGGACAGTGAGCCAGCAGCAGGGACAGACCACCAGCAGGGGGTTAGTTGGCAGGCTGAGCACTGACTGGTTTAGACAGCATGGGACGTCTTTGGAAAAAGACCATGTGAGTCCAGAACAGAGATTATTTAAAGAGGAGTCCTCGGATTCAAGTTCTTTCCACACAGATCCAAAGCCCTGTCTTTTAATATTTGATTAATATCTGTTATATTAGTTAATAATTTGAATATTGTTCAAAAGAAAAAAGGCTCACATTTTGATTTTTGAGGCTGCTAAAAACTCTTCTTTACAGCGTTACTCCAGGCACTCGTGCTCTCTGACCCTGATATAAATCAATGTACGGAAGCAGGATTTTGAGAGTTGAGTTGTTTTGTATTATTGAAACATTCTTACCCTCCATTACCTGTTGAGAAGGTGGGTCAGATTCTGTTTGTTTCTGTTGCTTAAATTCCAGATTAAGAGGACATTTAGTCCAATGCTTCCCAACATAAAGAGCATACTGTATGTCCTCACCATGTCAGTGCCGTCTAAAATACACTGCAAGACCACTCCAATGAAGCACGGCTATCTTAGCATGAACACATCATCAGACATTACTAGCTGATGCTGCTCACTCACCTCAACACCTGCTCTGTTTTCTACACTTTCAGATCACACCAAAACTTAATTTATCCTCTTCAGTTGTTATTTCTCCTCATCCTGACCTGTTTCTAGCCTCTTTGACACCTTACAGGTTCATGATCAGAAGTATTTGTACATATGAATAAAAAGTTCTTCCTTTTTGTGAATAATACAGTTTTATGATCATATCTATAATATAGTCAGGGGCACTGCCAGAAGTTTTGGGCCCCATTGAAAGTTATCAGATTGGCTGTATCACAAACCAGCTCTGCACAGTTTCTCAAATCAAGAATCTGGAAATGTAAATTAATAAATAATATCACAATATACATGTTTAATGGACCACACATAACTACTAGAGCCAAATGTTAAAAGGGGAGAAAATACACTAAAACTTGACTTTATAGAATAAATGATAAATTAAAATCTGTACTTGACAGACCTTTCTGACATTTGGACATTTTGGGCCTGCACCATGTTTTTATCGATCCTATAATCAGCCCTCATTATTCTCTGGTCTTTTAACCTTGTAAACATTCAAAACTTGTGCAGAGTTTAAATTTTTCTTACTCCCTAACCAGCTTTTTTTTAAGATCAGAATATTTTGACATGCCACTGGGTACAGCAAACAGAAAAGAAAAAACTATTATCTTATAACCAATGTTCAATAAGGCCTCTTTTTTATATAAATGGTTTTTTTTTATGAGAGCTAATGCAGCCAAAAGATGCCTAAATATTACTTTTTTAACAAATAAAAACAAGCAAGGCTTTTTTATTTGAAGAGGACAAAGATCATTAAATAAATAAATTAAAATGTAAAAAACACTGATGATGAAATATTCATGAGGGGCCCCTGTCAGTTATCGGCCCTTAGAATCTTCCTAACTTCTCCTCCTTTATGCCCTCCTGAAAAAAGGCAAAATATAGACAGACTCAGCGATGCTCCTTCTTGTTACATCACAGCTAGTTATCTGTTTTTAACTCAGCAGTAAAGGCAAGTGTACAAAAATGTAGAGTATTTATTTACAAAAGTCATATAAAGTATTATTTTCTCTTTATTCTCCAACATAATGTTTCAGTGGGGTTCCCAACCTGCACATTGCTCCTCAAACATTATTTTGGGGAACATTTAGGAAACTTTTTTCTACTCAGAGTGCTATTTCGGTCCAGTAAAATCAATTAAGACACTTTAAAAGCAATCATAAGGACTAAGGTCAACTTTGTAACAGCAGACCATCATTTAAAGTAAAAAGAGAGGCAAGTCAGTATGACTGATGGAGTTATTTATTCCATGATACAGTTAAACATTATAGTTTCATGCTCCGATACATTTTAAAATGAATGAAAGCAAAAACAGGCAGAGAGTGTTTGTGTGGTATTATGTGTGCAGGTGTAGCAGGTTATACTGTTGCCTCGCAGCGAGAAGGTCACTCGTAACACTCCATGGTTTCTGTGTGCACTTTGCATGTTCTCATAGGGCATGTGTGGTTTTCGGTTTCCTCCAACAGGCCAAAAACTGTTGACTCTAAATTGGCTTTAGTTGTGAGTGTAAGTAATTGTTTGTCTCTCAGTTTTAGCCCTGTGATTGTGTGGTGACCAGTCCAAGGTGTTCCTTGCTTCTCACCCAATGCCAGCTGGAATACGCTCCAACCCCCCACGGCCCCAAAAAGATAAGCGGCGAAGAAAATGGATGGATAATGGACAGTGTTATTAGTACAGGAGGTCTGAAATACTCTTGAGCAATGGCTCTCAACTGGTGGGTCAGGATCCAAGAGCTGTCATGAAGATTCTTTTAGTGTGTTGCAAATGTGTGCTGAAAAAATGGCAACAAGTCTTTCTCATTTTGGTGAGAGAGTGAATAATATTTGGTTGTTTTCTGGTCTAATTTATCTCATTTTAGGAATGAGAAGATGATTGTCCTGGATTAATGTTTTAATATCTCATCATATCTTTTTTTTTTTTTTTTCCTAGAGATTTACTTGTCATCACACAAAATATATTCAAGTGTATTCACTCATGTCCTTCCATGGTTTCTGTAATGTTTCTGTAATGATGTCTTCAATTTAAGATCGTCATTTGGCAAAGATTAAGTAGTTTGTAAGCTAATCTCCATCAGTTGAAATAGGACTTTGTGTGGTCAAAATAATCACACTTTTACTTAGCCAAAAAACTGCCACATTTTAACCTATTCTATCTGCAAAATTAGACTTACATACAAGAAAGCTAACGTGTACAGCAAAACAGGAAGGTTACCAATGTGTAACATTCAATAAAAGAAGGGGCAGATCTCTTCTGTCTTTTCTGTCAAAGAGATTTGTGTAATGAAATGAGACATTCAAAGGCACAGCAGTGTCCTTATTACCTCCGCCAAGGAGGTTATGTTTTGGCCAGCGCATCTTTGTTTGTTTGTTTGTTGGCAAGATTATGCAAAAACTACTGGATGGGTTTTGCTGAAATTTTCAGGAGATGTTGGTAATGGCCCAACTTAAAAATCATTAGATTTTGGTGATGATTCAGATAGCCGGCATTGGCGAACAATCATTTTTGCTCAATGACTATCTAATAACGATATAAACATGATTCAGAGTGCTAGGTGTGGGTTTCAGGTCAAGGAATCATATTGTGATGGTAACTTTATCATGGAACTATTGCTTTTAGATGTAACAGCAATATGTAAGGCGGAGGTCTGCGCTCTCCGAGTGCTTTCTAGTTCATGCATGAATTCCCATTGCCTGTATTTGGGTTCTTTTAGTGATGTGTATCTGGAACACACTTGATGTTGGCTGGGTCAGGTGAAAAAGAGCCAGAGTAACATGAAACCTCTGATGCTCCTTGGAGTCGTTTGCCTGGTGGACATGACAATGTGACCACATCCCCCATATAGAAGTTCAGCCGTAATTGATCGGTGATGACATCTTCAGCGAGGGATTCCAGCGTGCACCTCCAGACTGGAGGGAAATAAAGGGAGACTCTTAACAAAGAATTATGTCATTTAGTGAGACTGTAAGAAGTGAACTTCTGTAGTTACTCACCTGTGCACACACCAGGCCCTCCACTCCAGGTTAGGTCAGCAGAGCATGTCATGATAGGATTACCAATGACATAGAAACCTGCATTACATGTGTACTCGACTGTACTGCCCACGGGGTAAATGTCCTTAGGATCCTGTGGAGCACGAGTGTCAAACAATGAGGTTAAGATCCTGTTCTTTAAAACTCACTACAATACTTTAAAAAATAAAGAGACTGAATTTCAGATACAAAAAGTGACCTAATAGCTTCACAGAGCCAAATTATATGAGGGCTTACACCACACTCTTGTCTTTTTAAAAAATGCTGACAAAACTGGAATGGTGTAAAAGTAATTTTTATATATATTTTTAAGCTATTCACTTGAGAATTGTGATGAAAGGACAAGCCATGTAGCCGGGCATGCACTGTGCAATGTCAGTACAACAGTATAATGGTCACAGTAGGATTGTGAAAATTACAGAATTTGCAACTTATTGCAGGAGATATTTGATAACATATTTGAACATGATAATAAATATTTGTATTTATTATCATGTTCATATGTTTTTTTTTTACACTTGAACATTTAGATTTTCTTTTAATTAATCTTTTTGACGTGTTTTTTTTTAATGTATTTAAGATTTTTATCAATTCCTGTCCTTTAATTCTTGGTTTTATTGCTTTGCATTTTCTCATTTTCATTGTACTGTTTCATTTACTTTAGCTTTATTGGTGTGCATTAGTCTCCAAATCTTTCTTGACATTCTTCCTGTCATCATTACTATCACAATTCGCCAGCAAAAACAAAACTTACTTGGCGTAGATAAAAAAAGTCTAAAAAAATGAAATTATAGAGAGAGGGAGGGGTAAAGTGAACCAGTCAGAGTGAGCGCTCACACTCACTCATTTAGGCTGTTGCCCTTCCTCTCCTTACTCCCTCATTTCCACAGGAAAAGAGAGGAGACAGAAGAAAAACCAAAAAGATGGAGAGTCCTCTCCTGCTTTTCTTTTGACTGATATCGGCATATTTCTTTCTCATAAAAATGCACTTTGCTGCTCTATCTGACATCTCCCTTACCCCCTTCTGTCCCTGCACCCTTAACTTAAATACCAACATTTGCAATGAGGTGCTTCAAACTGTGTTTCATCTTTACCAGAATGTAGCCATTGACCAAAGCCGTAGGTGTTTCACATTTTGGAACTGCTGGGAGGGTTTCATCGAAGCACTGAGGCTCCACTGATCTGCAAAAAGAAAAAAAAAAGTTTATTTTGTATTTGCCCTTATGATAAATACTCTTTTTTGTATTTAAGGAGGTGCAACACAAAACATTCAAGACAAATGACAAATATATTTGACAACACATACAAATGCTTCAGAGAGCCCATATTTTGACATAAAGCAATTTTTTTTAAGACTGCTAAAGCATGTTCACAATCGTTAATGTTCAAAACAGCAAACTCGTTGAAACTTTGGTGTTGAGGAAAATTTGAGAAAGTGCAGAGTTAATTATACTCTGAATGGAGTGAAACCCCTAAAAATGTACTCTAAAAAAAGTGGGGGCCAGAAACAAGTGTAAAAACAATGCCTCAATCTTCTTCTACTCCTAAACAGAGGCTTTGGTTTGTTGACATGCTGAGAAGCACTTCTGTGGTGGTCTGCACATGCACCCTGCATAACGTAACATCATGTGGTCAATAAAAAAAAACAACAAGCACACAGGACCGTCTTGAGTTTATCTGATGACTGCAGATAGAGACAGGCTAAAGCACTACCCATACACTCCGGGCGTTTGAGCTAAGCTAAGCTAGCAGTTGGCGATCTTTGTCCGTCTTTTACTCGTTACTGGACACACAGTCAAAAGAATGGTGTCTATCTGCTTGTCATGGACTCGGGAGAGAGGCAAGACACGAAAACAACAAAAATGTTGGAGTGTTTCTTTAAGAAGTGTTAATATTAATTCTTGCAGTGTTAATATGTCTATGCAGATTTAGCCCCCCCGTAGGAGACATGTTAAACATACTAAAGGTAAAATGAAAGTGAAAAAAGCACAATATGGGCTCTTTAATACAGCTGTCCGTCTACTACCACAAACTTTTCCAAACTTAAATATGTTGTAGCTTGATTTGGTTGGTAAGTTATCATGGGGCTCACCAAAACCCTCAGAGAAAACCATTTAAGACTGACGTTGCAAAACATGATCAAATTTACTCTGCAAACAAACAAATACTGCTCTCACCTCAGGTTTTGCAACTCCTGATCGTCACAGTCAGACGTCTCAGTGGCCTCTCCAACACAGTGTTGACCCCCATTCTGAGGGGCTGGATTAGAGCATGAGCGCCTTCTTGACTGCTGACCACCAGAGCACGATGACCAGGAGGACCAGCACGCCCAGTGACCGTCGACTACACCTTCATGAAAACAGAGGGTGGGAGAGAGTGACTGACATAGATAATGTATTTATTAGTTTTTGAACATTATGCAGCACATTACATTAAAGGTAATTCTCTTTTAGATAAATAGTCTTGTACGGCGGTTCAGTGCCTTGCTCAAGAGCAATATGAAAGTGGTCAGGAAATCCGCTCACACTTCCTCAACTTCCAGACCAAACTCCCTGTTTTGCTCCAATCATGACTTGAACCAATGACCCTCTAATACTCAACCGAAGTTTCTATAGCCTGAGCTACCGTTTAATCAGATAATCATCTCAGAATTATTGCTTATGCTTGTTGGACAAAACGAGGGAATGGCACCACCTGCTGGATGATAATAAAAACATTAAACTTAAAGCCTGGCCAGCAGATTGAGAGCATGTGTTTTGATGATGAGTAGTCAGCAATGATCTGTTTAAGAGTGGACTGAGCCTAATAAGTGCATCAACTCTAAATCAATTAATAATTACCTTTTATGTTAAATTTTTAGCCCTCCTTTTGAGTCACATTCTTTGGCCTCCAGATTGTTTTTGTTACAGTTTAAAAAGTCAATGTTATAATGGGTTTTAAAGGCCATCCTGGTTAAATGGGCTGGCTGTGAATTCAAAGAGCACTATAGTCCTATTTCAGTGGGTGGAGTTTAAATTCCAAAATTTTAAAAAAGAAAAAAGCTCTGACATGACACATATCATGCAAGATAGATTGTTAATGATTAAAAAACCCTGACAACAACACATGTGGAACTAGAAAAGCACTCAGAGAGCGCAGACCTCTGCCAAGCAGCTCAGTTCTGGCAGTGGCTTTTCCACAACACCTGTAAAAGATACAATTCTGGATCACCAGATGCAGAATAGTGCCAGGATCTGGACCAAACTCAGCACACATGGGGGTTATTATCCTGTATGAACACAACAAGTTTTGGGAACATCACTTAATATTTTGATTTTATATGAATTATTGAATGTCATTAATGGGATTACCAATTATCAAGTTCAATGTTTTTTATTTATTTATGACCTCAGTCTGGATTAGATCCAGATGAAATTTATCTTTATGATTGAGACATGAACCCAATATTAACCTGTAAAATTGGAAGTGAAGCTGTTAAAAATGGCAGAGAAATGTTTTGGGGTTTTTTTACAGTTCTGCCAAATATTAACTTATGGGTTTTTTCTGAAATCTTGGGAATTTTTGGCATCCAGACAAATATACGTATCACAACCTAAATCTAATAAATTTTAAGTTGGACCACTATGAACATCTCCTGATTTTCAGCAAAATCCATCCAGTAGTTTTTGCGTAATCTTGCTAACAAACAGACAAACAGACAAAAATGCACCAGCATAACCTCCTTGGTGGAGGTAACATTGACACCTCAGCAAATCAAAGTGAGTTCAAAATGACTGATGTAAGTCAAAACTAGAACACTGCAGCACTCACCCTGTTGACCATCCTCCTCAGCTCCCTGCTCACAGGCTGGTCCAGATGTCCCGGGCTTACAGATACATCTGCACTGATCTCCATCCAGGACAGCAAGGCCATTGTTTCTGCAGGGCTGGCAGTGGCAGGCATCGCTCTCAGAGAGGTACTGCTCTATGGCCCTGCGCAGGTTAAGCCTCTTCAGACTAGCACATGGGACCTCCTTCACCAGCTCTGACAGAGGACGCAGCTGCAGAAACAAGTGATACAGGAAGAGAGAAAAATCAAACAAAGACAAAAAGTCTTTATTTAATGATGAGCAGATAAACAAATGTCACTGTCAGCTATTCAAAGGGAAAATATCGTGCTTGTTTCTCCCACCTTCTTTTTGATGACCTTTGGAAACAGAGGAACAGAGTTGGCCCAGTTGGAGTACATTTCCCAGTTCTTCCCCACATCATTCAGGCGCAGTTGTCTTAGGGCTTCTTCATGTTCAGAGCTTCCACCAATCACATCCACTTTATTTACTTCATTTGTTGTTTCATCTTTTGTAAATAAGATTTCAGAGTTAATCAAATGTAGGAGGAGAAACATCAGAATTGCCTCTATAGTCTCTAAAATAATTTTTTAACTTAAAAACATTGCCTACCAATAGATGAAACGGTGTGTTGAGCTGGACCACTCTTGCAATTTAAGCTTATGATGCGGAAAATTAGAGCCAAATTTTTGCTCCTTTCACATTTATCATACTGCTGGGTTTCAGTGGCTGGAGAACAAAGAGTTAGGAGAGACATATGGGAAAATATTAAAGTTAAATGTACCAACCAACCAGTCAAATCCTAAAATCAGTTCAGGCACAAGAAAGAAGTTTTTAGTGCTTGTTTGACCATTGATTGAGACATGACCAAAAATAAATTAACTGTATTAGTTTATCTTTTACAGCCAGCATGTTAAAGTGCACCACGTCATGCTTGAGATGAACACAGAGACTGGCTGTCATCTGATACCCTGCAGCAGATCAATCACAGAGCTTGCAATCTGTTTCATTCCGACGTGCTGTTTAGCCCTCTGCAACAGTTTAACCTAGAGCGTAGGTTACTGAGTAGCTTTGATGCAGAAATTCAGGTTTTGACAAAGAAAAATAGTATTTGATTACCTGATTTTATCATATTCTATCTTCTTTTTTGCTTTTGAATGACTAAACTAAAGGGGACATCTGCAAAAATCAGTTTTTGAAGGCTTTTGAACACATTTTTGGGTGTTTGGCCTTCCTCCCAGCCCACAACATGTGAGAGTAGACAACAACACCTGTATTTAGCAGGCTGCATGAATGTAAACTCATGGTATTTGGTGAGCTGTTGAGTCTGTGGACATACTGTTAAGTAACAAGCATTTTCATTTGCATAAGCCTACCTTTACCTAAGTATCCCCACCCCCGGCTTGAGAAATTTCTGTGCCGCCATTGTTGATTTCACCATTAGCGAGAGATCAGCATACACCATGTCTAGACCTATCACTGCTCGGTTGTTGGCTGTAAACAGCCACATATATCTTCACATATAGGCTACCAGCCTTGGAGGACCAGAGGACCCAATAGACTTATTTTGTTTTTGAAGGAAATGTGCCAACTACAGTCGGCTAAAACCTGTATGTGTGTGTCACTTCACGGCAGACTGCCTCTTCAACTTCAGTCAGTTCAACACAGGACTGGCAACTAGACTTCTCCTGAATCCAGGCTCAGTACCAACAATCCATCCCCAAACCTGATGATGGAAATGTATTTCAATGCTGTGTAGTACTTATTTTGCCCATTGCTACGAGCTAATGCTAACAGCAGGGTGAAGTGAACCAGAGGTAACTGCACAACATGTTCGTCAATGTTTATGTTACTTGTTGAAAGTCTGAAGGATAAACTTCAGTGTATGAGCATTCTTACATTATTTAAGAGAAGTTCAACAGTTGGCTGAATATAATCAGTCCTTTACCAACCCCATTACCCCTCCGTTTCATCTTACGTTAGCCCGGAGGGTAGGCTCAGTTGCAGCTGTCCCACTGCGGTGACTAGGCTGAGGTTAGCATGTTGTGCCTTAGCCTATGATGTTTGGGGGAAATGAGCTTTGCTGTTATCTGGTGAATTTTGCGGTTTGTGTGTGTTCAGGACAGTAAGCGGCGCTCCACTTCACTTGAGATACGTTGCAGGTCTTTTGTTAAGTCCCCGTATTAACTGTGTTGGCTGCGGCTCTGCTCTGTCTCATTAGCATATTCAGGCGATCACCCTCAAAACCAACCATCCTGAACAGAGGGTGGAAAGAATGCAGCTGTGCTTGATTCATTGGCTTTTTGGACCAAAGCATGTTACTAATGTTTCATGAAGACATCAAGGATCCATGTTAAACTGCAGAACAGGAGCAAAATATGGGACCTTTATAGATTTGTTCCTATCTGAAAGCTTGAATCCCGTCTTATTACTTTTAATAAGGTTGTACATTCATAAATTGTGCATTCTTACTCTTCTGTTTTACAGTTTCTGCGTCAAAGCTGGCGATGACTCTAAAGGATCCTCCAAGACTTCCCTCAGACATGTAGTGCGTCCCAAACATCTCCAGAACTTTCTTGTAGGCAGCGTACTCGTACACTGATGGGAGCTTGGCTACTGCTCTCCAAAACTCCTCAGTGATGAGGATGTACTGAGGAGAATGACTCTGAAACTGAGCCAGCTCAATGTCGCTCTTTAAGACCAACAGCCTTTGAGTCTAAAGGGACACAAGTAGAGTCAGTTACAGTTTAAGCTTCATTTTTAAAGTCTGCCATGGTTGATGCCTTTTTTTAGGTTACTACTCACTGGTGTCCTGTCTTCTGTCTGAGGAATGTCATGGTTGTGATATGCCGCCCCTTCTTTATTTAGAAGGTCTGTAGCATAGTGCCATTTACTGATGTAGACCTCATCACTGAAGTCATTCTGGACTGTATCCTGAAAGCAGAACAATTTTAATACACATCTTGAGATCTTCTGGATATACAATGCCTGATCACAATGTAGCATGAATGATTATTGATTAACATTAAAAAAAGACAGTGCTGATACCACTGACTTATTATTGAAGCTGCCAGGACGTACTGTGTGATTCATAACTCCACAAGTTAATGCATGTCACTGAATGTTGGACAAAACAGAGTGATGGGTTGAGAGAGCAGGTACATTCCTCCTCTTCTGCCTCTGAATTATACTTGTAGACTATTTTCATCTCCAGTGGGAATATGTGTCACCCCTGCTTCTGCTCTCTAAATGGCAACTTCAATGTTAACTTTTTAACTCACATGCCACCCAAGCTAGTGTTTTTCCAAAGTTACTAGCCATTCAGCATTATGACTGGCCATAGGTTTGCTAAGAAATTATGTTTCAAAGTAGGAGAGTGTTAATGTTGTTATCAAACCCTGTATATTGCCCTTAGTAATGTTAGCATATTTATGACAACAGGTGACCCTCAACCACTTTGAATACACAAAGCCCACCATATTTGAATGAAAAGTCTAGCTGCCACTTGGCTCAGCGTTGGATAACTTGCTAAGTTGCGATACTTTTGTTAAAGAATGTTTGTAAAAAAATTGGATTATGAGGCCATACATGAGATACTGTAAATACATGTGAATACTGCTATTTATCATAAATCCATGCATCCATTCATGACAGTTTGTGGACCTTTACCAGAAGCATACCTGAAGCTGATTTGTTATGTGAGTGCATGACTTACTTTATAGGAGAATTTGACAGTATTGAAAGGTAGTCTGTAGGAAGAACTGGTGCGCTCACTGAAGATCACATGACACCGTCCCCCAAAGCTATTTGTGTTGATGACGCTGCCGCTCCATTTCCCAGTCACCGCATTAAACCTGGAGAAACAACATAAGTGCCTCATTGATCAGAAAACAGCACTTGTTTTTGTTTTGACCTACTGGAAGCGTTATATAAAGCTGGCTAAATTGCAAGACATTTACTCACCCAAGTCCCAGGAGGTCAGATTTTGGTGGAACATCTGATATAAAGCACGTAATATATTTCAGCAATTCACAATTACGTTCATCAAGGAAATCTCCCTCACAGTCTGGCTCCCCATTGCACACTAGAGACCGACTCACGCACTTTCCTGTGGGTCAGAAAACAGGCAGAGAGCTTAGAGTTTGTAGCTTCATTTTTCTAAACTTCTGGCAACACTGTGGACATATTTGGTGAATGGTATGACTTGAGCTTGTAAAGTGCTTTCGTAATCATCTGACCACTTGTAGCTCTGCTGCGCTGTAGGTCACTCTACATTCACACACTGAAGGAAGAGGTGGCTATATAAAGCGTCCATAACTATTAGTGTAACATATCCATTTAAAATCACAGCTGTAAGTTACGTGATCATATGGAGGGGCGAAAAGGGTTCTGAAATGAAGCCATCACCACAAAATACTCCAAGGAGCTGCATCTCTAATTGTTCATTTTCTACTCTTCAAAGTGACTTGTGTCTACATCCCATGAGGATTGCAAAAAAACCCACAAAAAAAACAGGTAATAATCGCTGATGTTGTTGTTATGTGCTTTGGACCCTTGTTAAGTGCATGGGATATTATTAAGTTAGCTCAAGGCTGCTAAATTTTCACCAGAACTGCAATTCAGTGATGCTAACATACAGCTAAAGTGGAGAATACTTCTCCTTACACCGTCACAGAGATGCAAGTCTTTGAAAATAGAGGAGGTGTTTTAAGATTATGTTTATTGAAATTTAGCACACATTACCATACATTGCCCTATTGTATGACTGGCATGAGGTGATGAGGTGTTTTGGTGTGAAGCAATTATACGCCGTGCACTCACACTGTTAAAGGAGTGGTTGGTTGCAAACTTGAGGCCTTAGAAACGGACCCTTTTACCTGATCTAAAGTCTAAAGACTGTGGTGGACAGTGTTACTGCAATTTGAAGGACACATCTTAAATATCAAAACACACATAACTCAGCTTGTTTCACTCACATGGGATGCACAACAGCACACCTGTTCTGTTGAATATCGATGCATTTTTAGTTTAAAGTTCATGAGGTGACTGAGAGCCGCGAGCCAGTGTGGCTTCTTTACAGCACTCCTCAGTTTCTGTGCGCTCTAGAATGTGTAATAGTTTCAGAAACAAGAAAAAACACACACGGATTAAAGATGTTCTCAAAACTAATAACTCTCACTGATAGTTATGCCAATAGACAATAAAACAGGCTGTCCAGTGTATTTTAATCATGCAATAAAGAACAGAGCCAACGATCCCTTCAGGAAAATGAGAAAATAAACTGCCTAAAGCCACAAAACACAACAGGAACTATGAGACACAAGCTAAATCAGACAAAAACAAAGATAGTCACCCTGATCTTATGGTAAATTTATCAGATTTGATTTACCTTCAGCCCATAAAGCAATGAAGAATATGATCTTTTCTGTGAGTGAGGAAAGGCCACCCACACCTCATTGGATTTCTTAGAGGATTCATTTAGTTTTGTTGTTGTTGTTGTTGTTGTTGTTGTTGCTTTGTTTTTTGTTTTTTACGCTTTGAGTGGATGGATTACTATCACCAAGAGATTGTGGGCTGGCACTGGTGCAGATTTCCATTTTTTTGTATCAGACATCAGGCCAAAAAGCAACCACTTAAAGTAACAAAACAACCAGAACTGTTCATGGTATCAGGGCAAGAAACCTGAGATATGGCAAAAACAGGCACAGAAAGGCCCCAACTGATCTGGAGAGTCTAACCAGGAACCTTTTTGCTGTGAGGTGCCAACACATTCCCCTACACCACTGCACAGCCTTACACAGAAATTAGTTTTCTCTTAAATAAATGGTGAGAGCTGGTATTTTGTTGTATTACAGTCTTGAAAAAGCCAAAGACTAACAACACCATCCTCTGATGACCTTAGAAGATAGTTAATCCAAATAACACCAGAGTAAAGACACCAGAATTTGAATTCTAACCTGATCTACAACGAAACCTGTCTCCACATCCATCTTCAAGGGGGCAGGCTTTTGTGGTCTTACATGACCTTGTCTCAATCCGGTCTCCATCACAGGGGTTTCCACCAAACTGGGAATATACAGCAATCGAGCGGCTTCTGGTCTGTAACAAACCACAGTGGGACAGAAAACTGAAGAACAAAGATCCCTTTGTAAAATCAACAAAATGACACAAAATAGCTGAATAATTAATCAATAAATTTTCATAACCTGTAATTTGGTGCAAGCATCACACTCTGACCACTCCCCAAAAGGTCCCCACTGGCAATCAACTCGGTTTACACAAAACCTTGGCAAGGAAATTTGATGAAAAATGATTATAAAAACCTTGGCAAGGAAATTTGATGAAAAAATGATTATGAAAATGTTACCAGAGAGTTGTATTTGTGTTTTTGTTTGCTTGTTAGTGGTGATAAAACAATAAATATGACGATATACCCTTTGTTTAAGAAGAGGAGGAGCAGCCATGGTAGTACTGCCAAAAAGAGTTGCAACATATTCTGAGGAAATGGAGAAAACAGGACAGAACAAAAAGAAGAGGAAAAAACAGAGATGTTGGTTGAGAAAAGAATAGGACACAGGGGAGAAAAGATGGTAATGGTTGAATTGGACACATTGCAAATGCATAATTACTACTGAAATGTTAGAAAGTTAAAGTATTTTTTCATGCATTGAGTGTAAAAATCTCCCTACCTTCATGGCGACAGCAGAGCAGCTCACAGAAGAGTCTTGAAGGGGCTCAGACGCTGGTTATTTATACCAAGTTTTGTTCTAGTTACGAAATTCAAGTCTTCAGGGGTCCTTCCAAGGAAATTCCGCTGATGATTTGGACAGCTGGAAACATTTTCACACAAGCCAAAATCTTGTCAGTCCGAAATTGAAAGCACCCTTTCCCACTCCTAAAAGAGAAATCTGTACCACTAAATAGTTTAATTGACCACTGAGCCGTAAGACCACCTCATATCTGTCAGTCATAAACCCTGGGGTGCACTAATAACGAAGTACAAGTTCAGGCTCTGCCCGTTGATATAGACCACTATAGAAAAAAGTGATCCTTCTTTTATAATCCTTATTTAAGTAATTATATTACATTAACTGCAGACTTGGCCTAGAATCTGCTAACAGAGTAGATTATTGAGTGGTGCAGGACTGACATATATTTTTAGGCCAATGCAGAAGTTAGCATCATACAGGTGCATGCCCAGAGAAAGCCTATGGGATTTTTACTGTGTTTTGCATCATTGCTGATAATAAGCTCTGTTGCAAACAAAAAAGTATAAACTTGCATTTTCTTTTCTTCGTGATAATCTTAACAAACAAATCTACTTTTCACAAAGTTTTAAGCTTAAACATAATCAGAGAGAAACATCTTATTGTAAACTCTTTTTTAGAGTTTCCCTATAACCAAATGAACTGATCAAGTTGATCCTTATGGCTGTGGTAATAATGTATGATTTTTTTATTATTAAAAAAAACAATCAGAAATGCTTTCTGTCAGGTCCCCTGCCAGCTTTGCAGTCCTTGTTAGCAGGTAGTTTGCAACCACCATTTTAAACACAGAACAAGGCTGTAAAATTCTACAGCAGGCCACATTAGATGCATTTTATTAATCACCATTAAACATTCAAAACCTTGTGTATGTGTTCACCACAAGTCTTATTTCAGGCACTTATCTGCAACTGGTATTCTGGTTGGGAACCAGGAAGTATTAAATGCTAACTCACTTCAGCAGGTTTGGACTCATTCCTGCACCACTCTTTATTGGAGTGCTAACATCATAATGTAAAATAATGTTAAATGCAGTAGATGCAATTCTTCATGAGGAAATAAAAAAGTGCTTGTGAAAGTATTATATAGACATAAATTAAAAAAATCCAATTAAAGATCGTCATAACTCTGTAATGGACCGCTATAAACCAGCCTTTCCCAAACAGAAACACACTGCAGCCTTTTTTGAAACCTGATAATTCACCAAGGTCTACCAAAACACTCATAAAACCATGAGACACAGAGTATCTACCACCTCCCCTGTATATCTTCATTGACAGATTTGAGTAGGAACATTAAGTTTTTTATACTCTCTATTTGAACAGACTAAACTGTAATTCAAGGGAAATGTTGAGAAAAGAAGTTGAGATATTCAGAATAAAAAAAGAAAAAAAAATACACAAATAAAATTGAGAGGATGAAAAAGGAGGGCTAAGGGCTAAGGTGACAGGATAAAAAGCTGAAATGCCCACAGAAAGTATAAAAGGTCAGAAAAAAAGTTCAACACAAAAATTATATTTGAACATAATCCTTGACAACCTCTATTTGTCATTTATACATCTTAACTTTTTATTGGAAAACAATAAATGTATTGTACACTTGATTAAAATAAAGTCTCTGGTGCTTTTTAGTAGCGTATATGATAAGAAACCTAACAGGGAAACACATGAGAAACATGCATGCTTATCTGAATTCTGTGCTGTGATACCAGCAGGCCGACACTGGAGGGCAACAGAGATTTGTGAATACTTTCTTCGGGAGGGCTGAAACGTGTGATCAAAGGTTGAGGACAGACAGCAATAGGACAGACTGATTCCTGCATTTATGTCTGCCACTATTACCAATAGGTGTCCATGCTGTGTAAATCCCTCATATACTGGCAGCTCAGGAAGAATTCTCTGAATTTGGCCAGCCTTGAATTGTGCTACCTTATGCACAAGCAATAACACATTTAGGGATAGGCACCCAATACTTGAGACCCAGTGTCAGGATAAGCCCTCGGTAGAAAGACTTCTTATCCCAGTTATAAATAATAGTAATAATATATTTTATTTGATGTCGCCTTTCAGTACACTTAAGGTCACATTAAAAGCTGAAAACACATTAAAACAAGCAACAGTGCAAGAAAAAAAAAGGTGCAACAGGTGAAAAACTTTGAAGAATATATAATATGCCTTAAATTAAGTTAATTTGTTCATTTTGAATAGCTGCGAGGGTATGCTCATAATCTCTTCCTTTCATCAAACCCCTGATAATGCTGTAGTCTCAGTCTATCTGAGACACTCTGTTAGAGCTCCTGACACTTTAAGACTCCCTTTACGCCATGTGCCAGTCTACTCTGATTCGTTTACAAGTCTACGCTGTGGTAAAGTTAGTTCAGCACTGCTTAGAGCCATGTTGTCAACAACTCTACGTTCATTCTAACGCCTCTGTTTTGCTTGTTTTCCTGAGCCAGTGGGCTCATATTGACAATGAAACATCAGTGGGAAGTCACACTGGTAGGCCTATTCAGGGGGCCCATGGAACGAGATGCTTTAGACAACTACAGGTGCCTCACAACAGGGAGAGAGAGAAAGGTCCTGATGCTGCAAACTTTATTTCTTAGATTAGATTAGATTAGATTAGATTAGATAGAACTTTATTCATCCCTTTGGGAGACTCCCTCAGGGAAATTAAGTACTCTTGTTAAGAGAAGGGCCCTGCCACATTGTGGAGACATGTTAAGCACACTTAACAGCTTATTACACTCATAAAAGCACAATATAGACTCAAGCTCTGTACATGAAAGTTCCAGGTAGTGACAATGACAGTCCTACAGATGCAGCCGCTTTAATTTTCCCCCTCCAGTTGAATGCCTGCCCAGTTCCAGCCAGTTACCAGCCAACATTCAGCCAATGGGAGTGCCCAAATTCTACCATAAACATGCCCTCAAAAGAACATGTCCAATGGGCCTCTTGGAGTACTGTTAGCGTGAACCAGTTCCCTTTGTTTCTGTCATGTCATTAACCTAACAAGCCAGATGGACAGTTTCATATTGGAAATATTTCACTAATCCATCTGGGAAGGAGCCGTTCAAAAATGTTTTCAGGGGCAGAACCTTCAAAAACAACAGCAGCTTGTGATTGGATGATCGTTCCGCTTGTTACACTCATCACAGACCAATCCACATCAAGCAACGCTTCTACGTATGATGTAGCATACGTAGCGGCTAACTGCTAACAACAGTTAACGGCCATTAGCCGCTACGGCTAACAGTTACTTCCTTTCCTTTCCCGAGGATCGAACTCACGATTCCCGGGGCAAGAGGCAGTTACAGTGCCGCTGAGCCACAATGAGCACAGCTAACAATGGCTAACAACAGTTACCGGCCGTTAGCCCTAGCGGCTAACTGTTAGCCGCTAGGGCTTACAGATATTGAGACCGCTTCAGAAGCCGCCATTGTTTTCAACATGCAGTCACTTCCTGTTGTCGTCACGTCCACTGCTCCTGCCTCTCTTTCCTGATTGGGCCGATAAGATTCCAGCCAGAGTGAAGTCGTTGGACAATGGAAACATAAATACTTTAAAATCACAACAAATGTTTCAGCATTTCACAGTACAATATTGTGATTTTACAATACTTCACTGTAATTTTACAGTGACACAGAAATATTCTAACTAAAATAACAGTAAAGTGTTGTAAAATCACAGTATTATACTGTTAAATTGTTACAGAGTATTGCAGATTTACAACAGTTTACTGTGAATGTGCAACACTTAATTGTAATTTTACCGTTCCTGTAATTTAAACAAGTATGACTGTAAAATCAGTGTTTTATTGTGACATTACAGTATGATGCAGTCTAGTGCTCACAAATGTCACATGTAATTTAGTATCACTACTGTATAATCACCACAATGCAGTAGCCAGTAAATTCCAGTGAGTTTACAGTACGCATGCCAAAATGTAATACAGTAATCTTATAAATAATTACCCATCACATACTACCAAAGCTTCATTACAATAATTTATGGTAGAAACCTGAGGAAACCTTGTGATTTTTTTAATGCTGTAGGCAAAGACAATAGTCTGAAGATTGAGCCAAAAAGAGGAGCAGGGATCAGAGCCAGGGTCTGAATTTTTCTTATGTGTGAATCTGTGTGTTTGTGTGAGAGGAGGGGTGTAGACAGGCCATGGACACATATTTTTGTGTTTTAGAGAATGTAAATACTGAATTTTGTGGCTCTTAAAGGATGGATGAAAGGACAGTCAACTCATCTTACCACAGAAATCATGAGGCTGGAAAAAAAGAAAAGATTCAAGATTCAGTTCCTTCTTAACATCCACAGAAGCATAATGACAATCTCCTCAGATTGAGCAATTTTAAAACAAAGAAACAAGATGGACACATGACAGTAAAAAGACCCGTTTGAAGCAACATAATACCTAAGAAAATTTTCTTTGTTATAAACCAGACGACGCAGAGACATTTTGGAGACATAATAATAAACTAAAGACTTTTTGTCGATGATCTCTGCCCCTTTCTCTCAGAAACATAAATGTCCCAGAGGGGAGGGTTTTATTCAAGAGAAATTTCATGGCTTCTGTGATTTTGAGAGCAAAACAGAATTTGCAAGGTCTTTTGTTCTCCTCTGTCATCTTTATAAAGCCTGTGGAAAAGAAAACTTTCTCAAAGGCTTTATTATGCATTGTGGATATCCTTCATTTGAAGAAATATTGTTCACATAAAATGTCAAGGTAGCCATTTACAAGTAAAATTAATCCGTCGACTATCACAAAAAACAAAAAAGCCCATATTTGAAGTGTCATTTCAGAATCACAAGTCATGCATACTTTATGCATATCAGCCTGAGGTCAGGACTTCAAATGGCCACCTTAATGCTAAATGACTCAGCTACTGTACAGCAGCATCCCAGCGCTGCAGGCTAGAATAACAGTTGGCTCAACAATAAGCCACCAGACCGTGCCCTCCATTAGTGCTGCCTCTGTGGGTCTCATGATGTTCTGAGGTCATCTTTTCAATCACCATCTGCCCCAAGTTTAGTCTGCCAGAGACACCAGCCTGTCAGGCCCAGACAGGAAGAGGAAGTTGATTAATGTGCGGCTGTCCTCTAATTCAAAGTCGGAAACATATTCAGTATAATGATTCCTTCATAAATATTGAATGGACGACATGCATTTTGTTTCAAAAGTGAACAACAATAACAAGATAAAACAATAGACTACACCGCCTTGATATGTTGAGCTGCTCAATAAATCTAAATGAGCTTCCCTGTCCAACAGGATTGACAACCCTGCCTAACATTTTTATACCTGACAAAATGAGCTCCCTTGGGTTGCAGAATAATCAACCTAATTTGACAGAATAAGCTACCTTACCTGGGAGACTGAGCTACCTAAGCTGAGAATGAAATATTCACTGGAGGGTAGATTAAGCTGACTACCATGACAGAAGGAGCTTCCTTTCCCAACAGAATGAAATACTCACCTCACTTACCAGGTTACAGTAACCTAATTTACCTTGCAGCATAAGGTACCTTGCCCATTAGGTTAAACAACCATACCTGGCAAAATCAGCTTACAGATCGGGTCACTCAATAGCTGTGTTCAAAACTGTTCCCTATCACAGATATAGTGCACTATATAGTGTGTTCGTCACTTTGTAGTGTTCGAATTCTCAGCGGTTAATTTCATTCACAATTCAGAGCACTATAAAATACCCACAATGCGCCGCAAATGTGAGTGTACATAAAATGTACCCTATATTGTACTCCCGTTTACCACAATGCAATGCAGTCATGTTTTTCCGGAGGAGGAGAAGAAGAAGAAGAAGAGAAAGATGGCTGCTATGGCACAAATTGGCACTGCTTTCGTTTATAAATGTAAGTAACGTTAAAGTATCTTTAACACGTTCATAGCATAGCTTTTTTACGTAATTTAACAGTTGTAAAAAGCTGCAAAATGTGCTTCTTATCCTCCTGAGTGCCTGGTTTGTTTACATGATGCTTGGCACATCCACTTGCGTCACAGGAATATTGCGCATCTACTAGCTCAATGATGTTTCAAAAATTTCTGTGTAGTGTCCTAAATGTTGTTCAGTCATTCCGTCTTATTTGTTCAATAATTACCTCCACCAAGGAGGTTATGTTTTTGCCAGTTCATGTTTGTTTGTTTGTCTGTTTGTTAATTTGTTTGTTGTCAAGATTATGCTAAAACTGCTGGACAGATTTTGCCAATTTTTTAGGAGATGTTGGTAATGGCCCAATCTAAAATTAATTCAATTTTGATGATGATCCAGATAACCACCATTAGCGAACAATCATTTTTGCCCAATAACTGTCTGACTAATAATGATATCAACATGATTCTGACTGCTAGCTGTTGGATTTAAGGGTCAAGGAATCATATTATGATAGTAACTTTATGGGACTATTGCTTATAGATGTAACAGCAATATGTGAGCTACCTTAGCAGAGGTTTGCACTCTCAGAGTGCTTTCTAGTCTATTTATTTGTTTGTTAGCAAGATTATGCAAAAACTACTCACCGAATTTTACTAGAATTTTTAGGAGATGTTGGTAATGGCCCAACTTAACAATGATTCAATTTTGGTGGTGATTCAGAAAACCACCATTGGTGAACAATCGTTTTGGCTCAACAATTGTCAAACTAATAACAATATCAGCATGATTCCAAGTGCTAGGAAGTGGGTTTTCAGGGTCAGTGAATCATATTATAAGGGCTAATTCATCATGGAACTATTGCTTTTAGGTGTTAGAGCAATATGTGCTCTACCTTGGTGGAGGTTCGCTCTGTCTACTTATAAAAAAAAGATATTGTGTGTTCTTAAAAGCACAAAAAATGCAAAAATATGTACCGTATGTTAATGAAAATGGTGATACATTGCTTGATAATAGTATCATATGTCCCCTCCTCTCCTGTACCCCAGAATTTATTGTATCACCACATTTCTGCAGCTACACACTCATCAGAATTAGTAGAACGAGCTGTCACACCATCAGCACCACCTACTTTTCATTACAGGTTAGACCAGCTGACCCCACCAACATTTATCGACCTTACCCTTACCCCCCTTACCCTCTCTCCTAAGAAATGCCTGCATCTTTTCTGCTTTGTAGAGAGTGCCTATGAATCATGGCTTCGTTTTGTCAAGTTTTGTGAGAGTAGTCTTTTTCTGTCTCTCTGAATATTAAATCGCAGCTTGTTGTATCGTAGCATTCATAGCCAGAAAAATTGCCACGCTGTGCCATGCACCATCATGAGTTTCTAGTGAAATTACTCCTTCTCCACCACCTCCTCCTCATGCTCCAGTTTTTTTTCCTTTCTCCTGAAACGGTGCATTTTGTTGCTGCCCCTCTTTAAGCTGTCTGAATTCCATCATCCATCTCTTCCTCCCACACCTCTTCCTCCTCCTCCTTAAATTGTGTCCGCCCGCGTGATCGTGACAGAGAGAGATAGACGGACTAACACATACACTCACACATGCATAACAACACAATAATAACACTGGGCATTTGCATTTTCTCACTTCTTCAGTAAATGACTGTTTCGAGTGGATTCAAGGACATAAATTGCTGCTTTTTCTTTTACTCCTCCCTCAGCTGTAATACTCTGATGTTAAAACAAGACAGTCATAGCACTTTACATCAATTCGGTCAGCTTGTCTGTGGTTACCATCACGACACAACACTTGTTTTAATCAGCATCAAGGGATGTGTTTGTGCATGTTTATGACATGATGTTTTCCCTAACAATCAAATTAACCTCTTTTATGCAGCTATTAGTCATTTCTTTTAAGTGTTTTTTTTTAACCAGTAACTCGAATCTATGATGTGAGTCACTTGACAAGAGATCAAAATCAATCAACTAACCACACATTTTTTATATAAACACCAACAGACACTGAAACAAGACTTAACATACTACATACCCACTGGCCACACTATTTAGTACAACTTGCTAAATTCAAAAAAAGTTTGGAAACATTATTGTGGTTGACTATTTCTCCCCTTTAATAACTCTAGGTATTGTGTTTTGTGTCCTTGGAAAGCCAGATTAGTTACCTTTACAATGAGGTACATTTCATTTTGTAAGCATCGTGCATTTGTGGAATGAGAAACAGCTAAACATGTGGGTAGTGCTCCAAACAACATGCCAAAATCCCCTCTTCCTCTTGAAGGCCTACGGTTCCACAGTGAAGCAAAGGCAAGGAACCGGTCTTCTTGGGGTGTTGTCTCCCTGGGCCTGTCTTTGACTTCAACAGTCTTGCAGAATTTGGTCCTAAGTTTGGAAATGATACCAGGGCTGACACCAAAAAATGCTGCCACTCTGCATTCCAGAACAAAACCTTTGAGTTGCAAGGGATTTTGGCACAATTTTTTGGGGGCATTACCCACATGGTTAGCTGTGTTGCTCATTCCAAAAATGCACAAGTCCTTACAAGTAATACCTAGTTGTGAAGGTGACTAATCAGGCTGTCAAACAATATAAGATGTAAATGTTATCAAAGGGGAGAAATGATCAACTAAAATAAAATGTCCGACCTTTTTTTTTTGAGGAGAATAGTTCCAGGTTGGACCCCACTCAGAAATGTCCTTATTCTTTGTTGAATAGACTCAACAAAGCGCTAGAAAAATTCCAGAGAGTGCATCACGCAGTTGCTGCAGATTTGTTGGCTGAACATCAATGATGAATTTCTTATTCCACCACATCCCAAAGATGCTCTTTTGAATTAAAATCTAGTGACCGTGGAGGCCAATGGAGTGCAGTGAACTTACTGTCATGTTCAAGAAACCAGTTACAGATTATCTGAGCTTTGTGACATGGCTCATTATCCTGCAGGAAGTAGCCATTAGAAGGTGAGTACATTATGGGCATAAAGGGATGGTCAGCAAAAATATTCAGGTAGGCTGTGGCATTTAAGTGATGTTTTATTGGTACCAAGGGGCCCAAAGTGTGACACGAAGAGATCCCCAACACCATTACAACCACCACCACCACCTGCCTGAGCTGTTAATACAAGACAGGTTGGGTCCATGCTTTCATGCTGTTTAAGACTAATTGTGACCCTATCAGCTGAATGTTGCAGCAGAAATCATGACTCATCAGACCTGGCAACATTTATCCAATCTTCTCTTAGCCAAATTTTTAAGAGCCCGTACAAATTATTGCCTCAGTTTATTGTTCTCAGATGACAGGAATGACACCTGGTGTGTTCCTCTGCTCTAGCCCATCTGCTCCAACATTCAATGTGTTGTCCATTCAGAAATGGTCTTCTGCATACTTTGGTTGTAAAAAAAAAAAAAAAAAGAAAAAATAGTCATTTGAGTTACTGTTGCCTTTTAAACAAATTCGAACCATCTGATCTCTGGTATCAAAACTTTTTGGCCCAGAGAACTGCAGCTTAATGGTAGTTTTCTCTTTTTGGACAATTCTCTGTAAACCCTGGAGATAGTTATGCATAAAAGTATCAGCGGATTTTCAGTTTCTGAAATACTCAGACTGGCCTAACTTGCACTAACAACCAAAACTAGAAAGCACTTGGAGAGCACAAACTTCCACCAAGGTAGCTCATATATTGCTGTTACATCTAAAAGCAATAGTTGAATGATAAAGTTACCATCACAATATAATTCCTTGACCTTGAAAACCCACACCTGGCACTTGGAATCATGTTGATATCATTATTAGTTAGACAGTTATTGAGCAAAATTGATTATTTGCTAATGGCAGATATCTGGATCACCACCAAAATCGAATCATTTTTAAGTTGGGCCATTACCAACATCTCTTGAAATTTCCAGCAAATTCATCCAGTAGTTTTTGTTTGATCTTGCTAACAAGCAAACAAACAGACAAACAAACAAACATACGCCAGCAAAAACACAACCTACTTGGTGGAGGTAACTAAATATCTTAATAGTTCAAGTGTAAAACTTAGAAAGGACTGATGGTCTTAAAGTTAAGGGCTTGTTACTGAAAGCTGATGTTTCTAAAAATGTGCAAAGGCAAACAATTAGCAAAATTAGTGCAGTAACAAAATACTTGTTCTTTTCATTTAAAATAGGAACTAGCACTGTAAAAAAGCAACAAAGCCACCAACTTAGCACACTGATTCCATCACCAGCCGATACTTACCCTCATAGCGTGCAGATGAGGGTAAATCTTAAATTTCATATGCTGCTAGATTCTGGCACCAGGGGGTGAATGTGGTGAATATCATTAGTGTTTATTTTTTACAGATGCTGGGGACATCTAGAATCACTCCTTCATTGTGTATGTAATTTGAAAAGCAAGGAGAGGATTCTTGATGCAAGTACACATGGCCACACAATAAGCCCATCAGGATCTTAGAGTGTGTATTTGTCTTCCTCGTGAGTCAACACCTGGCTTTAGGACAGCAGGTGCTGACTCGCAAAACAAAAACTTTGAGAGCAACCGTTGATGCTGCTGCCTACTTACATCCATCCTCATAACCATGGAAACTGGGTGATGTTAGGATGCTGATTTAAAAAGTCTGTAAAAAAAAAAAAAACACGGTTGTTTAAATTGGTTAAAATAAGAGAAGAAATTTGAAAGAGTAACATTTTGAGTCAAACCAAAGCTTTTTAATGATTGCTTGTTTTTCAGTCGGGATTTCTGGACCAGGATCTTTGAAGTTGATACTGACCAGTGATACCAGTGATATTTTGGGCTCTTTCATAAACCTGGTGCAAAGCATTTGGTGTGCAGCACAGGTGTCTTTCCTGTATACTTGCTGTTTGTATTTGAATTTGCGTCCGCTGGCTTCATGGGCATTTTGTTTACACATTTGCCAGTATGTGATGTGTTTTACTGGAGGACACCACAGTGGACACAAAAGGTCCTCAGGCTTTATTCAACTACCTGTTATGTGAGAAGTAAACTGTAAATATGGCAACAACAAAACAAACACCAATAATCAATATTATCATCAGATGTCTGTTACCAACTGATGATCAGTGGTCTACATTTTCCTCTGTGCACCGTCATAACTATCTTAGTGTTATGGTTTAATGAGGGACCATGTTAACTGGTGATCTTAGCCAACTTTGTTAAAAGATGCTAAAACGTGGCCAAACTGGTGTCCTCCCCACTGTACCAACAAAAACTGATCATCAGTTATTGTCAGGAAATAAAGTCAAAGGAACTCCATCAGTACAATCAAAAGTCAGCAATTTAACAGTCACCAGTAGATTGGAAACTTCTTATTTATATCCAAAAAATACTCCTGATTTCTTAGAGGAAGTCTGTGTGCAGACACATCATTAAGGTGTTGATAACTGTGGCTGGTTTATCAGTTGTGTCTTTTAAACTTTCCGTTGTACTTGTTCCTGCTAATATGTTGAATCTGTCACGTCCGCTTTGCCTCTACACTAATCCTACCAGTCATGTCTAGACTGCAGCTTGTGTCTGATAATGAAATAATACTTCATGTAGTCATTCATAAGCAGTAGGAGCTTTATTTTGATTAGCGGTTTTCCACTAAGAACAGACTCACTTTTATTTGAACAAAAAGTTTTTGAGTTTTACAACAGCAAAAGTATTTTTTTCCACACTAGAACATAAAAGCAATGACAACAATTTGGACCAGAGGAGACACAAACGTCTGTACAATACTGTTTTAAAGTCTTTTCTTGTCTGCTTATTTGTGTGGGTTCAGTGTAGAGTAGTAGCAGTGCAACATAAAAAATGGGTTGATGGTTTATTTTAAAGGGTAAAAACATTTCAAGCTGGGATTCACCCACACTTTGATGATTATTATACGTATTATATGAAAAATAAATAAATGGAAAGATGCACAAACCGAATGGACCTAGCTGGGTTTAGTCTTTTTTTTTTTTTTGTTTCATGCATAAAACACAAAAACAAGAAGCAGTCTGACACATTTTGTGAGGTTTACATTTGGAACAAAAAGGTTCTTTGCAATAATTTAAATCATTTACAATTCATCGGCATAATTCTGTTTGCAATTACAGTATGTACAAACTTTCAACAATATAAAACATTTTACATTAAACCACACTGAACGTTAAAGCATACATAAAAAAATGACTTTCTAGCTGATGCCTAATCATCTTCAAACTTCAGAATGGCACATTTACTAACAATACACATACATTCACAGATAAAAAGTTCCTTCATTTGGCTTTACATCACCAGACCAGACAGTGTTGTCCCTACAGAATACATTCTCTGCAGAAAACCTCAATTTAATCAGAGTGAGTAAGGATATTTAATGAATTAAATAATACTTTTCCATGCACAACTTAAAAAATCTTTAAGTCACAATTATGGTGCGCTCCATTTACCTTAGAACTGGGAAGTGGGAGCTGGGATTTTGTCATGTCACATCCCAGTCAAATGTGTTTAGAGCTAGTGAAGTCATGCACCTGAAGATCGTTCAACCTCCCAAGGAGAAGTTCTGACCAAAAGCATTAAATATCTAATTTGCACCTCGGACAGTCCTACTTTAGAGTTAGAATGGACTGCACCATTAAAGTTTCATAATTAAATTCTACTAGCAAGGACCACACCATCAACAAGATGAATCTGACATCTACTCATGAAGTAATGTTAGAAGATTTATTTGAACTTTGAAAGTATTATTTACTGTCGATAATGATTTTGGGGAACTTCTTGGGGAACCCATCGTAGCTCCCAGGCAAAACAAATCCCCTTTTTAAGGCCCTCAGGAGGAAGGAAGAAATGGAAAAATGGACAGGAGGGAGGGGTGCATCATGCTAATGAAAAAAAGGGAGGAAATGGCCTGGTCTGAATTTATAGGAACATGGGAAGAGGGATTTGGTCCCGATCCTGAAACTTTGCTTTGAACATACCTAGTACTCGCACCTATCTTTTTAGGAAGTTGTTCTAATACAAGTGGGCGCTCCCTGTTTGGCACAGCTTGTTTGAAGTTTGGTGTATAAACAGATCAGTCCCCTCAGATCCCTGTTTAGCTACGGCTAAAAGCACTTACATCACCTAAAAGAGGTGGTCTTAGCTTGCTTCCCATCAATCCCTGGAGTGGTTTGTTTGCAGTGAGGACACATTCGACCCAGCGACCAGCAAGACAGGGCAACAAGTAAACTCACATCACTCTCATCACACATCAAACATCAGATAGACTGAGGACACAGTTGGATCAGTTGTTCTCAGTAAATGAAAACTGAAATGAATGTTGTAATCATGAACATGTTCTAGCTGTCATCAAAAATGAAGGAAAATTATGTCAAATATGGGCTCTTAACATAATTGTCATATGAGAGCAGGGAGGAGAAGTAGCAAGAGTGCACAGTGTAGGGATGTAGTATGAAAATTCAGTTCAGTAGAAATAGCACTCAAGTTTGGCCCAGCAGTGAAGCAGGGCACACGGGTGTTCCTTGGGTCATATCTAGGTGGTGCCTCGGATATTTGCACAATCATAAGTTATTTGCAACTATACAGCAACTTATGATTGAGTTCCTTTATTAGAACTTAAGTATTAATGTCTATATTCAGCTGCATCTTTTTGTTTCTTTTTTGAAAATCTCATCAAACCTAAAAGGAAACACTGCCTCTTACATTTAACACTATATATGGGTGGAGGGACTTTTACTGTTCAATCTTTTCTGATTATTAGGTCTCCAATTTAAAAAAACTAGACTTTTTGGCTCAAATGTTTGCTGCTGAATCACAGCGTTTCAAAAGAATTCTTTTAAAATAAGTACTTGATGAGTATTATGGCTGTTTGTAAAATTTTTATTATAAATGAGTAAATATTTATCGACATGTTGGAACTGATGAGAACATGAAATATTTGACATAGTTCAGGTGAATAACCTTGTGCCTTGAGTTTTTGGCCTGATTTTAGGAGTGCCTTGGGTCAAAATAGTGTAAAAACCTCTGGTTTAAGGGTTGGATATTTATAGTTCATAAAATGAATGATCAAGGGGAAGGAATGAACACTACATGTCACAAGCTTCTTCGAGGCTGGGCACCCCTAAAGGTCTGATCCTAAGTCTAAACTAATGAAGAGGTCAGACTACACGGAATCTAAATGATTACAGCTCAACTCAGTCGTAGGGTTTCCGGATCTGTCATCTATGAAAATCAGTTGTTTCATCTTGTGAAGTGTGCCATAGTGACCGACACAAAGACCAGTGTAGGACATCTAACTTTAGAAAGCCTAGCATGTTTGATTTTTGCCCTCCCATGGTTCTTCCTTCACTTAGGAGACATTGACAAGTTGTTGCCTTGAGAGCCACGGGACTGTTCGTTAAGCTCTGAAAACAACAGCCCTGCCTTTATAATATGGTGTAGAGGAGCTACCACCAGACTGTCTGGAGATTAATTCTAAAAAAGAAACAGCAGAGGAACACCAACCATTTAGTAAGTGGCTGCATTTATCATCAAGGTAACATGTCACTCATCATAAAAGACAAACAAGAGTATGGTACTCTAAATACAGTATGTTTGTTTGCTGTCTTCAGGGTCAGCCCTCCTCCTTCCAATCTAACCATGTTGGTCATTAAATGCACTCAGTTTCAGTCGTGTAGTCTGTCATGCTTGACAACTAACAGCAACAATTCATGGCTCTGTGGACACCTAATCTGACATTGACTGCTATAACCAACATGTAGTCTGACCTCAGCATAAGAGATCCTTTCTACAAACGTTTTCTTAAGGTCTGGTTGAATTGTCAAGTATGTGCTTGTGTGGCATTATGAAATTAAAAGTCAATTGAAACCTCCCTTATGTCTGTGGTCTCCCACATATTTGAAAACTGTTAAGATCTGAAGACCCTCTCATCTGTACCAGCCTCAGAAACATGAAACATCAAACAGAGTGGAGACAACAGAACTATGACTTTGTCCTGTATTATTGTCCATGTTTCAGAGCTCTGCTGTTACATCAACACATCCTGACTCATGAGATGATGTCTATGCCAACGTGAAATAAAAGCAGTCTTTAAATGACTTTATCACCCCTTATTATAAAAGATGATAGATCCGATGGTGACTCATGTGTACTAAAGTAGAGCAGTAACTATAGACGCACACTCAGCGGGCAAGTTTTCTGTGGAGGAGACACAGACAGCGGATAGACTCCAGCACCCAGCTGTACTGTATTTTTATACTTGGCAATCACGACTCTGCACCCACCACACAATCTGATGAATTTGTCACGCCTGATTCTAAACTATTAGAGATGGCGTGTTGCTCTGATTGCACTTTTATCTGTCCTGATTGAATCATTGTGAAGATCTTTTTTTGTATTTAGGTGCATTGGAGATAAAAGTGCACATGGCAAGGACTGTTTGTTTTATTTTTTGTTTTGGCAGACCAGGCTGTTCTGCACTTGCTACAATCCACAGTGAGTGAATCACAAGTTAGAGCTGCAGTGATTAGTTTTTACCTGGTGGGGAAATATCACGAAATTGATCTAGATGCCTCAATATGTGCCACCAAACAGAACAAAGCAAAGGAACAGCAAAAAGATATTATTTCTATCTAGTTGTAATGTCCATTAGTACTGTCACCAGATTGGTGTCAGATTATAACATTAATGCAGCCCCCATTTGTGTACCAACAAATATATTCATTTGTTGTTACTGAGCTGACAGAACTCTCAGTTGAAAACAATTTACATTTTTGTTACACCATCACACTCATCAGCCAGTGGGCTTACATGCATAGTTAAAGGTCCAATGTTCTGTCCTGTTGACCTTTCACATCATGTCTTGGGCATCTATTACGCAAGGATTAGATTTAAGTTGAATAAAAAAAATTAAAAGTTTGTCTCTGTAGAGGATCAGGTGCAGCTCTTTGCTCCTCCCCTTTGGAAACACTTGGATCTGAGGAGGCGGGGAGGCTATGATAATGAGCTCTATGCTGATTTGCTGCCCAAACCACATCTGATTGGAGGGTGGAGCAGGGGCTACAGGCTGCAGAGCAGATTTTCAGCCATGGTGTCTGTCTGTGACGAGCAGAAAACACACATGTAGGTGGAGGCTGTATAGTTATTACTTAATGAACATTACATTTTGCAGGACACAAGACCTTTAAGTCATGTTACAGTTTGATTAGGATATTTAACTTGACTCCTGTTTTTGACCTAGTTTACATGCACTACGGATTTATTGAGGTGACTGTTAGCTTTCACAGCTGTAGATGCTCCCTTTTTAACAAGTTTTTGTTGATCTTCATTCAGCCAAATCATAAAAACATTGACAACCTTACAGTATTTTACATTTCATACACTCTGTTTTTTACTTTGGTACAAATGAGATAAACACTACCCCTCTAGCCTCTGACAAACTTCTTCTACACTTGGCATTTTTACCATTTGCCTTTTTAAGCTCAGCTCAGACACTGTGGAGCATGGACAGATCGCTTAGTCCAGTCTGGTCTGATATGCAAGGATAACCAAACTATCTATGTGTGTTTGTCTTACATGTTCACATGTAAATTAAAAGTCTAGTTTTCGATAATCTAACAAAATACTTCCACTTTCTCTGACTGCATGTTAACGCACTGTGCCATATTTCCCTCAATGACCACTGACAGTAAGGTAGGGGTGAGAGTTCTGATAAAAGCCTCGCTTAACTAATCTGATTGAGGGTAAAACTTCCTGGTCTAGTGCTGCTGCTTGGAGTAGGACAGGATTCCTCAACATTATTTTCCTGGATTTTAGGTAAAATTTCTCTAAAATTAGGAAAAACAGCTGTAAGGACTATTCAAAAAGCACCTAACAGACAACCAGTGGAAGAAAAAGCCAACTTTTGCAACCAGGTAACAATGAGGATGTTAACATGCATACTGAGATCAAAGATGTGGGCACTGCATGTGCAAAAGCTCCACCTATGGACACAGGTCCTAACAGGAAAAGCCTGTTTTTACAAAAATCAGTGTAGTTCAGCATTTTAACACTTAACTTCTCCCTTTAACTAATTCAAGTTTTGAAACAGTAACACACTGGTGACCGTCAAATCGCTCTGAAGGACCAAGCAAAATTAAGAAAAGGATGGATTTTTCTGAGATCACAGCAGCCAAAAAGATTGTTGGAGCAGGAATGAATCTGATGTGTCTTCTAAAGGTACAATATCCAGGTCTACAGCTGCTACTCATGATGCTAAGACAGGATCTAGGATTGCATTTTTTTTATGGGATATTTCCTTCATTAAGAACACTGAGATATTTAAAGACATTACAGATGTCACAAACTAGCAGAGGGCAAATTTTGCAAACCAACAGCTTCAGTGAGAAATGCTCTGAAAACAAGGCGATGGATGCTGCCAGCACAAAAACATATTAATGGGCACAAACCTTAATGGTATGCGTCAGAAACAGGCTTGTTTACAAGACTCATAGTGGATGATGCATTTGAGTGTTTACAATGACATAAGGAGACTGTTCTCATCAGAAACCAACACTTATACATCAGGGGGCTCCATCAACTGGGACAAAAAGTCCTCCGCTAGAGCTTTAAGCAATATGTAAATCTGACTAACTGATCACCTGGCCGAAAATGAACTATTACTTAAGACTGTTACTGACAGTAACGTATGACAGGGGTGTCCAAACTATGGCCTGGGGGCAAACTGCAGCCGATGGTCCATTAAAATCAGTCAACAGGAAATTCTTAAAATGATATTACATATGAATTGCAGTTAAACTTTATACATGTGGTAAACTGGTGAATTAAGAGAACTGTATCAAAGCAGTAAATGAGACAATCAAGCTCATTTTCTGTTTTATCTTCACTGTATCAAGGTCGGACTTCCAAAGCTTACTGTGCAAATTGTGCTACCCCACTCTGCTGCTGGAGGACCACTACCTTCCTAACCAGGGTTGGAAGCAAGGGCCCACCAATTTGCCACACTAAATTCCTAAGCTTTGACGGACGAAAGGTGCGTGGAATCAAATGTCTCTGTCATTTATGTATTTTTCTGCATGTGTCCCTTGATTGTAAAAGTCTGGCCTCCTATGACTGAAGAGATAAGTGCAGAAGAAACATAAAGTAATATTTTTTAGGTCAACATTTATGGAAGCTGATTAGGGCTGAGCAGGTGAAATAAATAATGAGGGGGCAAAGATATTTTTCCTTTTGCACTTCAAGAAAAAAGTCAAAATGTTGAGAAAAACTTAAAACTAAAATTGCTAAATCTTCCGCCGAGGCAAATTTTGACATTGCTAGCCGAGTTATTAGTGAAAATGTGTTAAACTGCCGTAACCAGCAATGCTAACAAATACTAGAACAATTTCTTGATTTGCACCAGGATTCACTTCACCAGCAAAATCTATTGACTTATCCCTTGTACCATGACCAACATTCCCAGGAAATTTCATCTAAATTTGTTAAGAACTTCCTGAGTTATCAGCTAAAATGTGGAAAACTACCTTAACTCGTATGGTTAACAAATGCTTGAAAAAATTCCTGGATTTAAAACCGTGCTATGATCACTACCAAAATGTAGTTATTCCTTCCTTGTGCCATGACCAACGTCCTCTGAAAATTTCATCTTTTGAGAATTGAATGAGTTTCTTGTTCACAGACAAACCATCCAACAAACCATCAAACCTCCTTGGTGGAGGTAACGATGACTTTTACAAGCTGGTTTGTTCCTCTGAGCAGAAGATTGTGGCACGCTCTTGATTAGGACTTTACAGAAAACGTTTTCAATTTTAAAACGTTATCTGTAGAGATGGCATCTTTTCAATTAATGTGCCTGTCAACACGGAAACACTGTCGTATTTATGCCAGTCCTGTACGTGGTGCTGTACCGCTGCTGCAGAGGTACACCAAAATTAAAGAAGATATGGAGCATGCACATACATCATGAGAAACGTAAACTAACACTGGTGGATGCTGTTCTCCGTGTCCGTCCTTTTGTTGCTCTTGGTGTTGTATAGGAGCACTGGGTTTTGCTGTAAAAGCCAAGAGAAGCTCAGTAGCTTCTGCAGCACAAACGCGACACTGTGTTCAACCATTGTCTCTGTTGCTGTCAGGGTTTGAGCATGCTGTTTAAGCGAGAGGTGGGGTTTTGACATCGTCATTTCTGAAAATGTGTAAATTCATTGTTCACATGGAAACACAAGGCCGGCATTTTCAGATTAGTCCAATCTGGGACCCGTTCTCAAAAATGGCACCTGAAACGCTGTATCAGTGTGGACAAAATGCTTTTATACCATCAAAAACTTGTGCAGATATGACTGAATGAGGAAGGACTTCTGTGTTAATTAAGCAAAGTCTGAGGAACAGTTTTAATAGTTTGTCTTAAAAAGTCTCTTGTACAGTCATGGGCTGTTTGTGACTGGCTCTGGAAGACAACTTTGTTCTCAAAATTATACTTCCTTAAATTTCAGATTTCTTAACTGTTTAGTTTTATTCTCAAATATTTTTGTTTTGCATTTCAATTTTTTTTGTGATATTTCAATGCTTTGCTGAACTTAATCTTGTCATTTTCACTATATTCTCATCATTTTGACTCTCTTGAATGTGAATTCTGATTTTTTTTTTTAAATGTCCTGCCCTAATTTTTTTTATTTCTCAAGCCAGCCTTTTATTCTCTTCATTGACATTTTGAATAAACACATGACCTGTTGAAACACTCACTGCATTCAATCTGCATGTTTTTAAATTAAAAAAAACATCATTTCTTAAAAGGGATGCATATTGCCAATACAAAACTATTATCTTGAACAGTTTCCTAAATGAGACAAAAAGATGCTAACTACCTACAATGGCCTCCACTTTTGATGATGTTTCACACATGTATTTAAAAATTACGATCACTTGAACACCCAGACTAACAAATCAATACATTAAGCAGAAAGTGTGTATGCTTTGACCTTCTGTAAAGTGTACGTGTTCGCTGGAGTGAGCAGTTATTTTTACAGCACAAGTAAAAAGGCAAAAAAACACACTTAGACATTAAAAAACAAACCTCTCGTCAAAATACGTAACAAACAAGACCTCATCCATCTTTGAGCTCCAACCGAATGTCCTCGTTATTCCTCCAAACCCAGCCGCCTTCCATAATTCAACCTCTCACTTCACTATAGCCCTAAAGAAAGTGAAAGGAGCTGCTTGGGCCCCCTTCATGAAATAAATGCCAAAGAGAAAAGAGTGAGAGCGAACACCGAAACGCCCCCTGGCATCCCTTCTTTAAGCCCCTCAGGTGGCGTCATCTTCATCGTCATCAAGGTGATAGTTGAGGGTGATGACGGCGCTGATGAACTCCCCGAGCTCCACAAAGTCGGCTGTGATAATGTTGATGCCGCTTTCACCGGGTCTTTGCGACCTGATCCACTGCATCATGCCTGGCAATGCCCTGAGAGAAGGAGAAAGAAACACACACACATGAATACACACAGCGGCGTCAGGGTGATAAAGCAGAAGGTGAGAAATAAAGTCACAAAAGATCTATCTAGAGCTGGAGAAAAGGAGGATTTATGGTCAACGGGTTTTAACACAGAGAGGGGGCACGCTGGGATAAAAGATCTCTTCGACACAGCATGGGATATCTGCAAGCCAGACAGCAGCTGTGAGGATGACACTCTGAACAGATGCTGGTCATGTCCATGCAACTCGAGCACCAGGAGCCTCGCCAAGCTTTCTATATGGTAAAAATATCCTATCCTTGTGATTGCTTTTATGCTAGGTTGTGTCAGACACTGGCAGGAGCCTGTGTGGCAAAACAACTGGATGGGTTTAAGGAATTATAAAAGAAGACGACATCAAAGTAACCAAACGCCTGGTGAAAACGGCTGATAGGGGAGCGGTCAAATGAATTATTCATGGAGGGAAAATTGATTGTTTTGCTGCTGATGAAAGTGGTGTCATTAAGAGAGGCTGGAATTCAAAGCGGAGGGTAAAACAGGGGAATAAAGTTCTTATTTATAGCTGAGAGGAAGATGGTGTGCATAAAAGTTAGATGTCAAATAGTTAAGGGTTAGGGGATAAGGAACAGGGTTTAAATAAGAGATTAGAACTAAGAGAAGAGATTATTACTCCTGTATTAGCTTCTCTGCAGTGGCCATAAAATCTAGAAAAAGACAAGATTATTCTGCTTGTCTACAAAGCCCTCAATGGTCAGGCTCCAACATACACTGCCTGGCCCAAAAAAAAGCCGCCACCTGGAATTGACTAAGCCAATAGGTACGAGCCTCCTATTGGATAATTGCCGCATGGGCGATTATCTTTCAGCTGGCATCAAGTTATTTAACCCCAGCTAATGCATTGAGTAGCTTCTCATTTCTTAAATGTGGAAAGACACATTCTGTGGTTGTGGAAAAGATGTTAGTCTGTTTAAGAAGGGTCAAATCACTGGCATGCATCAAGCAGAGAAAACATCTAAGGAGATTGTAGAAACTACTTAAATTGGGTTAAGAACTGTCCAAAGCATTATTAAAAACTGGAAGGATAGTGGGAAACCATGGAAAAAAACAACAGTAGAACTCAGGGGTATGTTTAATAGTGAAAGTAAGAGCATTTCCACACGCACAATGCGAAGGGAACTCAAGGGATTGGGACTGAACAGCTGTGTAGCCTTAAGAAAACCACTAAGCAGTAAGGCTAACTGGAAAAAAAGGCTTCAGTTTGCTAGGGAGCATAAAGATTGGACTCTGGAGGACTGGAAGAAGGTCATGTGGTCAGATGAGTCTAGATTTACCCTGTTCCAGAGTGATGGGAGCATCAGGGTAAGAAGAGAGGCCGGTGAGGTGATGCACCCATCATGCCTAGTGCCTACTGTACAAGCCTGTGGGGGCAGTGCTATGATCTGGGGCTGCTGCAGTTGGTCAGGTCTAGGTTCAGCCACATTATGGCCCAAAGAATGACGTCAGCTGACTACCTGAATATACTGAATGACCAGGTTATTTCATCAGTTGTTTTTTTCTTCCCTAATGGCACGGGCATATTCCAAGATGACAATGCCAGGATTCATTGGGCTCAAATTGTGAAAGAGTGGTTCAGGGAGCATGAGACATCATTTTCACACGTGGATTGGCCACCACAGAGTCCGGATCTTAACCTCATTGAGAATCTTTGGGATGTGCTGGAGAAGGTGTGCAGTGGTCAGAGTCTTCCATCATCAATACAAGATCTTGGTGAAAAATTAATGCAGCACTGGATGGAAATAAATCTTGTGACACTGCAGAAGCTTATCGAAACAATGCCACAGCGAATGTGTGCTGCAATCAGAGCTGAAAGCAGTCCAACAAAATATTTGAGTGTGTGACCTATTTTTGGTGGCGACTTTTGGCCAAGCAGTGTATATTAAAGAGCTTGAAGTGCCATCAGTCTCTAAAAGTAGTATGGGAGGTAGAGCCTTCAGTTATCAGGCTCCTGTTCTCTTGAATCCTTTAACAACCGCTGTTCAGGAGGCAGACACATGCTCTACCTTTAAGGATAGACTTATAACTTCATTTTTGATGAAGCCTTTAGTTGGGCCTAGCTAAGGCTTGGACCAAGCAGAAGCAGCAATAGGATTAGACTGCCAGGGGATTTAGCACACTGAGCCCCTCCCTCTCCCCCTCTATATTTCCAACACTTTCTGTCCCTCCTCTTTCTTTTCCATTGTCTCTCTTTTTTATTGCTTCCATACTCGTCTCTGTTTTTTGTCCTGTAGGCTGCTCGGGAACATTGGTGTGGACAGTTTGCTGCTGTGGACCTAGAAAGCTTTAATTACTACAACTGCAAATGTTTGGCCTTTCTTTTAGCCCCATTCCATTACAGTTCCTAATATCAACCTCAGACTGATCAATAAGCTAAAATACACAGTAGTTCCTGCAAATATCAAACATATATTACTGTGGCCATGACTACCAATGGGGACAACCTGCTACTGTGGACCCGCTTGACTTCAAGTTCTTTTTCCTATATAAACCATTAACAGAAACAACATCCTTAAGCATAATTTCTTATTTTAAATCAATTAAATCCAATTTAACAGTTCAAGGAAATGCTGTTATAACAATCAACATCAGTCCTCTCTACTTCATTATCATCATACATGTTAATGTTAATATTAGAATGATCTCTCTATCTGTGGTTGTTATTGATTATAAAACCATAATGACTACCTTTAGAGCAATATAGTGTGCAGTGTGACCAAGCTTGAGTTTAAACCGTGTTTTTGATGAGCCACATTGTTTGTATTTATGTTCTAACACATTCAGCAATTTGTATTTGTTTAAGTATTGTTCTATCTAACGTCAAGAGAGCTAAAGCAACAATGAGCTGTGTGACTCCTGTCTGTTATATTGCCCATTATGGTTCCAAGAATGCAAAAATCAGAATATAAAAATTGGTTTACACTGTAAAATATCAACTGGCTTCAGAGTTGTTCGACTGCTGTACAACACCACAGCAAGTTTTCTTTGTTCTGCCTGGTTTGTTTGGTCTTTTCAAGGCTTGTTAATTGTTTTTGTCACATTCTTCTGCTCTGTAATGCCTTATGACTAGAAAAATAAAAAAAGACCTTAATACAAAGCTGAAGTAAACCTGGAAGAAAAAGTCTTTATCCAGAAGTGAGAGGAAGTTGATGTACAGGCCATGAGCTTATGTCAGATCATTTTAAAAAGCCAGAATGCTGATGTCAAGCGCCTGCAGATATCTTTAACAATCAACACACCTCCGGATTATATCACAAAATGCCATGGTGTCTTGCTCATGATGTCCCTGCCAAAAAACATCTACTGTCAAGTGTTTTGGGTGAATCATGACATTTCTGTCGCCTCAGGTGTTTCAGTCATTTTGGTCACGAAGCCCCCGTGTTTATGTGCAGTGTTATTTTTGTCACAGTTTTTGCCAACCCTGTGTCTTGGCCAATCCTAGACTTAAGCTCAACGTGAAAGATTTCATATATTTATGAACAGATGCACAAACCTCTCCGTGATGGTCTCTCTCAGTCCGCTGGCCACGCCTTTCATTACGGTGCTCGCCTTTGGTGTCAAAACCACCTGGGAGACAAAGAAGGTGCCCTTCCTCCTGCAGGGGGAACATCAAGCATTTGGTCACTTCATTGTTGATGTATTTCCATTTAATTTATTTATACATTTTCATCACATTATTGCACCTTGACTACAGGGATCATTATTTTAATAGCCCACACAAATAAAACAAAATAAGTCTCTTACTGGATGGTAAGGGCTCTAACATATGCCTGGCACAAAGTGTTTTGGTGTAAAGTGCAGGTGCCTTCCCTAATTTCTGTCTGACGCATGTGTCATTTATATGCTTTGCACTCATGCTGTTAAAATAGCAAATGATTATTGCCTGGTCTAAAGTCTACAGTCTCTTCTGATGTTTTGAAGATGCACCAGAGAGACTGCCAATGTCTGAAAGTGTTTGGAAGTTTCTGACTTTGGCCTTTGGATCGTTTCTTAAGTTTTGGATGCTTCAGTGAAAAAAAGCACTTTAGTCTGAGCATTAACATAAATAAAGTGTTCTGTGTGTATTGTTTGAGTGTAACAGAAGGAGAGGAATTATATAATCTATCTGAATTTATGACCAAGCACTTAACTCTGCTGTGTAAATAGGAAAATGCCAGCTGTCTAGTGCACACTGATTCAAAGGGAATGAAAGTAGACGTCCTAATTAGTTTGCCTATGTGGTGCCTAAAACACAACCATGTATAATCAAGGCACATAACCCATCCTCTATGTGTCCTGCCCCTGGCTTTGGGTTGAGAACATGTGTTCTAGTCTGACATGCTGTGCGCCACATGCTTTAGACCAGGAGTAGTACACGTGGTGCCCGTGAGCACCTGGTAGCCCACAGGAAGCCTCTGAGGTACCCCCGGGGACTTTCTAAAAATAGCATGTTACCACCGAAGAGCTTGAAAAAAGCACCTTATTTCAATTTGTATGTTTTGCAAATACAATATACTTATATAAATACAAAAAACAGCAAATTTAACGTGTGTACTATTTAAAACTATGTTCTTTTAAACTTTGACCTGTGAGGGATCCAAGTTTACATTGATGCCCCTAAATCACCACTGATGCAAGCTAGGGTTCTTACAGACCTGTACAAAAGAAACCCACAATAGATACATAAATCATTAAAGATGCATGTAAGTATAATGGTCTCATATTATTAATCATTATTAAAAAATATTGTGAGGAATCATTGAAAGTAAAAATTCAGTGTCATATGTAGCCTAGTGAATGCATAATAATTATTTCAGGGTAAACTATATGCATTTATAATACTCAGAAACATTAAACAAACAAGTGGCCCTCAATTCTCCTCACCTTTTGGGTAGCTCTCAGGCTCAAAAATGTTGGTGACTCCTGCTTAAGACAATGCACTTCATGTCAAGATAGGACCCTAAGACGTTAAAATGTCAGATGCAAATTTATATTTTTATATCTATTGCTATCACTCTAAGTTTTAAAGGGTGACATTAATCAAGGAAAATGTAGATTGTGAGCATGGTGGACAAGGCAGTAGTTTTTATTTGTGTTACATATCACATCAGACTACAATCTCAAACCTCATTCCTTCCTCTGACTCAGAGGTTATAAACTTTTCTTTCTTTCTGACTCATGAACCAATGGCAGATCATTGTTTTTAAAAAAATTTACAACCATTTAAGTTTATCTAATGAAAAATAATGTGATGGATCAAAACATCACAATACCCCAACATTGCAAATATAAAAGTATGATTAGCCTGACTGGCTGTGCATGAAAAGGATGATTTCTCCTTAAATGTGTTCTGCTGGCAGCATTTTGTCAGATGAAATGAAACATTCTGTGCTTCCTGCAGTGAGACGACTACACAGCTCATCAAGTTTCAAGTATGCTATTGTCACTGTGAATACCATATCAGTGACTGAATACTCAAATGATTGATACACAGAATTTTCAATCAGTTGCTTTTTTTTGTAACACAGCTTCTTTTGCTGGCACGCACCCCTGACCCACTGAAAACAGCTCTGAGACCTAATTTGGGTCCTGACCCAACGGCTGAATGTCAGTGCTGGACCAAATTAGGGCCGGGCAGTACGGACCAAACTGTATCGTGATATTCTTTCGCTGTGTGGCGGTATTTGACATATATCGTGATACATTCTTCCATAAAGACCTTTCACTTTGCTACTAAATGAATACATATTATATTATCCTGATAACACATGTATAAATCTTCAGCTTTTAATTTGGTTGAAAGTTTATAAAACCCACTCCCCAACATAGAGGGTGACCAGTAACACTGTGTTATGGAAAAAGATTTGAGAGATTTGTGTCCAACAGCATTACCTCATGAACTAAATGACAAATGTAAATTGAAAATGAATGAAAAGAAACTACCAGTTTAAAGAAGGAAATTAATAAAATAAATAATGAAATGAAGTAAAATATAATAAGTGAAAAATAAGTAAATAAAGCAGAAAAATAAAGTTCCTTTTTTTCACAACCAAATTCACATCGCTGGGCAATTAATCAAATGCAAACAGAGAAAATACAAAACAAAAATAACATTTACTGCACCTGACACAGTTGTGTGGTCCTGGGGAAATGGCTTGTTTGGAGGCAGCCACTTTTTAACTCCCAGTCTTCCATGTAATGGTCTGTTACACGCATAAATGAATCACAAGTCCTGATAGACCACAAATCTGTGGTCAGGATGAAGTGAGTGACTTCAGTGAGCTGTGCAAAGAGGCCCTCCCACTTCTCTTGTATAATACATGTGACTTGGCAACTGGTATCATGTGTCAAGGGTTTTAGACAGCTAAATTAAGCCATCCTGTTCAACAACTGCTTTCAGGACCATGTCTTTGGCAAAATGGTGAGCCACTGCTTCAGTGTTATCGCCCCAGTGTTGACCTGTTCTCTCATAAGGCTCAGTGCAGGATAATGAAGCTTGCAAAAAGCAATGTTTTGGTGCAGTGGGCAGCAAAGACTTCACACTTTTGGTTGTAACATGAAATTTCAGGCACTTTTCACACTGTACTCTGTAGAGTTTAGATGCCACATGCTTCCAGCACACTGTAAAAATAAACTGCGTCTTAAGTCTAAACCATCTTCACATATTCCTGCCACTATTTTTCCGTTAATCAACTTACTCCTCTTTGGAGGCGTTACATGTGTGGCCTCCATGTTGTTGCAGTTGTGAGTGAGTGACAGTAGCAGTAGGCATTAGAGTCTCCTCAAGTTTCAGTTTGCTTTCAGCTCTGATTGGTTGACCGGTCTGCACTGTAGTCATTGGTCAGTTCTGTGGTACTTAGGACCATGTTTTCAACAGCTCTTGTTCTCTTCTTTAAAAAGAAAAAGAGCAAAATTGCACAACAAAGAAGGCATGCTAACCTATTCTGTTCCTCTGCTGAGAGCTAAGAGATGAGTATTTAGGAAAGAACTAATCTCTGTTTGCCCATTCAGTTAAGATTCTGCACATGTGATATCTCTTATAAGAAGAGATTCTGGTTGAAGCAGTTCATGAGAAAATTGTGGTTTATTTAAACAGTACTATTTTACTTTTTATGTGTGGGTCCCATGGGGTCTCAGCTATTCTTAAACACAAACAAGGTTGGGTCTAAGGATAAAATGGTTTGGAGTCACTACTCTAAGTCACAGTTATTATAAAAGAAAATCCATGAATTCTCAACAAATGAATAAACAATACATTTGGGGAATTAATGGTTATTACTCTCTAAACTCTGAGTATAATGTGAATATTTTGACAACAAATCAAAATCATGCTTGAGTGGTAAGTCATGGTTGGACTTTGGGACATTTGTCTGATATAAACCATTAACCACAGGCAGTGAGACTGCTACTTATCAGTGAAGCATTAAAACATCACTTAGATAGATGTGTTTTTACAAAGACTTTGTCCCATTAACCTCCAGCTCTGAGGTAATAGAGCAGCCACAGTGTGATGAATGTCGAGCCTGACCTGCGGTCGGTGACAGACGCCTGCAGAAACTGAACCAGCTTCTCTGGGTCTGTGGTGTTGGCCCAGGGAGCAGGCATCATCTGACCCGGCCACAGGAAGGGCACCTCCAGGGCCATGGGGTGATGGTAGAAGACAAGAACCTGGTACTCCTTCTCCCACAGATACTGGAGAGTCACCTGGAGGAGAAAGGAGGAAAATGTATAACAGTGATTGGAAAATGATCATAATTCACTGTTACTGGAATAATACTAACATATACAACATACTTATTTTTGATGGTTGTAGTCAGACATGTTGTTTTTTTAACTCATCTCTTGCCATCTCTCCATCTGTAAGTCCAGCAAAGTCTCAACAGACGGCTGTTCAGCATGAATCTGGCACTACAAAGGGGTTTTGCCTGTTTAGAAGAAGCTGGTCTTACCATGGCTGCTTTTCCAGCCTGGGATCCAGGCACCTCAAAATTTGGTTCACATTATTTGTCTAAAGCAATGATAAAACTAAAGAGCATAATTTATTCAGTCTTTGCACGCAAATGTGTAAGCCCATCTTATCTTATCATCTTATCATTTATTCAGTAGGTAAACTAAAATTGGTGTTTGTTTTGTGAAGAAATACATCAACTCTTTTACGTGTGGATCCTTGGGAAGGGCTCAACTCCTCTTAGGTAAAATTTCGGGGCTGTGAGGAAGAAAAAAAAAGGGCATCTCTGGCTTTGGGTAGGATGGCACAGTGGCGCAGCAGGTAATGCATGTGCCTCACAGCAAGAAGTTCGCTGGCTCAAGCCCCAGGTCGGGCAGGGTCTTTCTGTGTGGAGTTTGCATGTTCTCCCCGTACATGCATAGGTTCTCTCTAGGCACTCTGGCTTCCTCCCACAGACCAAGAACATGTTTATTTGGTTGATTGGTGACTCTAACATGGTGGTCTGTCTCTCTATGTGGCCCTGTGTTTGAGTGGCGACCAGTTCAGGGTGTTTCCTGCCTCTAGCCCAATGTCAGTAGAGATAGGCTCCAGTCCCCCCCCCCCCCCCCCGTGACACAGAAAGGGATAAGCAGTATAGATGATGGGCGGATGGATGGATTAGGGCAGTGATTCCCAACCAGAGGTATGTGAGCTCTTTAATAATTTATTTCCAACTTGGAAGTACTGAGATAAGCCTGTTAATAAAATGGTAAGTGTGTGCTACTACTAGTTTCCCTGGGGAGTCAATAACCTGTGGTGCAGGTTATTGTCTTTTACAGACACTTCTCGAGTGTTTTGGTGCTCTGCTGTCGCTGTAAATGGCTGGTTTCATTGAGTTATTTGCCAGGACTTCACTGCAAAAGAAGCACTGAGGCTGCAGTGGGTCTGCAGACATAGAAGTGAATCCATGTAAATCAGGTTGATATTTTTCTACTTTTGAAGAATCATGAGCACATATGAGTGAGGGGGTAATCATGGTACGACAAAAAGACTCAGGGGGTACACAAGACAAAAAAAGGTTGGGAACCACTGGATTAGGGTATGGTCTAAAACAATGGTTCCCTACCATTGTTTTAGAACACACCCTAATCCAGTGGTTCCCTACCAGAAATGGGAACTGATTTGATTTTATTATCTCCGCCAAGGAGGTTATGTTTTTGCTGGCGTTTATCTGTCTGTCTGTTTGTTTGTTTGTTTGCGTTCAAAATAACTTGAAAAGTTCTGAACGGATTTGGATGAAATTTTCAGGAATTGTTGGAAATGGGATATGGAAGAACTGATTAAATTTTGGGGGTGACCCGGATCACCGTCTGGATCCAGGAATTTTTTAAAAGATCCTTTAACATTGCCAGATAGGCAATAGACCATTTTCGCCAAAGTGGACCAAAGCTGCTTGGTGGAGGTCTGCGCTCTCTGAGTGCTTTTCTAGTATATCAATGCTATTAATGATTCTGCTTCTTGATCCAAATCTTTAGTCATTATTGTTTCTTTTTCTGTGCAGTATAAACTTGGCCTACACAGGTTTCAGTGACAACAATGTCAAACACTTGACACTCCTGATAGTCAATGCCTTGCTGCAGAGGTAAATGCTTTTGCAAGTTGCTGATGTTTCTACTTACTGAAAGTTGCATAGTAATCACCTTTTTGTTGATAAATTAAGAAAACTTATTGATCACTTTCTGCCCACTGTCTGCAGGGATTTTTGACTTCTTTGTTATTTCTCTTGACTGCCTCTGATGAGAGTGTGGTGTCCTTGATTTCCAAAGTGGAAGGAATTGAGAAGAAAATTCATAAGAACAAAAGTCTAATATATTGATTCCTTAAGGGAGTTATTATTGATTCTCAACTGGAATTGTTTTTTCATTCCCATCCCTATTCCCAACCTATTCTGCTCTGTAATATTTTAATTACCCAATTTATGTAAAGATGCATACATTGAATATAAATATACAGTTTGTTACTTGAAGCACAGAGTATCTTAAAATGAAATGTGCCAGGAGATTTTGATAAACCTGGTAACACTAATCTGTGAGGGCAAAGTTTGACAAAGGATCAATTGATGTGTTCAAGGCAGCAAAGAGATTTTCAAGGAAAACACATGAAACAGGAAGCTGATAAGTACTATCAACCCACTCACTACGCTTTGTGCTCATCAGACTGCAGGGAAAAAGGCAGTAAATGCAGCTCTGTTGGGATTTGAGTTTTCACATTATTATGCAGCCTTGTTCGTTGTTTTTGTTCTGCATGACCTAAAAAATTTGTCAAGTATGTCAGGTCTACAGATAGACAATTTTTCTTTTAAGGACAACAGTTTTATGACTAATCAAAACAAAAACACAAACAGAGAGGTGAAAAATGAATTGGACTGCGTAAATCTACCACAGGTTACCCAAAAGTTGAAACATTTATGATTAAAATTCTCATGATTATAGGGCAAGGCTGAAATTCAGAGATCATAGGTCAAAGGTCAAGGTCATGAAGCCTCATGACCAGCCTCTGCTTGTGAATGCCATTTTTCTAAGAACTCTTCAAGATATTTATGTCAAACTTAATACAAGTCCCCACTCTAACTCTGTAATGAGGTCATCCTGTCTGGGAGGTACAAGGTCACTGGACCATTTCATTATTAGGGATGCACAAGTAAGTTAAGCATCGTATCGGCCGATATTGAAATTTTTGCAGATATTTACAGCTGATATATTGGCCATATATCAGCTGTAATATATGCAAATTACACAAATGTACAAGATTGGGTACATTTAAAATCAAGGGTTTCATTTTTGCAAGAGTTAAATGCTGTTTTTCTTGTTTTACATCTGTTCCTTGCAAAAATATACTGTAACATTGAAAGAAAGAAGTCAATTTTTCTTTAGTACAGAGCTTGTGTTCTTGACCAGAAATATCTGTATTGGCAATAATGAATTAAAAAATACTGGCATATCGGATATCGGCAAAAATCCAGTATTGTGCATCCCTAATCATTACACATTGCCTGTAACAATTTTTGACTGACACCACCATAAAAACCTCCCAGCTCTTCTATTTGACTCATCACTGTTACTTTTCCCCACAGAGACATAAAACTTGAGGCAGTAGCTGTAAATTTGATAGAACAAATAATTAAGAAAGCCATTGGTTGCTGTTCAGCTCTGCATTTGTTGTCTTTGACATTTAATGATACAGATTTTATACATTTTTGATGGAAGACTAAAGCTAACTTTACAAAAATAACTAAGAATTTGTGTTTTGAGATAGGGATTGAATCTTGAGTTACCAGGAGGGCCATAACAAATGTATTGTTACTGCCAGAGGGTCACATTGTCTCACATTGCAGGATACTCTGAATACAAACCTTAAAATTACTCCAAGTTAGAAAATTTACAACCTAATGTAGGTACAAACTAAACTGACATACATAAACTGTGTACTGAAATACTTTATTAATCTCAAAGGGGAAATTTGGTAAATGATAGTACAACAAAATTTAATAAACTCAACACAGAAGTATTGCTGATTTAAACTACATTATCATCATCATTCATGCATTTTCCAGTACTGGAATGATGTTTGACTTACATTTATTTTTTTCTGATTCATTTAAAGTTATTTATAAAAGAAGTATATAGTAACAGTTACATACAATTTCAGCCACTATTCCCTTCCAAAAAAACAAAACATATTTCATCAGTCGAAGGTTATTGTGAAGGGTGGCAGCTGTAGGTCTGCACTGGAGATCGGCACAGGTAATCTCGGGTCATGGCATGCTGCTTTTTCTGCCATGAAGAAGCATCGGGCTTTATTTGGAATCACCAAACTGACGCCGGCTGCTGTTGCTGATGAGGAAAGATTGCATGGACTGGGGCCACATCAGGCAGTGGGAATTTCTGATTTCATTTGGCTACTTTGGTGCAACTGCTGGCTATGTGATTTTACTATGAAGCGACACGCAGGCATGCATTTGTTTAATATCAGTGATTTTTGACAGTTGTTTTTATCTTTGTTGTGGATTTAAGAGAGAATTGGAGCAGAACAGAGAAGAAGAGAAATGCTGCTGTTATTACTTTTGTGTGTGCAGATATCTCATCTGTTTGTGAACAGACTCAATGGTTCAGATGGTATGAAGAAAAGTATAGATGAAATCACTCTGTGTGCCTAATCGTTGGTGGAGGGAGAACTTATTGCTGTATTACTTTATCATAAAAAGATCTGAGCCTGTTATGTTTTATTTTAAACATTTATGATCTTTTGGTGTTTGAAAGTGGCCTGCAGGCTTCTCTGGGTGAAGAGGGGGAGCCAGCTACTCACCCCATTATACGGTAAAAAGTTTTTGAAAAGATGGCAAATAACTTGAGTCTGTCTTATGAGGTGAGTTCTTCTTTCCAGGGGCTTGTTATGACCCCTAAAAAGCTTCAAATGCATGAGAAGTAGAGTTATGCTTCTAAATTTTGTTTTGGAGTACAATTGTGAGGTTAGTGATGTCGAGGGTGAAGTAGACCTGATGTAGTTAAAGCAATGTGGAAAGGTTTCAGTGGAGTGAATATAATACCTGCTGAGGAAAGAACAGGGATTCGACATACACTATATTGCCAAAAGTATTCGCTCATCGGTTCAAATAATCAGAATCAGGTGTTCCAATCACTTCCATGGCTACAGGTGTATAAAATCAAGCACCTAGGCATGCAGACTGCTTTTACAAACATTTGTGAAAGAATGGGTCGCTCTCAGGAGCTCAGTGAATTCCAGCGTGGAGCTGTGATAGGATGCCACCTGTGCAACAAATCCAGTTGTGAAATTTCCTTGCTCCTAAATATTCCACAGTCAACTGTCAGCTGTATTATAAGAACGTGGAAGTGTTTGGGAACGACAGCAACTCAGCCACTAAGTGGTAGGCCACATAAACTGATGGAGCGGGGTCAGCGGATGCTGAGGCGCATAGTGCGAAGAGGTTGCCAACTTTCTGCAGAGTCAATCGCTACAGACCAAACTTCATGTGGCCTTCAGATTAGCTCAAGAACAGTGCGCAGAGAGCTTCATGGAAAGGGTTTCCATGGCCGAGTAGCTACATCCAAGCCATACATCACCAAGTGCAATGCAAAGCGTCGGATGCAGTGGTGTAAAGCACGCCGCCACTGGACTCTAGAGCAGTGGAGACGAATCGCGCTTTTCCATCTGGCAATCTGATGGACGAGTCTGGGTTGGCGGTTGCCAGGAGAACAATACTTGTCTGCATTGTGCCAAGTGTAAAGTCTGGTGGAGGGGGGATTATGGCGTGGGGTTGTTTTTCAGGAGCTGGGCTTGGCCCCTTAGTTCCAGTCAAAGGAACTCTGAATGCTTCAGCATATCAAGACATTTTGGACAATTCCATGCTCCCAACTTTGTGGGAACAGTTTGGAGCTGGCCCCTTCCTCTTCCAACATGACTGTGCACCAGTGCACAAAGGAAGGTCCATAAAGACATGGGTGACAGAGTCTGGTGTGGATGAACTTGACTGGCCTGCACAGAGTCCTGACCTCAACCTGATAGAACACCTTTGGGATGAAATAGAGCGAAGACCGAGAGCCAGGCCTTCTCGTCCAACATCAGTGTGTGACCTCACAAATGCGCTTCTGGAAGAATGGTCAAAAATTCCCAAAGAGTTGAAGCTGTTATGGCTGCAAAGGGTGGACTGATATCATATTGAACCCTATGGATTAGGAATGGGATGTCACTTAAGTTCATATGCGAGTCAAGGCAGGTGAGCGAATACTTCTGGCAATATAGTGTATGTCTACTTCAAATTCAACACCCCTCTGGATGCCCTTTAAAGCACGGCAAAGATGTTAATTTTTTTCCCAGAATCCACCAGTCACTGTTGGTCTTTCCCTCTTCTTTTACACTTTATTTTCACTGGTCTGCGGCACTTGATGGGAAAGTATGATCTGAGAGTTTTTCAATATGCCCTCATGTTGAAGTGAGGAAGAGGAAGCTTTCAGGGAATTAGAGTTTTAAACTTTGATGAGATATTGGTAAAAGTCAATATCAGTCAAAATCAATAAACAATATCAAACAGTGGGCTGCAGCAGGCAGGGGTGATACCTCACTGTAAGAAAGTTGCTGGATCAACTCCCTGGCGGGAGACCCTGGGGTTATGTGAATACTATGTAGTGAGTGGTTGGATGTCTCTATATGTTGGCCCCTCATTGTAGGGCTGCTCAATTATGGAAAAAAAAGATTCAAGGTTATTTTGATTCCTGCAGAGATCCTTGTTCATCTCACAGTAAATATATTTGAGCAGTTCAGACAGTGTCACCTTTGCCGTCTCTCTCATCTACTCTCCGTCTGTATGTAAGAGACATAAATATAACTTTGCATCTTTTTGAAACACCAAGAAGACTTCAGAAAGGCCAGAATGTGCCAACTTGTGAATTTAAATGAGGAGGCACTGTTGCTCTCTTCTTTCACAGCAGCTCAGGCTGGAAAATACTACTGAAGATCTTTAGTTTTTAAAGTTTTGATACTTTTTTATATTTTTTGGTCATTAAACTAAAAACTTTAACATTCCATCTCACCGTTATGCGACTGAGTCTTTTCGGAAATACCTCCGATTCTTAGAAAACATTTTCTTCTTTTCAGCTTCACTTATATCAATATCAAATGCAGTTGCAACCAGGCTTTTATTTTACTTAAGTGAAAAAGCATCTTGTTGCTGCTTTTTTTCTGCCTGTGATTGATCACAGATTTGTTCTATGTGTGCATACATATACTAATTGCCATGAATCTTTGGAATCTCAAGGCTCTGGCTTATCATTGTACTCAGTATGTCAAATTTGTTGACCTTTATTGACCACATGTAGACCAAATCATTAGCATATCATTATTTCAAAACCCCAAACTATTATAATAAGTGTATAAACTCTTTGTTCTGTACTTCTATTTCCTTAAACAGTCCATATATTATTTAATTTTGATGACCGCAAGGATATGACTTCCATCTCTAATGTTCAAAAAACGCTTGAGTTGTCATATACAGAGTACCCCTGATGATGCTGTATGCTCAGTCTGTCCGAGACGCTTTGTTAGGACTCTTGCCCTCCTTTAAAGTTGCCTTCTCCTTTTCGGCTCTGATTGGTTTATAGGTCTGCTATATGGTAATTGGTCAGTTCAGTACTGGTAATCACCATGTTGTCTACAATTATGCATTAATTCCAACATTAACACTCCTCATATGTTAGTTTGGCTGTACTTTGCTGCTGATTGGGCCAAGAGCGGTGCAAAATTTACCTAAACATAGTTGAAAACAAACTAAAAAAAAAAGGGTTGGGGGATTATTCCCTGTACCATCTGCAGCTATGTATAGCCTATACTCCATGCTGGTTCCCTCCTTACTGGAGCAGAGCTGATCAAAATTGCAGTGGCTAATGTATTCTGTATTGACATAAACCTTCAACAGCACTGAACTATCTCTATAAATTTATGATGGCAGTAAAGAAAATACAATTTCATCAACCTCAAACTGCACTAAAAAGGAAAAAGGTGACTAAAACTAGATTGCACTGGTATGATGTTAATTGTTTGTTCAAAACTTTTCATACAGGAAGCACACATTGCATTGAGCTTTAGATAAAAAAAAAATCTCATTTGTAAAAGCAGAGTGAGAAAACTGAGCACGGAGGACTCTTCTACTTGACTTCTACTTGAAAAAGGGCACACTGAATGGATGTAATAACCATCATTCAGAATTTCAAGTGATCAAAACACAGAAAGAGAAAACAATTATTACCAGCAGAGAGAGAATTATCTGCTCCAGGGGTGTTTCTCCCTCAATCAGGAGTTTACTCTGAGTGTCTGAGGTCAGCCTCTGGACCACTTTACTACACTTGATCTGTCATCCTGTATAATGCTATTTGCTTCTGAATCATACTGTACCTCTTGAATCATACTGTACCTCTTGAGCGAAGACGACGGGACAGAGTTTGTCTCCAAACACTTCTTTTAACATGGCCACCAGTTTTTCATGGTGTAGGTTCTGCACGCCGTAGAAGTGGTTAAAGTCCAGGAACACAACCTCTCTTGCATGAGCTGACAGGAAACTACTGATCTGCTCCAGACCTTCTCTGACCTGAAAAATGAATACAGAAACAGCACATGAATAAGTAACTGAATTGCTTAATGTCATGATATCACATAAGCTGGTACACCAGAGGGACCGTTCAATATATGGGAAAGAGCCCAGAGAAAGTGTTTAGGGAGGGCACAACCTTTCAGAAGAATATCTGGCAGGTGATTGGACAATTGTTCCATCAATCACATTCATTCAGTGTGGGCCAATCAGATAATGTAGCAGGTGGGCGCTACTGCAATACAGAATATGAGCCACCTAATAAAACAAACTCTCTGAAAACATGTCGGAAATGGAGCAAAAACATCCTTACTTAAGAGAATTTATTAGTGCTGATATTTGTTTTTCGTTTAATAATGAAATGTGGTCCAGATCTGATTAAACTGCTTCTGAAGCTGCTAGCATCTATGCTGATCTCTGTCTGCGATCGGGCAGGCAGCTGGTTCAGGGTGTACCCTGCCTCTCGTAGCTCCCACCTCATCCTGCTCTAAAGGACTCCCATTGGGCCGTCCCGCTTTGGGCTTTGGGCCACTAACAATCATTGCAGATTGGAGCTTGGCAAGCTGATTACAGACATTGAATCAGGCAGATATCACAGATATCACACATGAGTACACTGACACATGTGATGTACTTAAATCAACCAGTGAGTTTGTTGATATGTAATTAGTACAAGCTGAATGTGTTGGATATTTTTTAAATGCAAGTACACTAAATCAAGAGCCAGTCAAGCATACCTTGATAATGCTATTGCTGATTTACTCTTGCATGTATGCATAAGACTGGGCCTGATATTTTGCACAAGCCTTGGCGCAGAGGCTGAACAGCATCAATCACTAAGCATAGCAGAGGTTGTGTTGTCATCTATCTTTGGATAGCACCATGAGCTAGAGAGAGTAAGTGTTATCTAATGTGTACCAACAGGTCAGTGTAAAATGTTTAGAATTAAAAGAGCTGTAAATGTTTGTGTTTGTATTCATCATACAAGTTAGCAGCCATCACTGTTCAAATCACTTCTAAAGTCAGTTTTTTTACACTTACACTTGTATAACAGGGTTAAAAATGTAAATAGTAACATGCACATTTCTTTTTTGTTTTAAAATGACCTGCCTTAGGACAAGACTGGCCTACAGAAGTGGTTGAGCCAGCTGAGGGACCCACAGGGGCCGTCCCAGGCCTCATAAAATGATGTAAACCAATCTGCACTGGATTAGTAAAGCTAACACTTGCCTCTCACCAACTGTGACTACCCTGGTCTGATGACCACCAGCTTTATCTTTGGTAACCTGACACTCCAGATGGACTGTTTCACACACCTATGAGGTTTTTGTCTGTGTTTATTAGTTCGTGTGTTTGTTTGTGACAGAATAACTTAAAAAGGTACAAACAGAGTTTGATGATATTTTCAGGGAATGTTGGTCATGGAAAAGGAAGAGGTAAAAAGGTTATGGTGGTGATCCAAATCCTGATGTGGATCAAGGAATTTTTACAAGGATTTAGCAACAGTGCAAGATAGGGCAGTATTCCATGTTTCTGACATAAACCGCGCAACAATGTTGGAAACACCTTGGTGGAACTCTCTGAACATTTCTAGTATTTTTACTGCAGCTAATAACATATTCATCCATCCATCATCTGTATCACTTTTCCCTTTCAGGGTTGCAGAGGCTGGAGCCTATCCAAGCTGCCACTGGGCAGGATGCTGGGTACACCCTGAACCGATAGCCAGCCGATCGCAGGGCTACATAGAGAGACAGCCATTTATGCTCACACTCATACCTAAGGTCAATTTGATACATGCAAACTCCACACAGACAGACCCTGACCAGCAAGGGGACTGAACAAGTGACCTTCTTGCTGTGAGGCATGCACCACCTGCTGCGCCACCCTGATTTTAGAGCATGATTCACCAAATATTAAATCACTGTTATTTCAAGTCCATTTTTATACGCAGTACCATGAAAGGAAGATCAGCTGTTTTTGACATTATGACCAACAATTTTTAAGATTTTTTCTCATGTTTGGAACACAAAATGGTTAAAATACTACTTTAGAAAGTAAGTATTCTAACATTTACTAGTAAAAGAAAGAGAAATTTAAAACAGGAAAGTAAAGGGAAAAATTTGGGTAAAAAATTCTTATTAGGAGGTAGCTGGGACCTGAGGATAACCCATTTGAGAAGTACTCCTTGAAATCTCTGGGGAACCTCAGATAATGAGGCCCTCAGCCTGCTCTTAAACATAAATGAGCTCCCACACACTCAAAAACTAAAACTAAGCAACCACAAGTGCAGCCAAGTATTCATCACTTCAAACTCCCCCCAAACTCAAAGCTCTGAGCTTACTGTGGCACTGAAGAGTCCGTGGGCGAAGAACAGCTCGTTGTCGGGGTCTCTGGGCTTGGTGGAGATGCGTAGGTCAAAGAAGCGGATCCCAGCCTCCAGCTGGCTGTTGAAGTTCATCGTCTGCGTGGCTAACCACTTCCTCATTAGCTTCTTGGCCACCGTGCCAAAGACAGAAACAAAGTTCTGCACCGTCTCCGGCTGCTCGGGGCCCACAGGAGACGCCTCATCGATGTAGAAACTGAAGGAATCATGGGAACCTGGAGGAGAAAACACAACAGAAACACGAGAGCAGGTATTGACCGCTGCCAGTTTTTATTTCTGTGGTGGGACACAGCTGGTAGACAGGGGTCAGAGCTGCAAAACAGCCCGCTGCCATGGAAACAACACTGACAAAGGAAACAGAAACATCCAGGGGTCTAAGTTATGAACTCTGGCAACTTGAAAAGAAGAGCTTGTGTGTGCTCTCACACTCTGATGTGCTTTATCCAGCGTGTTTCTCAGGCAGAGCACAGCTTCAGGAGAACAGTGATGCTGTGCCTATTATTCTGCATCATTCCCTCACAGCTCAGTGTATATATTCATACTGAATCCACTGATGGGCATGTTGGTTGGAAGTCTTTTTTTTCCTTCTTCACTTACTTTGCTTTAACTGTCTGGGTCCAGCCTAGTTTCTTATGTTTTAAGTGATGACAAGGGGCCTGGAAAAGTGAGGCTTGAGCCTTAGGAGGAGTGTTGTGTGCATTTAATGGCTTAAAGGTAGTCACATTTTGTATTGATGTGCTCTTATTATCTATGTAAAGCACTTCAAAAATGTGTTAGGTACAAGTGTTTTCTCTAAATAGATTAACCTTGTCTTGCTGAGTAATCCTGGTAATCAATGGTGACTTTGGGAGCAAGGGGCCTGGCTAATGAGGAGCTGGATTCTGTTGGTTTTTGCCACTTTGAGGTACACAAGGGCTGGACAGTGAGTGTACAGTTAAGGCCGATTCATTCTTCTGCTGCAAGGCTTCACCATTACTCCCACTCTGGGTCTCTGTACCCTTGGTGCAGAGGGCTCTGTGTATAACCTGACTTGCACATCCTCAAAAATGAGACTATGTGTCAAAACAATGTGGATCTCATGCCCTTTGGTTAGTCGAGTGTAGAGCACCGAGCGACTGCCAGCCAAAGTACATCTCAGACATGATTTTGTGAACTATAATGTGATTAAATGACTGCAGAGGACAACCACCACATTAAGTTTACTTGCTAATTTATCAGAAGTGTATTTCTGTATTTACTGTATATCTCACTCATTGGCCAAATCAGCCTCAAGTGATTCAGTAGTTGTAAATTTCTACTTCACTGGTGTCTCCTCTCTTTTCTCATTTGCAATAAATTCATTGCAGCCATCTGTTACTCATTATTTTTATTTTGGTTCTATACTTGAGTGTCCTTAGCCCCGTCTCTGTCCCCATGGTTCCTTGTACACATGTTTAAATGTTTGTGGGCTTAGAGAGAACGATGTCAAACTCCTTCCTTTCATCACAACGGCAAATGATCACGATGAGGCAATAATAATAATATTCATTTTACACTCTGATAACTACACCGTGGACAAGAAATTGAATCTGGTGAAAATATCTCTATAAGAGATACACTCCCGAAAACTAGTTTGAAAACATCGTTTCAGCAATGTTAGCTCTACTCTACCCTACTGAAGACTTTGTTGTCATGCCTGTATAAGTATAACCTTGCAGTGCAGTTGGATCTGACTGATTCAATGTCTGTAATCAGTCAGATGCATCTTGCCAAGCTCTAATTTATAACCACCCAATCAGCATCTTTTAGATCAGGAAGAGGTGGGAGACAAGAGTGAGATGGCAACTGGAGGTGACTGCTTGGACAGAGATTAGCATAGATGCTAACAGCTTCAGTAGCAGTTTTATCAGATCTGGGCTGCCATTCTTTATCAAATGAGAAAACAACACAGAAGCATTTCTCAATAGAAAGGATATTTTTGCCCAACTTCTTTTGTGAGAGTTTTGTTTTACAAAGTTGATTACATTTTGTATTTTACACCACGGCTGCAGTGCCTGACTACTAATGTATCTGATTTGCCTGTAATGAATGTGATTGATGGTACAATCATCCAAAGATCTGCTGGATATGCTTTTGAAAACTTCTGCCCATTCTACAATGCTTTTTATGGGCTGTTGCCCAGATGGACCAGTGAAATATATTGAATGGATATCTTTAGTGGGATATATCCTCGGCTAATAGTGTCATTAAATATTATGGTACATTGTACTGCCACCCTCTGTATCATGATAAACATCATATTCTCAGATTCTTTCCAGTACATACCCCTGTAGCCATTTAGGAGGGAAACAAAATAAACCCATGGCATAAATGGGATCTATCCAAAACTGAAATCGTGGTGCTGTGTCTGATAAGCTCTTTCAAAAATGGCCAATCTCAGATTAATGACAAGTAAAAATGTTATTGTATATGTATATATAAAATGCTTAACAAATTTATTAGACCACCTGTCATTATTTTTCTGTTCAGTAATGCAAATAAATAACTATAGTATGTCATCTTAATCAAAAAATTATAATGTGTTTCACTATTTTCTTCTAGGTTTTTTTTGTGGTGAAACAGTAAATTTTAAAAATTATGGATAACAATTATAATCATATTTTAATTTTCATAATATCATTTCAATTAAAGAGCTTCTACATACTGGTGTATTAACCATTGCAGAAACATAAAAAACGAGTTTGGTTATAACTAATGCTGTTAATTTAGGGCAGCTGTGGCATAAACCTTACATTGGGTAGTGGTCTAATACATATTTTAAGCACTGTATATATACAAGTATGATACGATTATCCTGTCAAAAGTGCTGCAATGGTATTGAGTAAACTGTCACTGTATCGATGAGAAGGTGACACGGGTTACGCTCTAATGGGAGCTCAGAGTAAACATGTCTGTCTGTGTGTTCATCCGTTTGTGTTCACGCACATGTTAAGCAAATTAGTATGACAGTAATTCTGGTATCGTCCTCCTGCCTCATCAATAAAATCAATCTCTCCTCCTTTCTTCATCACGTCCCCTTAGCTTGTGCAAATAAAACCCATCTGCCCCTCTCTACCGACCAGCAAACAAACATGAGTACACACATATAAACTGACAGACACGGGGCCTGAGCTGACCTTCAGCTAATACTCGAGTGCCAGGTCTCTGCAGTGGGCCCACAGAGTGACCATAAGCAGGGCGGACAGCCGGGTCCTGAGGCGGGGCGGCATACAGCACCACTACAGGCCGAGCTGTACTGCTCGAGCCTCAGCGTTACACAGCTTGACCTTAACCAGCCACAACAGCTGCCTCTGCTGTTTCTGCACAAAGATGTTTGTCTTTGCCGTGATTTTCATCCAGTTTCGTCCATTATTATTTTTTGCCTGAGGGAGAAGCATTTCTTTTAAATGACCTAATAAATAAATCGACATAAATTTCAGCTTTGAACAAACACCCAGGGCTTTCTTCCTGCATCAACAGCTCTATTTTGATTAAATTACTGTCATTATATGTGAGAGAAAGAGGTGCAGCCCATACTGTATATATAATTCACTAGTTGCCTATAGGAATCTGCAATCTATATCCTCACAACATATGTGAATGCTCAGCACCAATGGCAAACTAATAAAGCTTCTAAGTGCATAACTAACAAGTGCTGCCTTAAGTACATACAGCAAAAAAGGCCTTGGCAACTGCAGAAAGAACCAATCTCACACAGGAATATGTGCAAAACATGTAGAAGATCCTGCAGAAAAGGCTTCCAGTCATCCAGAAAAATCAAGCTTTTAACCTGGGATGTGAAATGATTTATTGTTGTTTACATTGCAAAATTAATTGCTCCAACTGTGCAGAAAATGAATTTTCCCACCCATGCAATTTGCAGCAAATGATTGTGACTTATAACTGAGTCATCTCCGTTTTGTAAGGTTTTAATGATCTTCAGCTGTTTGATCCCAAATAATGGGACATAACTGTGGTCACAGGAGTGCAGAGTAAATGAAAACTTGTGGATGTAAATGTATTAATAGAGACGTTAACTCTGACAGCAGGTATTAGGTCCAGTCATCCATCTGTTTGCTTCAGTTCATCTGGGGAAGCAGCAGCATGAGGGACTTGACACTAACGGTCATCATCCTGACAAAATTTTCTAGATTCTTATTCTTAATTTCAAGGTGTTCCCAGGTCAGATAGAATAAACACTCACTAGTCACTTTATTAGGTACACCTTGCTTGTTGGACCCCCTTTTGTCTTCAGAGCAGCCTTAATTCTTCATGTCTCTGCTGTCAGACTCTTCACAGCCCCATGGACCAGCCCTCCAGGAGTTTGTGGACTGGTGTGACAACGCGTGTCTACAGCTGAACGTCAGCAAAACTAAAGAGAAGGTGGTGATTTTTTCCAACAAGCAGAGGGAGCTTGCTGCAGCAGTCACCACCACAATTCACGGTGAGCCAGTGAAGCTTGTTGAGGACTACGAATACCTGGGCACCACCTTTGACAGTCTGCTGAAGTTCTCCTCCAACACCGAGGAGATTCTCAGGAAAAGCCAGTAGAGACAGGACCTCCTGAGGAAGCTCAGCTCCTTCGGAGTAAACCAGAACATTCTCAGGACGTTCTGTTACTCCTTCATGGAGAGCATCACCACCTTCTCCATCACCAGCTGGTTTCATTCATTCAGCCTTCAGGACAGAAATCGCCTGCAGAAAACAGTGACTGTCTGTTGTAAAATAATTGGGACACCTCTCAGATCTCTTTTGTCTGTATATGAACACCTCACATGCAGTGTGGCTGGCCAGATGCACAAGACCCCTCACAGGCTCTGTTCCCCAAGTTTGAGTTGCTCCAATCAGGCTGCCGATGTTCTGTCGAATTAGGCTGCCCTGTCGAAAAAAGCCACCCTCACCCCAACCCTAACCCTAAGCCTAACCAAGAGAGAGAGTGAAGACGTAGGGCGCATGCGCAGTAGCGCTAGGTAGCTCATCTCGACAGGTAGCGTGTTTTGATAGGACACCGGCTTCAATGCCCCACCTGCAGAATTGAGAGGAGGAAGGACACCTTTGTGCCCAAAGCTGTGCTGCTCCTCAACGCAAAACATCCATAAAGCACTCCCCACTGACCAATTGCCATTTGCACTGTATTATTTGCTCTCATATTATAATAATGCACTCTTCACTGTTCTTCTGAATGCCATTTGCACCGGTACATAACTACCTCAGGTTTATCTCCATTGGCTAATCTGTAATGCACCTTAAACTCATGCCAAGTTTGCACTCTGAGTGCTGTTCTAAATTTTCTAGTATATTTATTTCTTCCTTCCTTCATTTATTTATTTTTGTATATCATTTGTGTATATATTTTGTTGGCAAGACTGTTTATTTTACTTGTTTATTTTCTATTTTTCTTGATTTCAGCATTTTTAATTTTTATATGTAATTTCATTCACTGGCTGCTCTGTGTGCCTTTAATTGCCCCTGGAGACAAATTAAGTTTATTGAATTGAATTGAAATTAATTCAACAAGGAGCTGGGACCATTCTTTAGAGATTTTGCTCTATTGGATTGGGATCTGGTGACTCTGGAGGCCACTGGGGTACAGTGAACTCATGATCATGTTCAAGAAACCAATGTGAGATGATTTGGGCATTGTAACATGGCACTTTGTCCAGATGGAAAGAGGTATCAGAGGAGGGGTACACTGTGGTCATAAAGGGATGGACTGGTCAGGAACAATACTCAGTTAGTCTGTTGCATTTAAAAATGTTCACCAAGGGGGCCCAAAGTGAGCCCAAAAAATATTTCTCACACAGTTACACAACCACAAGCCTGAACTGTTGACACAAGGCAGGATGGATCACAACTTCCATGAGTTTTTTTCTGATGTTGAATTCTGAACTTACTGTCTGAATAATGAATCATGTTTTTTCCAATCCTCTTCTGTTCAATTTTTGTGAGCCTGTGTAAAATGTAGCCTCAGTTTCTTTTTCTTAGAAAACAGAAGCGGCACCTGGTGTGGTCTTCTGCTGCTGTAGCCCATCTGCTTCAAGACTGAATGCTGTCCACATACCTTGGCTTTAATGGTTAATTGGATTGCTCTCATCTAAAACCACTCTGGTTAGTCTCCTCTGACCTCTGGCATCAACAAGGCATTTTTGCCCAGAGAACTGCCGCTCACTGGATGTTTCCTGTTTCTGATATTCAGCTGTCAATAAGTGTCGTCATAACAAACAGATGTTGCTTCGCGTGACACCGCAGAGGCAATGATATCTCAAGTCCCCTTAATTGTTTTGTCCTCTGCCTCTATTCTAGTGTTTCTCCCGTAAGTCTCTAGTAGGAGGGGATTAAACCTATGAAAAGACTCATGTTGAAGACCTACACCTCAAAATAACTGGCTTAAGATGGAGCTCAAGTGTGTGGTTACTGTAACACCAGCTTTTGTTTTAACATCTTCACAGACTTCCCTTCTTCTCCCTCCAAGATGGGAATTATTCAGAAGTAAATTAAGCTTACTTTTATGTCTAACGCGTTGGGTTTAGTTAAAACAAATTCTGGTTTATTTTGCTGGATAATCCCTCTAGTTTGGAGCAGTGAGAATACAAAGACAGACTCCAGTGCCGACCTAAGAATCAAAATCTGGTCCACTTGAAAACAGAGGGTCTAGGTTTGCTTCAGAAGGTGAGTTTCAGCAGTCTGGTTCATTTCTGCACAGCACAGTATGAAAGTACAGGTGTTTCTACCATGTCATGAAGTAAAAAAAAGTCCCCAAATAACCGATCCATACCACCCCACCTTTTTGGCACCCCTCTGAAGGGGTGCTGAGTATACCAAACCAACCCCAAAGGGTGGAGTTAAAGCGCTGCAGTGTTGATTGGTCACAATCTCATGCGCAGAAGCTAAAACAAAAACACACACCTCGCCATGTTCAATAAGCCATGATTTTAGAGTCTGCTTCACTGTGTCGCCCTACTGTGACGTCAAACATTTCCATAGCTGATGTGGTCCTCTCTTAAAGGATAAGTTTGGTTTTTTGACACCTGGACCATATTTTTAGGATTAAATACGCTCGTAGACAAACCCAGACAATTTTGGCGGAGCTCGGAGCCGTTTTCGAGCAATTTAGATCCATCCGACGGCGTTTTTTTTTCATGCCATAGTAGCAGACGGGGCCAGAAATCGAAGCCCCTAAATTAGACATTATCTGCTGCGAAACTCGCTCATTTCAGCTACATTTTATAAATGAATGGCCAGTGTTATCACCATGTCAGCTCAACTTTGTTGTTATGGTCATCCGGGGCTTTACAAGGATGGATAACTTTTGGTGACGTCACAGACATGCACCGCAAGAGCGCAGCTGAGTAGAGCCGCTGTTGTTGCTAGGCTACACGGCTACACGGCTATTTTTGTGCAACATGATGGAATATTTATCCAATGTAGAAGTGTCTGACGACGACTTTGAGTACAATGGATGCCCGTATCGTTTTGAGCCAGAATATACCGACGAGGAGCTATTTGAAGGGAGGATGCAGAGGGAAAGAGCCAAACAGCTGGCCAGAGAACAAGCAACCACTGCATGTCCACGAATGGGGGCTAACTGGTGGTGTTGTTGTGGACATTGCACGGCAATGGCAACAGAGGAGGAGTGAGTTTCGCAGCAGATAATGTCTAATTTAGGGGCTTCGATTTCTGGCCCCGTCTGCTCCTATGGCATGAGAAAAAAACGCCGTCGGATGGATCTAAATTGCTCGAAAACGGCTCCGAGCTCCGCCAAAATTGTCTGGGTGAGTCTAAGAGCATATTTAATCCTAAAAATAATGTCCAGGTGTCAAAAAACCGAACTTATCCTTTAATGGCTCACATCCCAGCCCTCAAATGAAGGTACAGCTAGCAGTTGAAATGGAAACAAGATCAGGGTTTACCTGTCAAAACTGTACCAAACAGTTCTTAACCAAACCAGACCACTTGGTGGAAAAGAGGTTGACCAGAGTTCTAGATGTAAATAACCTTACAAAGCAGTGAGATTCACCATATTTCAATCTGTCAACAGGCAAACCCCTCTGGCAAATCTTCAAAGTGGACTGCTGGACCTTGGTCTGCAAAGGCCCTCCCCTGTTCCTTGAGGAAAAATAGGTGGAAGCTGCAGGCATGATGACAGAGAGGAGCGACTACAGGCTTGGGAACAATGGAAGCTCATGAATAAATGATTTCTTATTTTTCAAGTGTTCGGACTGAGCTTTGTAAATAAATCTGATGTTATAAACTCAAAGAGTAAAAACGATTAATAACTGCAGCAATTCTTTCCAAAATTTTGAATGATTACAAGCCTTAATCATAAAGACAACAAAAATCCACATTGTCAAAAAATTAAACCAAACAGTCTCTGTCTAACCAAAACTTTATCAGTTCCTGGGAAGCTCTTGCGTGATAAAAGTGCTTTATTCACATCTGATCATACTGATTAAAAAGGGCCATTGCCTGTGGGTTGTCACATATCCAAACGGTCTGACCTCGTGCTGTTTGATGGCTCTCTTTCACAAAAAGTCTGAGGGATAGTCACAGCAGTCAAGCAGAGCAGCTCTGGCTGTGCAGAAAGTGAACCCTCTCAGCAATATAATCACATGTCAGACACAAACATGACGATCATATCCTGCTGTGTCAGTGCGAGGGAGAATCAGTGAGAGGACTGCAGAGAAACAGAAAGACGCCTCAAGATGCTCAGAACATGATTACACAAAGATTCACTTAATGGTGATGATGATGAGGGGCGAGAGAATGGTGGGCTATGGCTGCTACTTCAGAGGGCTGACCCGTGTTTACTGAGTCAAACCTGCTGGAAGAGACAGACCAGCCAAATACAACAGCTCGAGGTTTATGCCTTTGTACTTTATCTATCTATCTATCTATCTATCAATCTATCTATCTATCTATCTATCTATATTTACATATATGAGCAATTTAGACATCATCTCTTTAGTTAGAAATCAGACTGAAGATCATTAAAGGGGTAGTTCATTTTTTTTAGGAAGTGGGGTTGCTCGAGGCCCATGTCACAAATAATTGCCAATAAAGCAACTCAGCAAAAGCCACGTTATTGTGCTGCCTTTAGGAAAAAAACTACACAAATAAACAATGCTGGTTTGACTAGACACTACAGTAAGAAACTTTACAGCATTTAAACTTTCAGCAACAAAGCTCATAGATTTTGTCCCACAAGTCACTGAGAAGCTGAGTGAAGCTACCTTATTCAGACACTATGATAGGCTAGTCCCAAACAGGCAGGACCTGGTTGATTGTTTAATTACCTTAGTGTTTGCTAGAGTTTGTTTGTTTTTTAACAGGATAACTCTTAATCAGGTTTTGGTGGTGATCCGAATCCAGATATGGATCCAGGAATTTATTTAAAGGATTTGTTAAGATTGTGAGAAAGGGCAGTTTTCCACATTTTTGTTATATGTACTGTACAGATTTGGATGACATTTTCAGGGTGTGTTCCTCATGACACAAGGGACAAGTGATTAGTTTTTGGGGATGATCAGAATCTGAATCTGTTTTTTTAGGATTTCTTAACAATGACAAACAGGGAAGTTTCCTACATTTTTGCAATAATTACCCATCAGTGTTGGAAATGGCTTTGCAGAACTTTGTGCTCTTGTAGCACTTCATGTTCAAACTGGATTCAGATCTTTAAAAATCTAGATACAAAGGGATGTGTGCTCACACATCAAACATCAGACATCATTTCCATCTGACAATGTTCCTGATGTGCACTGGTAAAAATTTGTCATTTTATTCAAACACCTCTGAAATCATGCTGTCCCCTGTGGCTCTATGATAAAACACAATGACTTTGGTCAAATCCATCAATCCATCATTGTATTTGAGCCAATCTAACCTGCCACATGACAAGACGCAGTGGTGCTTTGTGCTTTGTCACCACTCAATTACAGAGCTGACATTTGTACAGACAAATGGTCGCACTCAAACCTGCAGCCAATTTAAACAAAATATAAATATGTCATATAGTTTTGATTCTAAAAGTGTGTGAAGTTCATGATTTACTTAATCCTTCATTTGTACAATTTTGATACAGTGATGTTTATCTATGATCTGTCAAAAAGGCTAAGCTAAATAATCTAGGATCTATTGCTTTTGCCTTTCTTACATTTAAAAGGAATACTAGGAGGCAACCCTGAGGGCTGAAAAAAGAGGCAGTGCAGAAGTGCCAAAAGCTGTAGTTCCTCGAGTGTCCACTTGAGGCTGAGTGCAGGAACCATGGAGATGTTATGATAGTTTGCAGGAAATGGACAGATTTATGGCCTAAATAACCCCTTAACAGCCTGGTTCAAAAAATGGGTTCTGTCTTAACATACATCTACTCGTCCCACTGTACATGGGATGCATATTTCTATATCCTGCTTGTTTATATTGTATTGAGGAATTCTGGTTTTAGAAACAAGGGGCATGATTGACATGGTTACATGTCTGAGTGTTGCTACTGGCCAGATGGCCTCAAACTGCCTCATCGTGCCCTCTGCGTCTGTGAGTAGGTTGAACGAAGGTTTGGTTGAGATGACGTGCAGTATGGTAACATCAACTGCGATGCATCAGCAACTTTCCATAGGCTCCTTTAATAATCAAATGGCAAACATCACATGGCTTCATCCAATTCTTTAAAGGCAGTTTTGGTGATCAGCTGCAGAGAAATTTACCAACTAGATTCTGCTATGGCCTTGCTTGAGTAATCATCCTATAGCTACAATAACTCAAAATCTTTTCTCATCTCGCCAACAGTCAATCTGTTGTTTCAGTGAGAAACAGGTAACGCTCCTTTATACCCCAGACACCTGCAATTCATCCCATCAGTGTCCAGGTCCAACTTGACAGAGATCTACTCCTGATGCTCTATCACACTACTGGCCTCCCCTAAAAAGTACATGTAGAAATAAATAGAAATATAATAAATATAATAAATATAAATAAATTTGTCTTTTATCATAACTTTTAAAATAAAAAGAATGTTTACTCATATTCAGGTCTTGATTGAAATGCACACCTGTGAGTTTTATTTAGGTTTGTGATGCTTGACAGAAAAGTGAGGAAATATTATATTGTGATTAAGTACTGTTCATATTATATATTTATATTTATCTTTTCAAATGTTACATCACATAGATTTGTTGATAGAATGGTGCAGGATGAAGTATTTTTGTAAGTTAGTATCACGTTAGTTCTCTCCAGTAAAAGCCTGTGGGATTTGTCTCTGAAATCTTGGATTATTGCCGATAATGAGGTCTGTAGTAAACAAAATATTATGAACTCACACATTTTGTTAATCATGGTAATATTTACAAACAAACACAGCTTTCACACTTCTGTAAGCATAAATGTAATCGATGAGAGAAAAAAGCCATTGCCAAGCTATAATGGAGATACAACGTGACTGTTGGACTAAAAGCAGCTGACACTCTTTCAACATAACATCATGCTATAACTCATTGTTTGATAGTTTCCTCCTAAACAAATGACCTGATCAAGTTGGTCCCTATGGCCGTAGCTTTGGTGTTTGTATTGTTTATTAAATAACAAGCAGAAAGTATTGCATTAGGGTGTCCTTGTTAGTAGCTCTACAGCAACCAACTTTTAAAAACACAATGATGCTTTAAAATTCAAAGTATCAGATGCATGTGCCCCCCTTACTTCAGGCACTTATCTAAAAAGTACTACAAAACTCCATTTACTTTCAGCTTTGATAACCAAGCTTTTATCTATGTTTAACTCTCATTTACTTTAATGCATTTTTGTTTTCACCATTGTGTTTCATTTGTCTGCCTGTGAGGTACCTTGTAAACCCTTGTGCTGAAAGATGATTTGTAAAGTTACTATTATTAAGATTATTATTATTATTATTATTAAGTGCTAAAATTCAAACTAACTTCAGTATTTTTGGACTCATTCCTGCACTGTTCTATTACTTCTAACCTCCTTTGTGAACAAACATTAACAGGAGTGTGACATAAACTATCAGTCAAACGACTGTGAAATCTCAGCTGTACATATGGAAATAAGGCCAATACATGAAAAACTGGCAAAAGCAAATTAGCTAAAATATTTGGAGCATGCATACTGATATCAGTATTGGCCCTGAATTCATTTATTACCTCTCTTAAAAAATTCAGAATCATTCAGACCAACAACTCGTTTGCCTGGTTTGGCTGTGAGGGATATCGTTTCTCTCACACATTTAATCTGAACACAGTCTTTTCTCCTCCTCTGTTTGTTTTCAGATTCACATCCTCTGATTTTCAAAGACTTGTTGCTTGCTGATTTCCCACCCTCCAAACATCCCAGCAGTGTTTATCATCGAATCTGATAGCATTCATCCCTCTTGTTCAGGGACTTAAGTGGCAGCAGAATGAACTAGTCGAGTGGCTGATTGACAGATTTACAGCTAGAAACCCTCAGTCTGCCTTTTCTTCCATCCCCGAGGGAACCAGGGAGAGAGAAGGCACCTCTTTTGCATTGGATTTGATTTTCCGTGCTGTAAGGTCACCTACTTAAATTCAATCACTGTCTCTCCTTTTCCCTCTGGTGTGAGGTACCAGTGCGGTATCCATTTCATACATCAGCCTTAAGCTCTTCCAGTCAGCTATTAGAGAGGTTAAGTATGCCCGCTGTGGGTCATCTCAGGAATACATAACACTATCTTTGATTCTATAAAAGCATCGTAGTATCACTGAGAGCTTTTATCCCTCTGGTCTTTTCTCTTTTTTTTGTAAAAATAAGGCAGTGATATCAAAGCATACAAAGTCTCAGCTGTCCTGGCTAACACGTCTTTGATAATTGATTTGTTCTCACAATCCAATGTGTTTATCAGGCCTATATTTAATGAAAAAAACTACACTATGGGGAGATTATGAGTTCTCTTTGTTTATAACAGCTCTTTTGGTAGAAAGTCACCATCTAACAGGTCACACGGCCAGTCGCTAGCATTAGCATTTGCCCATGTAGTACTTCTGCTGACACTCCATCATTCCTGATAACTTGTCTGCATCACCAGCAGCGTTAACCCACTTCATTCAAAGGTGTTTGCGTGCAATGAAGTTTAAGGACACACGGGTACAAACCCAACACCCTGAGACTAGGGACACCAACCCATTTCAGCTGTGTTACCAACTGCCGTAACTAGAGGCAGTGCCCCAGAAAGTCAGTTTGCATCTCCCCAGGAACCGAACCAACTTCCAAATATATTTCAATAAGGACTTAAACCCTCCAGTCCTGAGCCCAAGCCCTTATGGAATTGGATGAAGCCATTTAATTATCATAGCCTCCAGGAGCCTCTGAACACTTTGGATGCCTTGTTATAGACACTGACATACTGCATGTCATCTAAACCAAACTTTAGCTCAACCTACTCACAGACAAATAAACACATGGATGCATTATATATTTATTTGAACCACACTGTGAAGATGTTTATTTGAGCAGAAAAAAAAAAGCATTTTTCATATGGGAGTCAGGTTTCTTAAGCCATCCTCAAGTGGACACTTGGGGTGCTACAGATCTTGGCACTTCCGCATGGGTCTCCATTTTCAGCCCCAGAGGTTTCTACCTGTTTGTAAATGGACTTGAGCTCATATAGCGCCTCTGTAGTCTCTCTGACAACTCAAAGCAGCTTTACAACACAGGTCACACCAACTCATTCACACCCATTCACTCACTGATGGTTCAGAGTTTCTATGTATGTAGTCCTTCTGTGTCAGCTGAGACATCCATGTCCTTTCATACCCTTGACTGAAGCAGCAGTAGGAGCAACTTGGGGCTGCTTGTCATGCCCAAGGACAGCCGGAGCTGGGCTCAAACCTGCAACCTTCTGATAGAGCGCACCAATAGACTGAACCGCTATTATCATTCATTCATTCATTCATTTATTTTCTATACCGACTACCCCTTTCAGGGTTGCGGGGGGCTGGAGCCTATCCCAGCTGTCATTGGGCGAGAGGCGGGGTACACCCTGAACCGGTCGCCAGTCGATTGCAGGGCAACATATAGAGACAGACAACCAGTCACGCTCACACTCATACCTAAGGGCAATTTAGAGTGACCAGTTAACCTAATGAGCATGTTTTTGGTCTGTGGGAGGAAGCCGGAGTGCCCGGAGAGAACCCACGCATGCACGGGAAGAACATGCAAACTTCACACAGAAAGGCCCTGCCCGACCCAGGAATCGAACCAGTGACCTTCTTGCTGTGAGGCACGTGCACTACCTGCTGCACCACCATGCCGCCCCCGCTATTATCAGATTAATATTATTATTTTTAACATCATAAGTAATTTTAATCTTATTATGCAGCTCACGTACCATGTTTTTAACTAAATGAGAGTTAATTTATCATGGATAAATTATTTATGATTATAATAATAATGATAATAATAATAACTGTATTTATATAGTACATTTTAAAACTGACATTAACAAAGCACTTTAACAGTTATTGAAAATGAGCACTACCAGTCAGGAAAAAAACAAAACGGCCAGACAATTCAAATAAAAGGGCAACAAAATGCAAAAACAGTGAATCAGGTGATGCCTGGTAACCAGTTTGTACATTTATATCATCTGAGTTTGCCTTTCTTTGTCTTAGAGATAGGAGTGAAGAAAGAAAAGGAGGCAGATGAAAGTGAAAAACATTGAAGTGCATGTGGGAATATGTTTTATGTGATTGATAAAAAATGTGAATGAGAAAAAATCAGCAGTAGGCTTTGGCTTTCGATTTTTAAGATGAATGTCACTCACTATTTTCTTCATGGTGATGTTCAGAGTTCCTTCTCCTTAATGTTTGTGCAGTGCTGACATGCAGTAATAATAATCAAGGGCTGCTGCACAAATTTCAGAGATTATCCTTCACACAGGTTTGTCAATATTGTGGATGAGTAGGAACAGTGTGTTCACAAATACTGACATTCAAAGCCTTGTTAGAAGAGTCTGCGACACAGCAGGAGATAACCATGGCTGCATGTGTATCACAGTTCACCACAGGAACTTTTGTACTTATTTGGTGAAGACGTCTGATAAATAGCAAGCTGGACTGCGTGTCTTTTTACATCCTGGGTGGGACATGCATCAGATAATAAAGGTTTTCATTGTGTCTAGAAGGGCAGAACTTTTTCATCATCATTATGGCCCAATCAGATCAAAAAACGTTCAACAGCAAAGACAAATAAGCAAGCTCAACAGGCAGCAGCCTGTATTTACACAATTGTTCTGCTTTTGTAGGAATATTTGCACACCATCATTGTTTACAGGCTTGAAGATGCTTCTTGCTTTAAGCACAACTAAACCACACCCAAAATGAAACACCTTTTCACTCCTAAAATTGAGCTGACTTTTCTGACCAGGCACAAGTGTAACGGCTTGAGATTTTTGGAGATTGATCTTCATTATGACAGACAGAATCTGGCAAATCTGTCTTCTTTGCAGGTTATGTGCAGGTTATGTGACAAAAGCATCCAACATGTAAAATAAAAAAAAAAAAAATTAAACTCAGAAAACACTGTTGAGCTTTACTGCTTTTGTTTGTCACATGGAAACGTCAAAATCAATGTCTGTTACATAAAGACAAACATACTTCTGAAAAGAGCTTTATTTCCATATTTTGTTTTTGTGAAGTCCTGTCAGTTGGGGACAAATACTCTTGTTAGTAAGACCATTCTCCAAATTATCAGTCAATCATATTAAAAATAATCAAAATAAGGGACGGAAATTGATAAGATTTTACTGATGCCATTGTCATTAGCGATTCTACCTATCAATCAAGTTCTTTAGCAACTCCTTTTTCAATTCCTGCTGTGGAAATAAATCGACCTACAGGCCAAGGTCAAACACATGAAACTCCTGATACTCAGAGCTGTGCAAATGCCTCTGCAAGCTGCTGCTAGTGTTTCCTCTTACTGAAAGTAGTGCTGTAAGCTTCTTTTTGTTCAAAATTAAGCCACATTTTTTTCCCCATCTGCAATGATTTTTTTTAGTCTTTATCATTTCTGCTGATGGCCTCTAGTGAGAGTGTGATGTCTCTGATTTGCATAACATGCAGAATAAAGAAGTGGGGATTGAAAAGGAATTGATAAGCAAAAAGACTAATGATATCAGTTCCTTAAAGGTCCCAAGTCCTGCTGTATTTGACTATTTACATCATGTTTTGTGTGTCTATCAAGCAAGGATTTGATTTAATTTCAATTGGTAAAAAATTCAAAACGTTTTTTCCGCAGAGGATCAAATTCAGCTCTTTTTTCTCTCCCCTTTGGAAATGCTTGGATCTGAGGGTCGGGGAGGATGATAACGAGCTCTGTGCTGATTGGCTGCTCAAACGATACCTGATGGGAGAGGAGAAGAGGGTTACAGGTTGCAGAGCAGACTTTTTAAACAGTCATGACATCTGCCTGATGAGCAAGAAACACATGTGGGTGGAGGCTGTATAGCTATTACATAATAAACCTCAGGACGTACAAAAACGGAGAGTTTAAAGGGAATTTTCTTTAAAGAGGCAAAGAGCATTTCTCCATGAACTGAGAGTTTAGGAAAAGGTGTCATGTTCTCCTGCTCCACAGGCCCCTTCCAACAACATCAAAAGCAAAGAACATTGATTTTGCAGGACATGGGACCTTTAAGGGAGTTTCAATCGATCCTCAAGTGGAATTGGGTTTTTGATTCCCATCCCTAATCAAAATCCAATCTAATCATATAATAATTTCCAGAACGCAGCAGCTAGGCTTTTAACTGGTTTTAACAGACGGCATCACATAACTCCTGTTCTTGCTTCTCTCCATTGGCTCCCTGTCCATCTCTGAATTGATTTTAAGATTTTACTGATCACTTTTAAGGCTCTTACAGGTCTGGCCCAGCCTACATTTCTGAATTATTGACACCTTATGAGCCAGCCCGCAGCCTCAGATCCTCGGGCGGGGGCCTCTTGGCTGTTCCAAATTCGAGGCTTAAGACGAAAGGTGATCGAGCCTTTTCTGTCAGGGCTCCTCGACTTTGGAAAGCCCTGCCCGAGGAGATAAGACGAGCTGAATCAGTGACACCTTTTAAATCACATCTTAAAACTCACTTTTTTAGACTTTCTTTTACATGATCCTTTTATTGCTTACATACTTGTCATCATCCATGATAGCTATTTATTTTTCCACATAACTATTTTACAAGTATCTATTTAACTATTTTTTAACTCTTCTCTTCTTATTCTCCTCACCGGTTTTTCAACGCTTTAGTCCTGTTTTTACCATATCTTCATGTTTTTAATTTACTCCCTTTTTAATTATTACCATTGCCCTTCTATTTTGTTTTATGTTTTCATTTATCTTTTCTCTTTTACTCATCCTCTATCTACCTCCTCCTTTTACATCTTCCTGATGTGATGCCATCATCTATCATCTATCATCTGTCCCCTATCATCTATGATCTATCAACTGTCATCAATTTATGTATTTACAATCCCATTATCTATCAACTGTCTTACTGTCGCCTTATCATTATATATAAAACAAATACGTCAGCTGTCTCCCTCTCACCAGTTTACCATTGTCCTTCCTTTTGTTGTTTTAATTAACATGACCCTCTGTGCCTTTCCTTTTGACTCTTTCGGTCTCTATCTGACCTGATTATTGATTTTATTGTGCTCAGAGTTCTGCCCTTTCTGCTTTTATTTTGTCTGTTAAAGCACTTTGTAAACGTCTGTTTTTAAAGGTGCTATATAAATAAAGTTATTATTAAAAATTTATTCTGACAGCAATTCCTCCTCCCAATAAAGTGTGTTTCATGTATCATGGTGCTTAAGCCACAGAGAAACTGATTCACAGTAGCTCTGGCAGCACCACACTGCTGACCACCTCAATCACATGAACCTGCAGCTCCCACCGAGCAGATCGAACGGTCACAGAAGAAAGAAATCCTAACATGTCTCCCACTGATCAGGAAACTTGTAACTCTCTCCCTTACACTCTGTCTGAAATGACCTCCACCTTTACTCCACTATCACTACCTCACCTCTATATGACCTAGAAAAAGTACTGCAGCTCAATTTGTTGGCACAGTGTGAGACCTGAATGGTTGACTCAGAAGGCTGAGTCATGTCTAAAGGCACCATGTCCTTATCTTACAAGTATGGTAATTCTGCTGCAGACGGGGATTGGCAGGATAATTCTCATGAAAATATGAATTATCTTTATAAACTATCTCTCTTGGCTGCTGCATTATGTTATGAGTCACAGCATAATAAACGACTCTCCAGCCCAGTTTTGTTTCCAAATAAACAACTCAGTATGCTCCCTGTCACTTTGTAATTGGAAAGCCAAGCCATAATCTGACAGTCCTCGGTAACCTCTCGTCTCCAAAGTGTTGTTTTTACCTGTGGTGTCTTTTCACAGCTTTTCTTCTGTTTTGGACAAATTTCATTTAGGCTTAACAACACTCTGAGTCAGCTCTCAGCAGGGTGACAAACAAATTATTGGCATCTTTGGACTCTGGAAATTGTGTATTTTTTATTCAGTTGGACCTCAGCAGCAGCTTTTGACAAAACTGATCATTCAAACTGCTCATTTTCCAAGTCATGATCTGGCACTTCCACGGTTTGCCTCTCTTATCTGCAATATTCATCAGAATAATTGTAACAACTTTTTGTTTTCTTCTGCATCCATCTTCCTCAAAAGCACTTCAGTCTTTAATCTGCACTGACGTTACCTGCAGGAGCTGCATGTACGATCACAAATTGCCAAACCTGTGGAACCGGAAATGATAGAGACTTGCATACTTGTCCTCAACAACCTAGTCAATGTAATGCTGAATTTAAGTGTATAAACAAGCCAGGTCATTTTTTCAAGATTTTATATTTGCCTTTAATGCCTTTACTTTATACAGGACAGTGTGTCGAGAATGAAACTGGAAGAGAGCATGAAAAATGACTTGCAGGAACAGAGCCACAAGGCAACATCTGAACTTGGTCAACCCGCTCCCGTTACAGCAGATTCTATGCATGGATTGCACAGACATAACCAATGACAACAGGCCTTATCCTGCTTTTCCACTAAGAAGTGCAGTTCAGTCGAATTGGAGCACGTGTCTTTACCGTCAAACCAGAGGCAAAAGGTGCCCAAATAACCAATCTGTGCCATCCCACTTTTTGGCACTCCTCTTTTCTTATAAAAATTAACTTGCACACACATAGGTCTGCTATCGTTTTAGTTGATAACAGCTCTGATGTCATGGTAAAACTGGTATCCCTTTTAATCGCACTAATTCAAAACTTTTTGTCTCATTTCTGAGCCCTTCAAGTATTCAGAGAGAGGGAAGTATACCCTGCAACAAAGTTAACAATCAATGAAAATGTCCATTTCCTGCAACACTTTATCCCTTATTGGGGTCCCAGCTGTAGCCCATCTCTGCTGTCATTGGGCGAGATGTGAGGCTCACCCTGAAATGGTTACCAGCCAATCACAGAGACAGACAACCGTCACACACCCAAACCTACTCCTAAGAGCAATTTAGAATTGACCTAACAAGCATTTTTTCAGTCTGTAGGAGGAAACTATAGTGGCTGGAGTAAACTCATGCATCGCGGGGAGAACATGCACACTCCACACAAGAAGATTGACCAGGGAGTCAATCCAGCAACCCTCTTGCTTTGAGCCAACAGTTGTACCTGCTGCACTGCATGACAATGCAGCCTTCAATTCAAATATGAAAACTTGAAGTTAGTTGTAAAATGAATATTGTACTACTCTCTCTAAGCTGACAGAGGGAACGATGCGCTCATGGCTTCTCTTGCTACATCAGCTGAAGAGGTATCACTTACATAAAAATAATGTTATATTAAAAAACTATACACATTGATTTATTAGTAGCTACAGAGCATTAATATAAATAAAACACTTTATTTATAAAAGAAAAAAGAATCAATAACAAAACTCAAGCTTCAATAAAAACTGGAAACCTGAGCCATGTTAAAACTTAGAAATTTCTTTCTTTCTTTCTTTCTTTCTTTTCATTCATCTCAAACTTAACAAAAAAAAAACTAAGCTATTTTGTCAAAGTAACATAATACATATGTCCATCAAACAACTGTACATGTCAAATATATTTATACATGTGAGTACATACATATGTATGTCAACTCACCAGCCGGTTTGAGAATGGACAGAATGAAGCAAAGAGCTTATCTAGTCCTATCCTGTCCTTACGAATCAGATCCTTTACCGAATCAAAATCACAATTCATTTCCAGCTGTCATTATTCATGGAAAACAATATAAATACATGGGCAATAGCCTAATTTTACACACTACATTAAATCTTCATAGACAAATAGGTATATATATATACTGTATACTGTATATATATATACACACATAAACTCTTCTCTGTAATATATCTATTCTAAACTACATTTTATGTTATTTAAAATATTTATTAACATACGTTTATATTAATCAGTGTACCAAATAAAAATAAAATCACATCATGAATCTGGCACTGTCATGAGTTGAATTTATCATTGTATCCTGACTGAAAATTAAACATCTCTTATCAAGTAAACATAAGCATTTTCTCCCATCCGTTAATCTGCAGACATGCCTTTATCTCTTTGCCTATTGATTACTGTAAGTCTTTGTCTGTGGCAGTCAGTATGGTGACCTTGTCTTGCCTGCAGCATCAGGAATATGAAACAACCAGGCTCTTCAAGATGAGAGACCGTCAGCCTGTCTGCTCTGGGTCCCTTTCATTAGCTTTCAATTGAATCAAGAATGGGTTTGAAGTCGCTCATTTCTTGAAGCATCTTGTAAAATAAAAAGGTAGCTGTTCCTCAAGACCTTTAGATATTATGACCTATTTCAGTCAACGTTGAAATACCAGTATCAAAAAGAATAGAGGATTATGAACGTCTTCCAGGACTGAGAAAAAGTTGATCCTTTATTGACAACCTTTTTTTTTCATCTAGTTAAGAGCTTAAACAGATTTGTTTATCTTTTATGTTGTTTTTTTAACATAAATTTGTGTTTCCTCTATGTGATACAGCAACTTTACAAACAAAACAAAAAGTCTGCAGCATCAAGACCTTTCCACCTCTTTGCAGCAGCTGCCTAAAATGTTTTTTTTTTTCTTTTTTTCTTTTTGTTGAACATTAACGCTGTGGGTAGTCCCAGAGAACTTAACTGCTGTGCTAAGTGCTGGACTGTTTCTAACAATGCCAGGACCTGAACCCTAAATCTGGACGCCAGAAAAGAAAAGAGAGGAAAAAGAGGCAACTGGCAAGGGCTTATGATCCAAGCAATCACCTTCTGAAGCAGTTTTGTCAGTCAGCTTCCAAAGCTGATCTTAGCGAAGCAAGGGGGCCAAATTAAGTGAGGAGACAAGCACAAATGCAACAGAGGAAGAAACAGGCAGCTAGCACAAGTACCTGTGCTAGTGAAGTGAGTTTAGTGATTAAACATTTATATATTAATAATACGGTCCATATTAGATTTATTTATCTTTAAGAAAATGCTGAGTCGCTGTAGCATTACTTCATGTATGACACAGAGTGTAAAAAAAAGTTTTGAAAAGAGCATCATGGTGGATTGAAGCAGCAGATAGTCTAACAAAACTCTGCAAAAAAGATAATGACAACTCGTTTAAGAGAGTTAAGACATTTTGTGCAGGCAAGGGGGCAAAAAAAAACATAGAGCATTACTTTCAACACACAGTGAGTGTGAGGAAATGTCCCCTGTTCAGTGTGTCACAATCTCCCATCCACTTAAGCCATTACATGCCAAGCATGGTGGCATCTGCAGCCACATCCCGCACAGGTAAAACACAGCTAAGCTCATGTCCACATTTCTGTTAAAATTAACGAGGCATGTCCACAAATAGCTCAAATATATTGTGTGTACGGGTTCAGGGGGCTCCATTCACTTCCTGTTTACTGCAGGGAGACCCTTCAGAGCTCATAGCAGTGATGAATGAATGGGGGGAGAGGAGGATATCTAATATACTACAAGATATGACAATTTTTAACTTTGATAAAATGTTTTTTGTCATCTAATTCAACTAGTTAGGTTAATAATTGTTTGATGCAGTCTCTCCTTATTAAAAAGAGTAATATTTATTTGTACATTTGGAACGAATAGAATATTCTCTGCCACAGCTGAGAGTTTGTCATTTAGGTCTTAATAAAGCCAACAGCAGGCATATTTAGAATCTATAATCATCACTAGAAAGCACTTGAAAGAGCACAAACCTCCACCAAGGTAGCTCACATATTGCTGTTACATCTATAAGCAATAGTGCCATGATAAAGTTAACTTCATAATATGACTCCTTGACCCTAAAAACCCACACCTAGCACTCTGAATCATGTTGATGTCGTTATTAGTAAGACAGTTATTGAGCAAACATAATCGTTGGCTAATGGTGGTTATCTGGATCAGCACCAAAATCTATTCATTTTTAAGTTGGGCCATTACCAACATCTCCTGAAAATGTCAGTAAACTCCATCCAGTAGTTTTAGCGTCATCTTGCTTCCTAACAGACACACAAACAGACAAACAAACATACACCGGCAAAAACATAACCTCCTTGGTGGAGTTAATATTTTACCCTACGGATGATATCAAATCAGAAATAGGAACCGCTAAGAACCAGAACCGATAAGCAGAACTGGACCCTGGATCAGAATCATGAAATCTAAATTGAACTTAACCCTTGTTGCGCGTTCTTCTTCATCTTTCATGCAGCTGGGGCACTCTCAATAGCTTGGTGAGCAATACTGCCACCACCTGGTGGAAAATGAACTAGGAATTATGTATGGGCTGTTATTATAGAAGAAGCATGCAGTGATTCTAATTGCATTACGTAATATTCTGAAGCCCAAAACAGATGCCTTGTACACACAGGCTCTCATATATTTAGTTTGTAGTGTTGGCAGTCGATCACTTTCACTTTGATTCACTGGGATTACTCTGTTAGCACCATCACATTAATTTGATGAAATGAGATAATATCCTCTGGTTTATCAACCCCTTTGTGAGACAAAAGTAATCAGTTATATTTTCTAGAAAAAAACAAAGGAAGCAAATTAACTTACAAGAACAGCTTATTTACAGCTGTTCAGCTTGGTTACAGCAACAGCATAGATGGTCAGTAGATACTATCTGACATGCAGCAGCTGTTTTCTGTCACACAATCTGTGATGTGTTGTTATCAAATATAGTCATTTCACTGCTTCGACTCCAATTTGTCAAGATACACGACAAAAACTTCCTACAAGTCTGATTAGTTTGTCCTAATAATCCATTTAAAAGAACCATCATCAATCATATGAAACATTATGTGTACTAATGAGTACAGCTGCACACACACATTGGGGACTGTTTATGATTTTTGGCAGCAGAGCACCACACCGTCACATCAGCCCCACATGCTCCAGTGCTTCAAATTGTCAAAACACTTAGACCTGGATCAATGAGCGAGTCGCCCGGTGAGGTCTTTTTTTTCCTCCCCCTGAAAACAAACAGCAGCACTGAATCCCAGGCCACAGAGGAAACACGCTGAGGGTTTTAAATCAGAAATATGACATGAAGGACATTATTATTCTTGGGTAATATAGACTGCAAATTATGTATCAATTTTTGGTAAATAGCTAAACATGATATTTATCTCAATATTTTTCTGTAAAGACATAACAAATGTTAACCATGATACAAATAATGGATGGACAATTGGATGATCAGAGCAGAAATCTAAATGTAATAATAACAATTGGTATTGTATTTTATACAGTTGGGAAGCCTGAATAGTCTTTACAATGAGGTATACAGATCCAGCTGCATCAGTTTTCCCCTTCCAGCCAGCTGCCTGCCAACTTCCAGCCAGTTACCAGTCATATACCAGTCAACTTCTTGCCACCAAGAGTCCCCTCAACTTCTCTGGGGGTATGTCTAAATTTAACTAAAAACATGTCCATTCAAGCATTTGCAGGGTGTCACCCCAGAGTAACCTCAACCTTTTCCCTGGTTGTTGAAGTAGGGCAAACTTGACACCACAAATTCACACAAACACGGTCTAAAATCTACAGTTTATGTCTGTCAGGGTAGACAGGTCCCATCATGAACCTGCCATGGACCAGCCATAACCCTATCAGGGAAAGTGGGGAGTTTTATGTGGCTGCATCTGTAGCTTGTAAGGATTGTGCATTTGTGGAATTAGCAACACAGCTAAACATGTGGGTAGCGCCCAAAAAATGTGCCAAAATCTTCTGGAAACTGGTGTTCCCATATGTAGAGTGGCAGCATTATTTGGTGTCAGCCCTAGTGCCATTTCCAATATTAGGACCAATTTCTTGATATCTTTCCAACCTCCTACTGTCTCATGTTGATGTAGTCTCAGTTTTCAGTTCTTAGCTGACAGGACTGGTATCTAGCGTTGACCTTTGTAAGACCTGCTTCAGATTTGATGTTTTGTGCATTCAGAAATGGTCTTCTGCAAACCTTGGTTGAAATGAGGAGTTATTTGAGTTATTGTTGGTCTCTATCACCTGGAACCACTCTGGCTATCTTCTTCTGACATGTAGCATCACCGAGAGAACTTCCACCCATATTTTCTGTTTTCCGGGCCATTCTCTGTAAACCCTAGAGATAGTTGAGTATGAAAATCATGATAGTTCAGCAGTGTATGAAATACTCAGACTAGTCTGTCTAGCACCAACAACCACGTAATTTTCTTTCTTCCTGCTTGGTGTAGTCTTCATCAGGTCAGTTTCACTGTGTCTGCAATCTTAAATGCATTCAGTTGCTGCCCTGTGATTAGCTGATCAACTATTTGTATTGAGTTAAATGGGTGGACCTTAAAAAGTGGCCAGTAAGCGTATACGCAGTTTAGACAGTGTGCAAAAGTAAGCCTGAAATATTTTGGGGGTATTTTCTAGACTTTCTTTAATAGTGAAGAAACAGTGAACAGACTTGTGAAAGCGGGTAAAAGGGAGCAGGAAATGAACCCAGGCCGGCTGAAGCATACATACATGGGATGTGCCTGGTAGCTGACCTTTGTTGAGACTGGAATCCACATTCAAGATTTCCTACTGCTTAACAGAGGTTTTTTCTTGCCGCCATGATGAAGGGATTCATGATTGGCTATATGGATTAATGTTGGGTGTAAGATGTATTTGTATAGATATATGTATAAGTGTATTTTATGTATAAATGTATATATGCATATATGTGTATCCACATAGTTTGTCTTCAGCTTGCTCTACTGTAAAGTGTCTTGAGATAACACTTGTTATGAATTGGCGCTATACAAATAAAGATTGATCGATTGATTGACTGAGATCATTATAACCCCGTTGTTACAGAGGTATCAAACAGGTATCAATATAATCTAATGTTGACCAATCATATGAATGCTCCTTAAATTAATTATGAAAAATAAAACATTTCACATGTTCATCCTTAACATTACTAAAAGACAATCCTGCGGTCTTAATTATATTACTTTTTATTGTAAACACTACTTTTATGGAGCACTTAACATGGAATCTATTTTTACCAAATTAACTTCATCTTCTTTTTTTTATTTTATTTTGAACATCTTAACCGATGAAAAAAATATATAATAATATACAGTTAAAGACAAAACTGGAAGCTACAACAGATGAAGATCAGAACAGAATTGTCACACTGAGTCCTCTTTTTTATTTTTTTCCCTACCTATACTCAGTATTTCAGTCAAAATAACACTTCCCTTTAATAATACTATTTGGTATTGTATTTTTATATCGTTGGAAAGGCTGATCAGTCACCTTTACAACAAGGCACAACTTGTAATGATTGTGCATTCATGGAATGAGCAACGCAGCTAAAGGTGTAGGTAGCACCCCCCAAAAAACGTGCCAAAATCCCCTCACCCCCTGGAAGAAAGCCCACAGTTCCTAAGTTGAAGCAAGGGTGAGGAACTGGTCTTCTTGGGGTGTTATCTTCCTAGGACACTCACTTTGCGGTCTGTTTATGACTTCACCAGTCTCACTAGTTTTGGAAAACAAGGCTCAAACCAAATACTGCTGCCACTCTGCCTACCGGAGCACCACCTTCCAGTTGCAGGGGATTTTGAGAGTTTTTTGAGGGGGCACTACTCACATGTTTAGGTGTGTAGCTCATTCTGTGAATACAACATCCTTACAAGCAGTACCTCATTGTAGGGATGACTAATCAGGCTTTCCAACAATTTAAATACAATATTGATTGGTATTATTAAAGGGAAAAATAAATTGACTGAAATAATGTTTCCAAACTTTTTTGAGGAGTATAGATTGATATAAACTACACTGTCTTACTTAACATCTTGTAAAACATGTATTCATATATTTTAATGTCTTGATTCATTTTCCCAGCCCAGACATGTGAAACTTCTTCAAAAATAACATTTTTTGGGTCTCGGTTAATTCTTCCCTGAACAACAGCTTTAAAAGCTACTTTGAAACATTTAACAAAAGAACAGACTTTAAAAATATGCACACTTTGATTAGCACACATGGTCGCTGCTGAAAAAGCTTTCTCAAAATCCTCTGGATTATAAAATGTGTCTTTCCAAACGTGTGCAACACAAACAAATGAAAGAATAGAGAATCTGAGGATGTTTACTGAATCTGTCTCCAAATGGAGGACGGACTCAGATGAGCTCTGCTTCAGGGAGCAGTCCCAATGAGAAGTAATGACTTCTAATTAAATGGAGCAGAGCATGCTGCCTTGGCATGGACCTCAAGAACATCCGGTTAAACTACAAGCATGAGGCAACACTTCATGCTGGTTCTGTCTGTCAGCTAGTACTGGATTAGACCTGTAATAGATGGCACGTGTCCTGGCTCCTATATTAGCCACGGTCAGTGATGGTAACATGCTGGATTTATTATTGGACACCAAACTCACAGCCATCTGCATCTGAAATACCACCATCACGCATGCCAACCCTGAACACGCCAGGTAGCTAAAGCATAAAAAAAGAGATGGAGAAGCAGAGAGGCTAAAATTTGGAGAGAGGGAAAAGAGCAGGGGAAGAACAAAGGATTAGATATGCAAAATTAAAAAAAGAAGAGGAAGAATGGGAGCGCTTTGTGAGGAGGTGTGATAATCAGCAGGCAGCAGATATGGAATTAGCCGGCTGATAATAAGCAACTCCATCAGTCAGACCAGTGTGTGCTTTACAAACACAGTTTCCACTTCAAATGGAGCAGTTCTGCATATTTGGGGCCCTCTCTGTGTCTATAGAGGTCCATCTAATTATAATTTATTTGATTTGAAGACATTCGAAGGCTTTTGACAGAAGTTTCATGATCTTCACTCATCTTTTTAACCAGTAAAAGAAAGAGAGCACTTTCATCCATCCACTCATGGTCTATTCTGTTTTTCCAGCCCCGGTTTGCAGAACTGGAGCCCATCCCAACTGTCACTGGGCGAGGAAAGAGGTACACCCTGGACCCGTCCCCAGTCAATCACAGGGCTGAGAGCACTCTCAAAATTGAACAAATATGTAATTAATGCTCAGTGGTGGACAGTAGCAGTGAAGCAGGTACTAAAAGGGACAGTTCGGCATTTTTGAAGTGGGGTTGAACAAGGTTGATTCCAGATTTAACACATTAGTCACAGTGATTTTGGTCAGGTCTGCCCCTCTAGAGAAAAAAACGGGCTCATAGGCTACATTGTTGGAGATGGGGCCAAGAGCTCTGAGTAATTTATTGAATTTCATGTGAAAATAAAATAAAACACACTGAAGTTGGGACATTGTGTAAAATGTATATAAAAGCAGAATATAATGATTTGCAAATCCTTTTCAACTATGTTCATTTGAATACACTACTGAGACAAGATACTTAATGTTCAAACTGATAAACTTCATTTATCCCTAACCTATCCACATTAGTACTGATGATTGATGATTTATTTTTATTATTGTGTCATGCATATACAATATTCCCAGCCCAATGGGCTTACAAGACACCATTATTCAATAATCAAGTTTAGAGATCATTGTAGACGCTTACAAAAAGAAATAATCGAACAAAAATAAACTATCCTGATGTTTTTTCCAGGCTCTGGATACAAAAGAGGCCAACTTATAAATATTATAACTAAACAACCAAATCAGTCTGTCATCATCAGTACACCAAAACATATCAGGACTTTTAACGTACATTTCATTCATCAGAGGAGCTCTCAACTCATCGTAAAAGGGACAGTACAAAAGAAAATGTGGTTCATTCTCAACTTCACCTAATTCACATAATTCACACAGTCTGTGTTCGTCCTGGGTGTTTTTAAATCTACCAACTTCAGGAGCGAGTGGAAGGATTCCTGTTCTCAACAGAGCAACTAAAGATCTCTGACTTCATGTTAAATTACCAGTTACGTAAGACTCATGACCATAACTGTGTCTGATTTGGATGTAAGTTCTTAATTTTGCCTTTAACAAAATTTCATTCAACCATTTTTCCTCAAATTTAGCAACAAGCTTCTCCCTAATTCTGTTCACACTGCAAACAAGGTTGTTTCAGTAGACATACTGTAGTTCTGCTTCCTCAAAAATAGAAAGGAGTACTGTAGCCCAGGGGGAGTTCTGCATTTTACTAAAAATAAAGATCTTCTTATTAATCCTATTTTCTACCATATTAAAAAATCAATTCCAAAGTCTAATCATCATCAGTGCAAAATTCAAAAGCCAGCATCCGTGATGGTATGGGTGGGCGATAGTACCCATGGCATGGGTAACTTGCATATCTGGGAAGGCACCATTAATTCTGAAATGTACATACGGCTTTGGAGCAAGAAATTCTGCCATTTCAGTGACGCCCCTTTATATTTCAGCAAAACAATGTCAAGCCTCATTCTGCACGTTACAATAGCGTTACTTCATCGTGAAAGAGCGCAGGTACTAGACTGACCTGCAGTCCAGATCTGTCTCCCTTTGAAAATGTGCGACACATTATGAAGAGCAAAATACAGCAATGGAGAACCAGGACTGTTGAGCAACTGAAGTCGTACATCAAGGGAAATAAATCTGCCTACAAAGCTTCAACAATTAGTGTCCTCAGATCCCAAACACTTACTGAGTGTTGTTAAAAGGAAAAGTGAAGTAACACAGTGGTAAACATGCCTCTGTCCCAGCTTTATTTGTAACATGTTGCAGGCATCAAATTCAAAATGAGCAAATATTGGCTAAAAAGCAATAAATTTGATCAATTAGGGGGCTGATACAGATGTTAAAATTACCAAACAATCTCTTATTTGGGGCATCCCCCACAAAGCTAGAACTTCATCTTATGTAAAAGTATAAAACAGATCAAATTTTGTCCAACAGGTTACGTCTTCATCCAGGTTTAAAAGAATCTTCTCTGAATGAGCATTTAGATGTGCTGGTGTCGACATTAAATTGGTCAAATAAAAAAATAACATCTGCAGTTGACATCAGGTCACTCCACTGTTTTGGCCAATGGGCTGGTATCTGTCAGCATGGGCAGATATCTGCTGATGCATCTGTGCACCCCTACTGACAGTAATGTCATACATTTACTTCACCTTTGAGGCTGTCCTACTTTATTTTGAGGTTTCTTGAAGCACCAGGCTCCAGGCAACTGCCTACCTTAACCTAATGGTAAAACAGCCTTGTATGTGGAGTTGGAGGATGTGCGCACTGATTGGCTGCAGGTCCAACAGCTCATTTTCCAAGAGTGCGATCATCTGAGAGGAGACTGAATCCTCTTTACGCGTTCCCTCTCCTCTGACTGTGGCCACCACCCCAGTACACAAGAGACCAACACAGCAGCGAGCTACATCCTTCATCTCTGAACCTTTGAGCTTCCTGATGCTTTTTGTTTGATCAGATGTCTGATCGTGGACAATATGGGATTTATGAGCCTAAACTCATTTGGATTTTAATTTCTCCTCTAAAAAAGGGGATACAACAAGAGAATTATGAACTATTTCAAATCAATGGCACTTTTTACATTGCGCAACAGGTCCAACCTTTTGTTACAACTACTCACAATGAAACAAAAGTCGATTCAGACTGCAGAAAATGGGCAGGATACAAAGTGAAAGTCCAAGTTAAAAAGCGTCAAAGTGAGGAAAATGAAGATCTCACAGCTTTTACCTGTCCTTCATCCTCAGATGGGTGCATTACGCGTGGATGCCACACACATTCATCCCATAATTACCCCATGCTCGTGTGATGAAACACCTACCGGGAATGGCCAAGTTGGTGAGCGGGATGGTGTGCATGCTCTGTGGTAAACTTGCCATCCAGTCGGCGAACCGCAGGTCGCTCCTCCCGTGAGACGAAGCCATGCTGCCACCGCGCACAACGCTCTGTTCTCCCGGAGCGGTGCCTGCGCCAACCCCGAGTGCGCTCCCTCTCTCTCCCTCTCCCTCTCTCTCTCTCCTCACAAACACAAGCACAGACACACTCAGCAACGTGTTACCGCCTCTTTCCTACACACACACACACACACACATCAGTGAGACATCAGCCTGTCCACACCACCCTGAGCTGCACACATCGGCTGGTATCTCAATTATGAAAATGCTGTTTAGTGAAGCGGTTCTAATGTGGCATCAGTGGTGGTGAGATTTCCAGTAATAGGCGCTGAAATGCAGGGGCGCTCCTGGAAATTTCGGGACCCATGAAAATATATCACATAGGGCCCTGTCCCAAACCAGCTCTGCACAGTTTCTCAAACCAGGCACAGAAATAAATGTGATGTAATAGCATTGTAAAAAACAAGTATTATGGCCAAGGTCTTCAGGTTCAAGACAAAAATAAGCTTCAAATGGAGAAGAAAACACTTTTCAGACAAAAATAAAATATAGATGAATGCTAAATGTAATTACTGCATTTATGGTGTAATCCGTCTTGACACGTCTGAATGAATTAATTTAATCTGTATTTTATGAAGACCTTTCTAACTTTTATGACTGTTATTTCTAACCATCATTTTTAAACCTTATTTTACTGTTTAATTGACATTTTAGATTTTTACTGTTTGATGTGTACTATATTTTTACTTTATTATTTTTTTGTTTACTATTTTCTTGTTCAGGTCATGTAATTTTTATCTATTCACAATTAATCACTTTAGATTTTCTTTTAACTAATCTTTAAACATGTTTTTTAAATGTATTGTTTTCTTTTTAATTCCTGTCTTCTGCTTTTCAGTTTAATTACTTAGCCTTCTTTTTTTCTTGTTCCTGCTTTTATATTCTCATCAGTCATCCTTATTCTATTGTTTTATTTACTTTACCTTTATTGTTGTACATTGGTCTCCAAATCCACCTCAGCATCCTACCTGTTATTCTTATTCTTGTTACAATTAAACTACTTAAAAAAGGACCTCTGCTGAGTGTTTATTTACTAAGCAGTTGTAAAAAAAAATCCATGATTGTTATTACTGTTACTTTTTAATCTTTTGTCAATTATTTTTTTGCCTTCCTGCAAGTACGTTGAGTTATAATTGAATTTGTATGAAATGTGCTATATAAATAAAGTTTGATTGATAAACTGATTGATTGATGAATCTATAGCCTTTCAATCCTAAGTTCTGACAAATGGACATTTTCCTCCTTGAGATCATTTGCATATACATCTAAAAGCATAAACGAAAAATAATTCCAACTTATAAGTGCTCTAAAAGGCCTTTATTTATTTTATTTTATTTTTTCAATGAATAACATGAAAAGTCAATTTTTTTTTAGTGGAAAAGTAACCCAGTTCCATTTAGGGGCAGTCTTTATAACTTGATGCCCCTGATCAGAATACGAGGCCTCTCTTGAATTGGCTGAGAGGCACAAAAGAAGATTTTTTACACTAAAATGTCTAAATTGATTAGAAATGACTGGTTGCAGGAGATTTTGGCATGGTGAATGGTATGTATGGTACTTCCCATACGTTTGTAAAGGGGACTGTTCAGACTGTCAAATGGTGATGATATAAAACAAATTGCATTATCAAAAGGGTGAAATTATTGACTGAAATAAAATGTCCAACTTTCTTTTGAGGAATATACACAAGGCTGATATTTCTATACAGATCTATCTTGCTATTACTTGCTTATGAAGACAGAGAAAGGCTTTTGAGGAGCTAAATAGTGATTCAAGGATCGTTAACAGGAAAGTTTTCTATCAAACTCTATTTAATGTCTTTAAAGCTGAACACTTTTGTTCACATTCTTAAAACTTATCAGAATAAGTTAGATATGCTTGTGAGCAGGATCCTGCTTTTGATTCTGGATGTAGAGAAACCTAGTAATTACTTACCCTGTATGTGACTTGTTATCTTCTGTAATTCTCAAGGTAGCATCGATGTCATTTATCCCTTTTGGGGCCTCTAGGGCCTGAAACCTACCCCAATCTTTATTGTGCAAGAGGCTGTGTGCACCCTTGGTCACCAGTCTATCTAACCTCAGGAGCATGCTTTGATCTGTGGGAGGAAACCTGTGTACCGAGAGAAAACCCACACATGCATGGGAAGGACATGCAAACTGCACACAGAAAGGCCCCACCAACCAGGGTGTCAAACCAGCAACCTTCTCACTGTGAGGCACTGCCTGCACCACCATGCTGCCCACTGCTGTACTGATTCTGAAATCAGGATTTTACATGCAAAATAAAAAAGACAGCAAACTTAAAAAAGGAGCATCACCAGGATACTGGAGTCCATGTGAGCACAGTCAGTGAAATAAATGTTAATGTATACTAACACCTTTGCCAATGCCTCGGGGACCTGCGGTGCACAACGCTCCAGAGAGCTGATAAAAACCTTTGACATAATTTCTCAAGACAAGGCACGAATATCCAAAATCAATACTGACATTTCAGTCAAAAAAAAAAAAAAAAACCCAGGCACATGTTCAACATTATTTTTGAATAACAGAGCTACACGACAGGATCCCAATTGGCCTGATCAAAATTCACTCTCACAAAGTCAAACAGCCCTTTACAAAGGACAAACCCTCTTCAAGTATTTTCCCAAAAGCAAAGTTGTTTAAGTACAGCAAATATTGATGTGCAAGTGTCATCAGAGGCAGGGCTTTTGTAACATCAGTTGTGTGCATTATCTCAAAGTATTTGTAAAAAAAAAGAAGTTTGGTTTTGCTGAAAAGGCTGCTGGTCTTATTAGAGGGGAATTGCTCAGCAGAGTCTGTTTGAATTAGAGACCAGCAGGTGAACCTGGGACCGTCAGTGAAGGAAGACTGTACAGAAGCCTTCAGAGAAAAATCACACAGAGGCTGTCGTGGCTGATAGACAGTCTGATGATGCTGGATCATGTTTTGTTAATCTACTAATCCCTGCTGCTTTTTGTGATTTTACATTTCCAATAATATAATTAATACAATACATTAAGATGTAATGTATTTTCATGGTTTTATTACATTTGCCTTTGTGATAGCAAGATAACTCAAAAAGTTATGAACAGATTTGAATGTAATTTTCAGGGAATCTTGGTCCCAGCACAAAGAAGAACTGGTTTGATTTTGGTGGTGATCTGAATACAGATGCAGGAATTTTTAGAGGATTAGATTAGATTAGATTAGATTAGATTAGATTAGATTAGATCAGATTAGATCAGATAGGGCAATTTTCCAAATTTTTGCTGATAACTAAAAAAGTTGTCAACTGATTTTGATTGCATACTCATGGACTGTTGATTCAGGGCACAAGGGCCAAATCTGGACGTGGATCCAATATATATATATTTTTTTATCATTGCAAGACAGTGCAGTTTTCCACATTTTCGCTAATGTCCCAATAAGTTCTTATTGGATTTTGATAACAATTTTAGAGAATGTTGGTCATGACACAAAGAAGACATGATTAGATTTTGGTGTTGATCTGAATTCAGACCCGCATAAAGGAAATCTTTAAAGGATTTGTTAACATTCAGAGATATGGCAGAAAAGCATCACATTTTCAGGAAATGTTGGTCCCCACACAAGGGAGAGGTGATTGGTATTGAACCGAATCAGGATGTGGATCCAGGACTTGTTTTTAAAGGTCTGTTAACACTGCAAGTTAGGGCAGTTTTCCACATCTCCCCTGAAAATGTTTCAAATGCTTGGGTGGAGCCCACTCCATCAATCAGTCAAACTTTGTTGGTACTTCTCATACAAGATAATGCAACACAAAATGCTTCACGTAATAATTCTCAGAGCTCTTCTGGTGTAATAAATGTTCTGTTTTGACACTTGCTTTCTGAGAGAGTGGTGCTTTATACATAAGGTTGCACTGCCTTGCCTCTGTCTCCCTGTTGACCTACTGTATAGGTGAGCCACATGGCAGTGACTCATGTCACTGCAATTAAAATTAAATGACAGTGTCAACGATTAGCTGACACATTCACCACGGTGATAATCACCAAGCAGGACACCTTAAAATTAGCTGAACCAGGTCCCAGTGGCAAAAGATAGAGGGAACTGATTTTATTTCTGATGTGCACAGCATCATATTCGTCTAAACATTATCTATCTTTTCCCTACAGAAATACTTTAATACCAGACAATATTTAATTATAGTCCATTTTCCCTTGTCATTTCTTTTCTGTATTTACAGTTTGAGAAGAAGTGACACCGTGTTGATCATAGGAGGCTGCTGTGAGCACAAAATCAATACTGACACACTGCTAGCTGGCATAATCAAAAATCATTTACACACTGTCAAATAACATGCTCGGCTGAATATGTATCAGAAATCACTTCTGGTTTATTACCACTGTCTTCCTAATTTGATGTCTCATCTGAATGCACAAAGAATTTTCAGTGTAAGCCAGATAAGGTTGTTAGAGCTGAAGTTAAGAGTCTTTGTCTGGTAGAATAGCAGGATGCACCTCATTTTTTTTGCTCATAGTTTTTGGTTTGCTTTAGTTTTAAAAATTTCTTTTTAATCTTTTCCAATTCTGAGGCATCTTAGGCATTGTTTTCCAGAGCAGAGAGGGTTATTGAGGAGAAAAACATACTTCTTCATTCCTAAACTTTTTTAAATTTTACTTTAATGACAGTTTATGACATAGCAATTAACACAAACAAGTTGAAAATTAAAAATAAACTTCTAAAGTGCTTTTTATTCCTAAGGGACAGCTGTGTATTTAATCAAGCAGAACATGTCTTACCTTTTCACCAGATAACACCACAACAGTCTCACAACACACTGGCCCCTGCAGTTGGAAAAATTACCCCCATCTGCTCTGGACAGCCATGAAAAGTACATCCATCCTTTGTCAGAAGTGCTGTTGGTTGAAAAATGTAAATTATTTTTGAATCCTTGCTGAAGTCGACTAGAAACAAACTTAATGATCCTTAATGAGCCTTAATGAGTATATGATAATTACAGTTGTTTGTAGATTAAATGAGTTTGTTTGTTTCTCCAGCATTTTAAATTAGATACAACAGTAATAATGTTCTTGGAGTTTATGTAAACCTGATGAAAGTTTGTGCATCAGTGATTTAAAAAAGTGACATTATATAACAGGGCCCACGAGGCTCCATAGCCACATTAATAAGCTCAAATGCTGTTGAGTTCAGGTTTGGCAAATGCTTAAGTATTTTCCTAACCTGACACACCCAATGAAATATCAATATGCACAGCCTGGCCAAAAAAACTGTTGCCACCTGGATTTAACTAAGCAAATAGGTACGAGCCCCCCATTGGATAATTACTGCATGGGCAATAATCTTTCAGCTGGCAACAAGTTATTTAACCCCAGCTGATGCAATGAGTAGCTTCTCATTTCTTAAACAACCATGTCGAAAGACACATCCTGTGGTCGTGGAAAAGATGTTAGTCTGTTTAAGAAGGGTCAAATCATTGGCATGCATCAAGCATAGAAAACATCTAAGGAGATTGCAGAAACTACTAACACTGGGTTAAGAACTGTCCAACGCATTATTTAAAAAAACTGAAAGGATAGTGGGGAACCATCGTCTTTGAGGAAGAAATGTGGTCGGAAAAAAGTCCTGAATGATCGTGATCGGCAATCACTTAAATGTTTGGCCAAATCAGATCACGATCATTCAGGACTTTTTTCAGACCACATTTCTTCCTCAAAGAAGAAAAACAACAGTCGAACTCAGGGTAAGTTTAATAGTAAAAGTAAGAGCATTTCCACACGCACAATGCAAAGGAAACTCAAGGGATTGGGACTGAACAGCTGTGTAGCCTTAAGAAAACCACTACTCAGTAAGGCTAACCGGAAAAAAAAGGCTTCAGTTTGCTAGGGAGCATAAAGATTGGACTCTGGAGGACTGGAAGAAGGTCATGTGGTCTGATGAGTCCAGATTTACCCTGTTCCAGAGTAATGGGAGCATCAGGGTAAGAAGAGAGGCAGGTGAAGTGATGCACCCATCATGCCCAGTGCCTACTGTACAAGCCTGTGGGGGCAGTGCTATGATCTGGGGTTGCTGCAGTTGGTCAGGTCTAGGTTCAGCAACATTATGGGCCCAAAAATGAGGTCAGCTGACTACCTGAATATACTGAATGACCAGGTTATTCCATCAATGGATTTTTTCTTCCCTAATGTCATAGGCACATTCCAAGATGACAATGCCAGGATTCATGAAGACATCATTTTCACTCATAGATTGGCCACCACAGAGTCCAGACCTTAACCCCATTAAGAATCATTGGGATGTGCTCGAGAAGACTTTGTGCAGTGGTCAGACTCTCCCATTATCAATACAAGATCTTTGTGAAAAGTTAATGCAACACTGGATGGCAATAAATCTTATCGAAACAATGCCACTGTGAATGAAGGCTGTAATCAAAGTTAAAGGCGGTTCAACAAAATATTAGAGTGTGTGACCTTTTTTTGGTGGTGACTTTATTTTTTTTTGGACAGGCAGTGTATTTCACTAGTCCATCTGGGAAAGAGTCCTTAGAAAGTGTTTGGGAATGGGAAGAACCCAAATCCGGCAGGTGATTGGATGACAGTTCTGTCAATCACATGCATTACAGGCTGCCTTTAGGCAGGCACTATTGCCACAGTGTGAAGGGTGATATGTCAGCCACTCCATTTCCAACAGAAGTAGAGCCAAAATATCCTTTCTATGGAGAAACTCTTTCAGAGTTGCTGTTTTTCATTTAATCAAGAAATGTGGGCAAGATCTGATAAAACTGCAACTGAAGCTGTTAGCATCTATGCTAAACTCTGTACAAGCAGTCACTTCCTGCTGTCGTCATTGTAGATTGGAGCTTGGCAAGATGGATCTGCCTGTTTACAGACGTTGAACTAGGCTGAGCCATCGGCACTACAAGATCACTCTTTTCTCCTACTCACGCCACAGATTAGAAGAATGAGGGCTCTCTCATATTCAAGTGAGGGTGCATATTGCTGCCTCTCCTCTCAGAGTAGTGCATGTCACACTACTCCTTGGCCCAACTTGTACTTGACTCAAAACTGAAAACACCATGAGTGCACATTTAATCGTAAAGGTCCTACTAAAGGGTTGAATTTTTTTTTTTTGAGAATTGTTCCTAGTACCATATTTTTTGTAAATCCTATCGATATGTTATATTAATAGATAAATATGCAATGTCTCATAACAAAAACTGAAGGAAAAAGTGCATATATTATCATTGTAAGTTGTATGACTTACATAGATGTGATTATTAAAATATGTATACATGAGTGCTCTTACTGAGTGATAGAATGCTGTTTATGTAAGTAATATAGATAAGTGCTTACACAGCGACTTAGTAAAGGGGTCAGAAACTGTTAAGCACTGTCTGTATTTGATAAACCAGGAAACAGATGGCTTGTGTTATAAGGTGTACCTTGACTGTTTAAATATGAGAAATTGAGAAACACTTTAGTGCGAGAGGAAGTTGCCTTGCTGTAAACTGCTCCCACTCCTTGTGCAAGTAAAAGACTGAAGAAAAGCTCCTTCTTCTGTCGTTCTTTCCATCTGGGCTGTCAGTCAGGGGCAGTGTGGGAAATTTTCCTGCCAAAAACTTAAACTGCTTTCTTTTAACAACCAAATACACCACTTAAAATGAATGTTTGCTGTAGTATATGAGAAAAGGGGCCTTTTTCTTCTTGCTGTTAATCCCATCTGACACCTTCCCTGTGGCCATAGTTCAAAGCATTGGAAGTAACAATCAAGAAACAGTCAGTCTTGTTGCTAATGGAGTGTTTTGCTTTTGTAGGTCATACTGAGGCAGCAGTGATGATTTCAACCTGTTTCAACATGCTCTAAAGAGCTTCTCATAGGAGCTTTACTGAAAGCAAAGCTAATGTAACACGTAATTGATGGGATAAAAGCCAGTGTTATGACTCAATTTCCCTCTTTCTTCTCAGTCAAAGCACCAAAAATAGGTGAAAAATGTAGGCTTTTGGGTACCGCTCCAGTTTGATGCATCAGGGGGTGTGTTGGATTTCCACCAACAGCCGGTGGGTAGAGCCCCTGTCACTTTCTTCCATTTGTCTTGCTTGATGATCCAATCCAGTTGATCCTCTTGAACCCTAAAAGCCCACCGGCTGAATACTCCTGTTATGTAACAGCCCTCAGGTAATGGCAGTGCCGCTCTGCTCGAGTGGAGAAGTCACATCAAGAAGCATGAGCGCTGTTTGTGTATAGAAAGCTCCAACCTGTAGAGTGTCAGAGGGCATCGCTCTCAAACAGCCATTTACTTTATATCATTGAGTGATTTCATGTGCAGACATATTTATGGAGTGAATGAGTGAATGTATGACACAAGATAGAAAAGACCAAATTCAGCATTTTTCTGGCTCGGCATACAAGGTTGTCTTTTATTCTATATACAAAGGGAAGGAGGGGGATGGTGAACGTCGGAGTAAGAAATCTCAAAGCCTCATTATTTTCTGGCTGGAGTTTAAGGCTTGATTGCTGACTCAGAAGTGCATGAAGCTAGGCGAAAAGAGACAAACTAGTGGACACAATGGCAGAGGAGATTATCCCAGTTCTATATTTTAATTTTTTTTCCAAAGAAAAACACAAAAACATTTTACATCCCTTTTTATATTTGTTACTTGGTGTAGCACAAGTTCAAACAATTACATACATTTCCCGGCCTGTGCTGGATTAAAATGCTCTGATCTAAAGCACACATTGTTCTAATTCATTGCATTTGAGGTCTTTAAAGCCTTGTACAGTAACCTATTCATCCACAGTAAATATGATTCACCTTAAATTTTTGCATACTTCATGTCTTATAGGACTTTTAAAGTTGCTCCCTGAATGTCAATTCCAACATTTTGTGACGGTTTATCCTGTCATAGCTGTACAAACACTAGAAAAACAAGTCAATAACTTAACGTGTAGTACACAGCAATGCAAAGTTCCCTTTTTGTTTTTGTCGCAAAATAATGAAAGATTATTCATTTTGGATCCCTTTCTATAAAGAAAGTGAGCAGTAAGTCCCTCTGAGTGTTTGAATGCTTTTTTAGGAAATCAATTACTCATTTGAGTTTTTGGTAAAACTTTTTTTAAGGGTCACAATATTCACAATCAACTGGCTGCCTCTGAGCATGCTAATAGGTATCATAAAAGCTGTTTATTAGAAACAACAAGTAATTTATTCTACATGGACTTTTGCTATAGTTAGTAGGCTGATGAGTGTTTCCTCAATACCATCCATGTCTTCACAGATATCAGCTATATAAATGTCAACATTTATATACTAGGAGGGGTAAAAAGTCCTATGTTTAATGGTAAAATAGGATACGATATCTTCGAAATGTACTTTTGTAATTCTTTCTCATTGGGCTTTGTTACAGGTTGTTTCAGGCCTTCTAAATATATCACAGGGCTGGATTACATCGGAAATGATCTTACTTGTATTTTATCTATATTCATGTTCATAATTTTTTTTTTTCATGAAAAACAGGAGCCTTATTTAAAAAGGTTTCTATGAGGCCTCTGTATTTCACTCTCCACTTCATCTTGCTGCTCACTGACTTTTTCTCTTTAGAAAACTTCAGAGTAATTAACTAACTAGCAGAGCTGCTCCATAGAAATGCAGAACTGGACGTTACTTTGAAAAGCACAAACCAGCAGTGGGACGGTGCTGTGCTGATCTTGCCTGAAGCAAATTTAGCTTACGTAGAAATACACATCTGCTGGAATAAAGTAACAAATCGCTCTGTTTTTCATTCTCCTTTATTTTAAACCTGAGATCTGTGCATGGCTTACAGTAACAATGGATGAGGCTTTAATTGTGTAGCACCTTAGTTCCAAACCTGGGGTCTGGGCACCGCCAGGGGGGTGGAAGGCACTGTTGTCTATGAGGTGATCAAAAGTCAGTAAACAAAGTTTGAATAAAACATTAACAAAACAGTGAGGACAGACTTCCTTTAAAGGTCTATTGCACAATAGTGTGAGTGTGAGCCAGTATTGCCTTGATTTTATTCAAGCAAACAATTCAAGTTGACTGAAATGAACACCGACATGTACCACAAAAAGACAAAACCTGTCTTTAGGATTGGCAACATGGTGTCAAAAACAAAGACTTAAATAGGGATTATTTGGAGGTCACTTAGACTTGAACACATCCATAAAAACAGACCATTTTATTAGTTTTTAAGGGAGAATAGTTATTCTTGTGGTACTAGTACTGCATTGAATAAGCTATACAAAGTAAAACTACCAGTTATTAGGATCCTAATGTCCATAAAACAATTTTTAACTCCCCACCAGTGAGCAGTAACAAGAAGGGAACTGAGGGAAAATCTTGGATGATGGCCTTGTAGCCACAGAATATTGTCATGCAGAATGACTGTTCATTTTCACTACTTACACCACTCCTGGTACTTCTTTACCACCTCTGACCAGGTAAAAGTGAGTTGAGCTGATACTAACATACAACATGTAGACAATGTCAACCACTGAATGGTCAGAGTATTTGCACCAAGAGTGTCATGAGAGGAAAAGACATTTAACTTGGAATGAAACCCTTCCCATTGTTGACTTCATTAAACTGTAATTCCCAAACTCCCCTGGACTTATAAATACCTGCTTTGCTACTTGCTAGGCCTCTGGAACAAAACTCAGCTCCTTGCAGCGATTAAAGGTCAGACACCAAAAAACAGGTACACTGCTGAAATGATGGCCTACATTGTTGTTTTGTTAGGACATCATAGAAGTTTTGCACAGTAGTAAGACAACACCCCTGCATTAAGAAAGCACTATCAAAGTGTTTACAGAATGGCAAACAAAGTCCTTGGTACTTAAACTGCCAGGAGTCAAACCATGTTGAGCTGGTGTTACTGATGGAAAAGCACCATGAGGCAATAATAATGACAGATAAGCATTAAAGTATTCAATTGAGCAACAAGTTAATTGTGAATATTGTGACCTAAAATTACATGTTACCTGTTTTTAGCTTATTTGACCAATCTCTGGTTACTAAATCCCCAACTGTTTATGACTGAGAAATAAAACAAGAGCCACTAACACTCCTCAGATCCTCTTAAAGCTTCTTCAGATCTGCTGCATGGCCCTCAGGGTAGGAGACACCTACAGGATGATGGACAGATCAGAGTGAGGAATAAAGAGATGTATCATTGTTTGGATACTTGAAGTTTGAAAATCAAATAAAGCTCTAGTGGCCAAACTCTTTGGTTCCTCCTTACCTCAAAATCGGTGCCAGTGCACGCCTTGATATCCTCAGGAGTGAGCCCCTCCCACACTTCTATCAGTGTCAGGCCTTTTGTCTGATCCACATCAAACACCGCCTGGTGAACAGAAACAGGGCAGAAACAGAGAGAGGCAACCGGGGACAGAACAAAAAGCATGAGATGTTAAGGCCAAGGCAGATGGAGGAGGGTGATAAGACACTGAATCAACACAGTGAGAGTATTTTCATCACAGATGGGCCTGAACCCTTCGATGTGTGGTTACCGGGGTTATTGAAAATAATCAAAGCAACCTAGCAGAGAGAGCAAAGACCCCTAATAACAGCACAGCCACAGACAGGCCGATAGAGTACCACTTCAGTGTCATCCACAAGTGATAAAAAAGCTGCAATTACTGCTGACACATTCATGACAGGCTTTAAAAAGTGCTACTTGAATCTCAGAACCACTACAAAGTAACAGGCAATTATAGTTTAATTGTTGAACCACTTAACTGCTGAAAAAACATTAACTGCAGAGGGTGAGGAATCTCTTTAGCTACAACAGCTGACAGACAACATTTCATTGGAGTTTCTGTTTAAGTATAGAGTGTGACAGTCTTTAGTTGAATACAGCAAAAATCAATTGGACACACTGGATACACTGTCATATCGCAATATTTAGCATGGCAATGTTGCATCGAATCATGGTCAACACACGTATCGATATTTTTAATTCATTAATTTCCAATATTTTATACAACTTTTGTTTCAAAATAAAATGAAGTCCACATGATGGAGCTGTTGAGACAGATGATGTTCATTGGGCATAAAGAAGGAAGATGTAAACAAACAACTGCATCGTCAGCATTTAAATCCACTGTGTCAACTTATTTTGGACTTTGAAAGGGACATAGAAAATGGACATGACCTGTGGTTTGTAATGAGTGACTAATAAGAGCAAAACAAAGTGGGCATAAGGATCACCTCACCACCCCAGGGAAGCAAATACCAAGTTAACTCCGCTGGTAAACCAGCCAACACTTGACATGCTTAGCTTGTCAAAGCTGTCTCCCAGTTTTGAGTGAGCAAAGAAAATAGCTCAATCCAAAATGAACTCTATGTGTAAAGACTTTTGTTACATGCCGGTTGGAGCCCAGAGATATGCCTTCTTGTTTTACTTCATCGACAGCAGCACCGAAGCTCTTCAGAGCAGTGAAGCTAAAAGTGTTGCATTATTTGGCTACGTGTGGACATCAGTCTGTGTGTTTTATTGCAGTTTTTAATAAAACTGAAGTGCCATGATAAATATACTGAGATGTTTTTCCTATTGAGTGTATTGTAGATGGTAAATAGTAAAAAAAATGCATTATATGACAATGTTAAGTATCCCAATACTTTGCATATCATAAAATATTAAAAATCGCAATTTAATTAAATCGGGACTCAAGACTCTTGATAATATCATCTTGTGGGGCCACTGGAAATTCCCACTCTTAGAGGTGAAAGTGTTTCCTAAAAGAGGATCCAACACTTTATGGTGTGTTTCTGCCAAGCATTCTGCTGCTGTTTGGTTCATAGTACACAGCTCCACTTTCACTATTAGGAAAGGTACCGAAATAACCAATATTTTTTGGCACCCCTCTGTTGGGGTACCAAGTGTACCTATCCGGCACAAAAGGGTGGAACTGAACAAAAACTGTGGTTAACCAAGTGTATAAAAGTTTACTGAAATTGATAGAAATGCATCATTTGAGTGTTTTCAAAGTGCACATCAGCAACAGAACACAAACAAAGCTCCAGTGTAAGCCTTGAGACATCCATGTTAACCCTCATCTAGGTAGCTACCAGCACTGTATGGGAAAAAAAAACTTCTGCAGTGAAATGGCAGCACACAAATCTCACCTATTGAGACAGCAGGACTAAAGCTTTACTAGGACGCTAATGCTACCACACAGCAGTAGCATAAAAGATCTGCAAATTAAACTTTTACTCCACCAGAGCTCAGCAAAATCTAAGGCTTACGTCACAGGCAGCTTGTTTAATCCCTGGGACTAAAAGCTTTACTGTTGTCTTGAGTGATTCATTTTGTGACATAATCATTAGACTTGAGCCCAATTACAGGATATTCAACAGAATGTTTTTCGCCTTGTTAATTTAGGATCAGAGCAAAAAACAATTGTCTAATAGATTAAATGTCCACAATTATTGGAAAATAGTAAAAAAAAATAAGGTTAAAAATCAAGGATAATTTGATGTTTGGTATATATTTTTCTCTTTCATTGACAAATATTTACCCCAAATAACTGTCATATCAAGACAACATGAACAGGTGTGTGCGATGACAAAAAGACCATATTCACAGCTATGATGTTGGAATATTTTTAAGTAAATGGCACTGGCATTAAGTCTTCAAGAAATAACATTATTGTTGTGAAATCATAAGCCTCAACCCCCTTTTTTTCTCATTTTTATAAAATCAACAACAACAATAACAATTTCTGAGAATTTTTATGATCAATTTTAATCATCCTGTATGGAACCATACAGGATAGAATCAATCAGATCAAACTGTTGTATATATATCATAAATCATCATGTATATTGAATCCTAACCTATCAATTGAGATTGGATTGAAATGTCGTGCGAAGGTGAAATTCACACCCCTACTTCTCTTTAATAGTCAGCGTTCCCTCTGTAAATGTGGTCAGTGTGACACACAAAGAGCTTGACAGACACACACAGTCAGAAAAGTGCACGAACATCGCCCTACACACCACAGATCCTGTTCCTGTAATGCCTCTGTTACCACCTCTAAAGCCAGTGTGGAGGTGGATCACACTTTGTCTAGCTCCTGATCCTAATATTCACAGTATAAGTCACAGGGTTGTTATCCTCACAACTTAAAACGGCACTGTGAATTGGACGTACAATGCACAAAAGTGTTACTTTATTAGTCCATTAGTCCCTCCGCCCACAAGGGGAATTGAGATTGCCCCACTCACTCAGTCGTGCTGTGTATAATGAACAAAATGGTGGATTGTCACAAGACGGAGTAGAACTCTTGCAAATGAGAAAATAAACACTAACTGGAGGAAGTTTGAAAAGTGTAAATGGGCCATCAGCATCTCATCTCAGACAGGGGCACATCCACAAATAACCCTGGACCAATCAGGGCCCCAGAAATCGAGTCAGTCACCCCATATCTAGAATGAGTGTTGAGCTTTCAATAGTTTTTCTTTACGCATTTTAACTTGTAATTTCTTAACCTATAACTGACTGATGTTACTAACTTGAGTACAAGGTAGGTATATCAGTGGTGCACAGTTATCTTTGAATTTTGCTGTATTTGGACCTCAGTTGACAAGGTTTGAACACCACTGGCTACAACTGCATGTCTGTGTTTTACTACTGTGTTTTATAGTACTTTGTGCCTCTGTCTTGAAAAGTGCTATATAAATAAAATACTATAACAATTATTATTTTAGTCTCTTAGAGCAGTGATGACACTCTGGATACAGAGACATCTTTCTGATGGGAGAAAAAATACATAATTTCATTAGCAGACCACATTGAAGCACCTTTCCAAACTGATATAGCTGAAGGATAAATTACTCAAAATGCTGGACCTATAAAAAAAAGAAAGAAGAAATCGAGTCTTGAAAAAGGGAAAGTAATTTATTATTCCCCCTCAAAAAAAAAGAATCAAGAAAGAAAATCAATCTGAAACACTAATTTGTGTTTTTAGAGCAGCTCCAGGCAACAAGCCTTTATAATCCCTCTTTTATGGGCCAAAGTAATTAGTTTGCTATTTCTGTGTTTGGGACTTCAGAGTGATTGAGTTTGTCATCTTGTCTCAAACACATTCTGTTTTTGGTTGGCTCGTCTTCTAATGATTCTTAACATTTCCCCATATACTGCCAGCTTTCTGTGATTACTGGTTGTAAAGACTGCGACGAACATTCTGGAGACAAATCTCTTCCTGTACATATAAAGTATAGCTTTGAGAATCATACACGGCAGCAGTATTTCGGGGGATTTTTTACTAGGTAGGAAAAGGAGTTTTATCAAAAGCATTTTTATGAGAATAAGCCACAGAAACGGTCAATTAGGCAGTTTTTATTTGCCTCTCTTGTTGCATTCAAACATAAAGAAACGATAATAACACAACAAAAGAAAGCTAACCGGGAGCATCAAATTGAGACTTAAAATCCATCATTTTTACTGGGCACGCTCTGTGTTATTTCACTCTGTTAAAACACAGCACACTGCTAAAAACTATCAGAATTCAGAGGGTCTACTGCTGTGTGCCCTTTGGCAATGCCCAAAGTCAAAAAAACTTCTTGTATCAAGTTTACAACATTCTAAAGGAGATCATAAGACATCAAATTAAATTGTCTTCTGTGTTTGTGTTCTAGGATCTATGAACAACAAATGACTGTAGAACTGATCCAAATGTTTGTAATGGTGGGCAGACAGTCTTTAGAGGCAGTGTGGAGAAGCCATGTGCCCCCCCCTTATGCTGAGGTCAGACTACAAAATTTCAGTACAATTATCGTCCGACCCAATGGTCTCAAGGTTTCGGGACATGGCTGCTCAAATAATCGGTCATTTCAACTCTTGTAGTGTGCCTTAATGACTGACCATCAAGGCTTGATGGGATACCTCTTGACTTTTTGACAGAAAGTCTGGCATGTTTGATGTTGGCCTGCCTCCTACCGTTTGTTCCAGCACACCAGATATGTTGACCAATGTTGACCAATACAGAGTGCTCTGCATGCTTGACAGCCACAGATAAAAATGAACACAATGTTAAAAACGAATATATAAAAATAGAAATAAAATAAGATAAGAATGAAACAATAAAAGAAGAGTAAGAGAGAAGACAGGGAATAAAAGATGAAGGATAAAACCAAGGTTACTCGTCAAGCTGAGACAGAACGCCAAAGAAAAAGGATGGGTTTTCATCAGATTTTATTGGCATAAAAGCTCATATTCAGAGTATGGGACATGTGAGGGGTCAGCAGTAATCTGTCCTATATGCCTGACTTCATCAGAAAAGCTGTTGGAGGGTTGAATGCTCACTCAACCCTTTCACTGGCAGTGCTGTTTTGGACCCATTAGGTTGATCCTGTGTTTAGATTTCCCGTTAGCTCCAAAAAAGCTCATTTTTCTCCTTTTCTATCCCCAAAACTCCATACTCCATACAGCCAATGTTGGATTCTACTGCATGTAGGGCAAGCTTTTGTGTGCAATGTGGGTTCAACAATCCTTGGAAAGAGGAAGCATGGATGTGAGGCACTAAAGGAAAAAAACAAATGCTGAGCTTGTAGGAAATACTTGGCAATATGAGTATCAGCAACGGGAGCAGCCAGTCAGTGCACAAAGACCAATGCTGATTAATTATACTGTTTGCTTTTTTGTTGTTTTTCATATTTAGCCTGCAATCCCTCTAGTCTAACCTAAAGAAGCTATGCTGACTGGCATCTCCTGTGGCTGATCCAATTATCTTACACAACCCAACTTCAAAATACCCGACTATCACGTTAAGATTGTCAAGGCTGTCAACCAAAGTTGATGTTTCAATCTGAATCCGATGGTATTTTTAATTAATGTCACATTGAAAAAGAGCCTACAAACAACACAAAAACTGACACACAGCCCTAATCCAGACAGATTGTCTCCTTTGTCCTCAACACATGTCTAACATAACAAAGAATCTAGGTGTACATACATAACAACTTACACAATAAGCCTTCAAAACTGAATCTGGGTCAATACCATTCTACTTATTTATGCACACACTGCAGAAATACTCCATGCAGTCAGGCCAGGCTCACACACACATACAGCTGAGCGGGTTCCTGTTGCTTCTCTCAGCAGGGACTGGCAGGCTGAGCCACAGTCACATCCAGACAAAGCCCGCCAGGACTCTCAGCTCATTAGGACCACACACACAGAGACAGGGCAGGAGGCAGATATCTCACTCCAATATAGCGAGACAGATGGAATGTCACATTGAAAAAGGGCCTTCCAACAACGCAAAAACTGACACGCAGCACTAATCGAGACACGTGTCATCAGTGACTGGGGATAATTTAGGATTTGTCAAAATGTGCAAATGGTGGGGTGCCAGTGGCCTAGCATTAAATGGGTCATATTATGCTTTTTTAAGCGTTACAAAACCTTTAGTGTGTTTAACATGTCTCCTCCTAATGATAGAGTATTTACACGCCCAAAACAGAGACTCTTCAGCATCAGTTATTCTCCCTCTCCCTCTTTATAACAGTGCCAGTAGCTGCCTTAAATGCCAGTCGGCGAGACATAACGTCAAAAATATGCAGCAGAAGTCAGTGTTTATAATACAGCAGCAGGGCAGAGAAGAGCTTTACCTTACAATCACAATTTACATCCTAACTTCAACAATAAATCTTAAAAAGCGTTTCAACAGCATCGAAGAAAGAGTGAGGAGCATTGTGGCACACAGGAGTGAACATGAAGCAGCATTACTACATGCACGATGATTACACCAGAGAAAGAAAGCTGCAGGCAACGTTCAGCCAACTGTACACCTAGATGTTATTTCAGCTGCTGAAACAGAGAAGGTCCTTGTTATTCTCTTTTTGTTGAGTTTGTAATTAAAAGGTCAAAATGTCTTAATCAGATATGTATTTAGTAGATTATAAAGGTAAAACAAACACAGGTTTACACAGTCACTGGTTCACTGGTTAAAAGGATGAACCAGGTTTTCCAAGTAGTCTGTCAGGAAAACATGTTCATGGTACCCACTGATCAAATGTATTGAGTTAACTTTAATATGCATATCATGTGTGTTTATCATGTGCCCCAGCCAACCAGTCCGTGAAAATATTTTCTTGCATAAAATCTGTTGGAGGCGGCTGCTTTAGGGACAATATGTCAAATTTTTGGACCTCATGAAAAAGCCCTGATTTTTTTGTTGCTGTGGAAAAACTGGATGCTCTGTCAAAGACTGCTACAGAAAAGCAGTTAGGGGCCAATCACACAGAAATGCCTTTAGGAGAAAAAACACAAGAAATGCACTGATAGAGAGGGTCTGCAGCCACACACATGCAGCCAAATAAATAAGCCTAAAATCTGGTTCAAACAAACAAAGTGCTCTCAGCTTTGCTTTGCCCACACAAACAAACACATACTGTACATCATGCTTGAAGTGGGGCAAGCTCAGCTGTCACTTTATGGTTTTTGGAAAGCCTCTTTCCTGTCCTCTATTTACAGTCAGGTCAGTTCATAATGTTCCCACATATAACTACAGTTGGCCCACCGGAGGCATTGACACTCACCTACACCTGTCTCCTTGCCTGCCTCCATTATAATTGGTGATGTAAACAAGCGCCTTGATTCTGCATTTTGAGCAGAAAAGTTGAAAATGTTCTAATTTTCTTTCAGTTTGGTTCAGTACAGTCTGATCTTGTTTGTGTTTTTCACTATCAGCTGTACCTTCACTTGAGGGCGATGATGTGAGCTGGAAGGAGAGGGTCGTAAATGCAGGATGTCACGTAGGGTTGTCATGATGCTAAAATTTTATACTTGATATCGATACCCAGAAAAATATGCTATAGTTGATACCATTTTCAAAACTGCTAATATGTCAAATACTTAAAAAGGCATAAAAATGTTTTTATCTACATGAAAATCTCAAAAACAGTTTTTCAATCTCAAAATGGAACATGCCTTCTCCACAGAGCCACAGATGCTACTTAAATAATCAGAAAATAAAAAAAACAAAACAATAAAAACCAAGATATTCACATTGTTTTTACTTAGTGCAAATAAACGCAAAATAAATAACCCACACAATTTGACAATATTTTAAGGTTGTCTCAGATATTTTTCTTTTTAACTTAGTGCAAATAATCCAAAAATCTAAAATTAACAATAGCAAAAATATGCAAACACTTGTCTGAGGTAGAATCGATACCATGGCAAATTAGTATAGTATCTAGATACAGCGTCTGAGTATCGATACTTTTCGAATTATCAATACTTTTAACAACCCGAATGTCACGTCTGAAGTACAGCAGGACTGTAAACAAAGAGCACTCCATGGATCATCGTTTCATGTGGACAGTCTATGGCGCTACTCAGGTAAAGATTGGTTGACAGTTAATCTTTATTCAGCAGAGACAAATGTGATGAGGACAGATTTATGATTTGGGTGTCCATAGGTTTGTCGCTATCATCACTTCTTATTTTTAGTCCCTTTGTCTCTGCCTGAATGGATCCATCTCTGGATGTAGGTATGTGTATATACAAATACATATGTTTATATATTGCATCAGTATGGCATCAGCCTGCTCTAATGCTAAATGCCTTAAGATGACATTTGGTATGGACTGGGGCTATACAAATAAAGATTGATTGAGTTTTTGCAGCAACAGCAGAGAACAAATCACTCTAAATTTATAGCTTATTTGAGCATGGCAAGGTATGCATTTCATTTTAGCTGTGGTTACATGGGAATTGGCGATTTTTGTGACCAATCAGCAGACCACAGCGCCTTTAGCACTGTCCTTTGGTGCTGGTTTGGCATGTCACAGTGGAGACTCCTGTAACTGACTACCATACCAAGGTGAACTGAATGAGACTGGTTGGTGGAAATGCAGCTTACGTATCCACTTTTTTAGTTAACTTTTTTTTTAAGAGCCCAAGCTTACATAAAGTATGCTAAACATTTAGGATGTATGGCTGCAGCCATTCATTATCAACTGAACTCCAAAAGCACTTAACACTCCTCAGTCCTTAATAGTCTCACACTTTCAAGCAATTATCCGTCCACTGATCACTTTCTGTCACCACATTTTTTTAATAAAAAACAAACTGTGATTTGCAAAGCAGCCTTTTGTTGTGAAGCTGCTGAGTCACCTTTCTTCTCTCCCTTCAAAGTCACCACCATCATTAACCAGATTGATGCCAGTTAGTCACTAAAGAAGCTGCGACTCAGACCCATGTGTTGTCTGGCAAGAGGTGGGCTGAATGTCATGAGACAATAAAAAGCCTCCGTCATTCAGCCCACTCATTGCTTTAGAAAAATGTGAATACAATAGAGAGGG